>VWZY01008202.1:15862-45410 GCA_013399075.1 Chloroceryle aenea
GGCGACAGCAACCCGTTCTCACCGCCCGCGCTGCGGGGAGGACAGCTCCGCACAAAGCGGGTGGGTAAGCCCTCCTCCGGGCCGCGGGGAGGAGGAGGAGGAGGAANATTGTCTGCGGCCCGGTGAACAATAGAGGGAGCAGCGGCCCCGCTGGGGCAGGGGTGCTTTGCCCTGCTACCACCCCGTGGGTAGCGGGTTTGGGAGAGCAGCCGCGGGATCGGAGCATCTCAATTCCTGCAGAAAACTCCGTGGTGTGCTGCTCTGGAGCAGAGCGGCTGCCCGAGCCGTACCGGGGTCCTCCCCGCTGGGGACCCCGGGGCTCCGGTCCGCTCGCCTGGCACTGCCGGCTGGAGAGCAGGAAGCAGCGTAGGCGACTGCGATGGAAAATGTCTGAATGAGGACAGTACTGAGCCCCATTCCTAGAGCAGAACGGTGAATGCAAGGGAAGGGCTGAGCAGGGAGGACGGTGTAGTAAAATGAAGTAAAATTTCCCCCTGAATCCTGCAGCCAGGCCTAATGGGCACTGATGCTGTGGTGGAGTGGGGAGGAAAGGTAGGCGGGAAAGCAGTTTTGAGGGCTCCAGTCTCTGAGGCTAGTATTGGGAGGAAAGGAAAAAGAGCTCCACATTTTTCCTTCGCCCCCCCAAGTTATTGAGATATGGATCATTAAAATATGGATCACTGTCTAACACTAAATTGCATGCATAATGACAGTCTCCACTTGCAACACTTATCCAGTGTTCCTCACTCTGCCTTTTGCCAAAACGAGTTTCTTCCGGACAAGAGAAGTATAATTGAACAAAGAGTTCATTTTCCTGGCCAATTGCACCAGTAGCCTCTCCCCTGAATCTGCTGCTGACTGGACAAAACACAGCAACATCCTCAGACAGAAACGGAGAGCCAGGACCCTCTGTTAAGACTCCCACTGTCACAGGTTAGCTGGCAAGGGCAGCTCTGAGTGGCTGCTCACCTAAGTTGCTCTGATGGCATTAGCAGAGCAGGTTTGCTTCCTCATCTCTTGGTCCTCTTAGCTTCTTTGTGGGGAGTGTGAAGAAAAATAACAAGTGATGAGGCAGGTCCATCCTACATCTAGAAGATGCTACTTGTGGTTCAGGCAAGTCTTCTCCTTTCTGTAGTTTGTCTCTTAACTTTCTCTTTACCCTGGAGGATAAAGGATTTCAGGCTGTTTTGAGGTGATGCTGCTTTGGTGGCTTTGCAAGCGTGCCCTTCAGTCTTTGCCTGTGGTGGCTGAGTGTCCTGCAGTATGCACACACACATGCACAGAGGCAGGAGTGCGGCAGCCTGAAAATCCTGCTCTTTTCTGAGAGTGCTCTGAACAGCTGGAGGGGTTGCAGCTGCATCTGGCCCCTTTGGCACATGCTTGGCTGGAGGCTGTGTCCTTTTCCCTGGAATCTCCTCCTGGTTCACAGTGCACAGCATAGCTCAGTGCATGGGTATGCAGAGATGCGTTGTCTGCACTGCTGTGAGACACACTCAGCACTGGGAGGCTGCTCCTTTTCCTCACTTCTGGAGCTTATCACAAGTCTGTATCATGTAGCTTTCGTCCTGTTCTTTCTCATTTCCTCTTTCTTCTTTGACTGTAGACTGATGTGCCTTTCCCACTTAGGTCTCAGCTTCTCCTTTGTCTTTTCCTGCTTAATCTATTCTTTCACCTCACTTTCTTTTTCTCTAAGTAGACCTTGTTCTTTTCAGCCTGCTCCTCTCAACACTGGAGAAGCAGCCCAGCCCATCATCTCAGCAGGAGTATTCCTGCCAACTGTTTACAAAAAGTAGCACAATACCCAGGCTGAATGCTGACATAATTACATACCCAGCCAGAGAGTGTAGTAAATAATCCTGCCTTTCAAGCTTTTGCCCAGTGGTGAGTCTTTTGCCGTCTCCTTTGCCTGTGGCTAAATGTATTATACTTGGCTTGCATTTACTTATATTCTGGAAACAAATCAGCGCAGTCAGTGCTCGGATAGTTGGTATCAAAGTGGATGTACATTGATGCCTTGCAACATATACACTTGCTGTTCATGTATGCATCGTGTGTCTGAATATGCTTATAGACCCCTGCTCCGGGGTTCAGGCTTTGACAGTGATGCTTGGCAGGAGCATGGGCTGTCAGGGAAGGAACAGCTGCTGAGGTGTGAAAGATGGAAAGATGGCTGTTGGGTGAAGGTCAAGAGAACTGACAGAAAGCACAGGGCTTGGCTAGCTGTGTTTGCGATGGTTAGGGTGATATCTAGTCTTCCAAGGATTTCTGTGTACGTATGATTGCTGACCATGGGTATTGTCATCACAGTTGTATTTCCAGCTGTGCTTTTGAGTCCAACTCTGTCTGCAGTTGCTTTGATTGTGAGTCAGTCTGTCTGCAGTTGCAGTATCTGTGAATCAATGTCTGTCTGTAATTATGTGGGTGAATCAGTGTTGGCTTGTTACACTTGGAGTGCAAATGGTTTCCCATAGTGGTTGTGGGTGTGAATCACTCTACAGTCCCTCTAGATGTGTTTTTGAGTAGAGAGATGCAATACTGGGATTAATTTTGTTTTGATGAGGAAAAACTGTCAAGCAGCTTCTCGTTTTGAAAAATTAGAGCAGGGCTGGAAGTTGGGTGCAGAGCTTGTTTCTCCATTACCAGCTTTCTATAGAAGAGATCCACTCTAAGGTTTGCTCCCAAGATATCCATGTTGACCTGAACTTTTAATTTATTTCCTTGTGCTGCTGGTTCTGAGTGTCCTCTTCTGCTGGCATCTCTTGAAGAGCTGCAGAAAATGCATTTGGTAACCATCATGGGTGCCTTGTACCTTACATGTGTAGTAGATTCATGGGAAGGTTGTTTATGGTTTGTGCAGTGTGTGTGTTTGTGGGGCTGAGCCGATGTGTGCCCCTTGAGTAGGTAAGCACTAACATTTTCATGCTTGTGAGTTGAACACTGTGTGGTTCCTCTGCCATGTGCCTCTTGCTGTGAGCCAGTGCTGTATCTCTTAAGCAGATTGTAAACAGCAAGTTTGATTCAGGTAGGCAGAGGTACTGCTGTCTGTTTCTTCTCTGATTCCTGTGAAATGTAGTAGTTTCTGGACTTAGCAGCATCTGTACAACACAAAGCAGCACTAAACTAAAAGGCAAGTCAGAGAAATCCAGGCTATCTCAGCTGATGGAAACAGAGCACTCCTGTCAGTCCTGGCTAACCGAGCCTTCCTCTGCACTGGCTGGTGCGGGTAAAGTGCAATGCTGGCAGGGCTGGACTGCTTCCAGTATGCGCTGGCTTGGGTGTCTCTGCCTGCATTGTGCAGTGTACATATATTTGCCAGTTAGCTCATTTCAGAACAAAGGGATACAAACAACCAGGAGGACAAGGGTCTTGTGAAGCACCATGGTGTCTTATTCCATCCTTTACAGGCTTCCAGGTGAACTATGTTTGATCACTGCTGCCCCTGCACTCAAATGAAAAAAAAAAACAGTTTTATTCCAAAAGACCCTCTTTTTTTTAGCTGAAATGATTGAGAACTGAAGCAAAATCTCCCCAGCAAGGTCAAGGGGCAGCCCGTGCATCACCTACATTTACTGCTGCTGCTGCCACTGCACTGAGTGCTTGCTGGCTGCCCATCTCTGCAGAGAGAGCTTGGAGCTTTACCCAAAGAAGTGGTAGAAGAGGCACAGCAGTGATTGTCACAAGGCTGCTGTGCTCATGGAGGATTGGGGACATTTGGCAGAGCACAGCCTGGGCAGTTTGGACAATTTTAGAATCCTTGAGAAGCATTGGAGGACCTCTTCTGATGCCTGGGACTTGTTTTGCTGCAGCTCCAGTGCAATGAGGATGGCCTTTAAGGAGCTTCTCGTGCTGTGCAAGTGCATTTGACTTGGGGGCTAAATATGCAGGTGTTGTGAGGTCACCTATAGTTCTGTGCTTGACTGTGCTACTGTGCAGGTGGGTGGATGTGCCTGGCAGCCACCACATCTAGATCACCCTCTTCCTGGCATGGAAGTCCTTGTATCTGGGATTTTGGGCTGAGGCTGCATCAACTTCACAGTCCGTTACCCAGCTGGCTTCCAAGCATCAGCTCCTCATTGCACACCTATCCCTGAGATATCTGACTTGGTAAAGCTGTGGAGCAGCTGCAGGTCCTGCGGGCTCGGAGCTGAGTGGGAGCTCTAAGTGCTCAGCACTCCTTCATGCATGCAGTAGGTACATGGCATGTGGGCATGCTGACCTAATGACACTGCAGGTACACAGCATCTCTGGGTGCAGTGATGGGGCAAATATGTCCTTTGGGCTACTTCAGGATTGCCACCTGCATGATGAGACTGTTGCTAAATGAATCAGATTGTTCCCTTGGCTGTGCATGTTCCAAGGAGGCGTTCATTTGGGAGAGATACTGATGTGATTCTCATAAATGTACCCAGGTGGGTTCATGGGCCTCTTGTCTTCATTCCCTTCCTGATACTTTGCAGTTTTCAACTCTCTGGGCTGTTCTCTCAACTTTTTTTCTTTTTCAAACCTTACCTTTCAGTTCCCACCTCCAGAGATCTATCTGTTTTGCCCTTGTCAGCAGTGCGCCTGTGCTAATTGCTCTTTCCTAGAAATGCATTTCAGAATATGTAGTGGTTTCTAGAACAAGGACTTCTGAAAAGATCAGGCTCAGTATGCCAAGTGGCATATTGGCCATATAGGGAGATACCCAATATTAACATAGTTATTAGGGTACCTTGCTCGTCTGAAAGGTATCAGCACTTTTTTGGTTCACATACCTACCTCAGTAGGAGCAGAGGCTGGAGCATATTGCTGTCTCTGGGAGAAGGAAGCTTTTTCCAATTCCTTGTTCCAAAACTGCACATCCAACAGGAATTCTGTATTTCTCAGGAGTGTTTTTATGCTATGATGCACTGGAGTTTGGACAGACTGTGTGTGTTGGAGAGGAGTGGGTATTTTTATGATGCCTTTAGGTATGTCATTATGAAGAGACCTGCCAAAATCCAGAGTGCACAGAATTGTAAACTTCAACTATTGCTAGATTCCAGCTACAAAGTATTAGCAGGGCTCCTTAGATGAATTCATTGGATTCAGCTATGGAGGTTACCAGAAACAGCAGAATTAGTGATTAATGTATTTGCTAACTGTGCCATTAAGGAATGAGCAGTGGACAGATGGAGGAAGGAAATACAGAGCTGCTTTTAACACATACGATCCCAATAGGGGATTCCATCTTACATAGGCATAGATGAGAACCAGAAACTACAGGGTTATGTTCTTTAACCTTTGTGAAAGAGGGGTCAGTCTAAGGAGTTGTACCACTTTTTTTGTATGAGCTTAGAAATCTTTGCATTCTGCTTTATTTCTTCATGGATACCAGTTTCCTTTCAGTGAGACCTAGTAAGAGATTTTAGTTTGTTTTTTTTTCTTTTTTCCTCTGAGACTATTACCATCCAATTACCATTCCTAAACCCTTACAGGCAGTTAAATGCATGTTGTCTGCATCCTCCCCCCCCTGCTTCTCAGAGGATTGGGGATCCCTGCAGGTATTCAGATGAAGACTATGACTGTTTCAGAGCCTTCCAGAGTGGAAAGTGACAGCTGAAAAGCATTTTCTTTAAGCACTTTCTGCAAGGACAGCACCAGTTCAGTCTGGATGAGCCCCAGTGTTACTTTTCCTGAGGCACACTCATGGGTGTTTCCATTCCTTTCCTTTACTCGAGATGGTGCTGCACACCGAGGAACCCCTTCCTGCCTGCTCTGCAAGCAGTAAATGCTATGGGGCAGGCAGTCCTCTCTGAGATGAACACTTTTGTGATAAAATCTCAGGGCTTCAGTTACAGGGCTGTAGAAACCAGGACAGGTTTTACAAACCTGCCAAGCCAGAAACCTTGCTATTAGAGAAGCTGTGTGGCCAGTAGATATTTGGGCTTATAAAGCACTCGCACCAGCTGACATCTTGTATGTCCCCATGGTTGGTGCTGGGCCTGGACTAGCAAGAGTACCAGTAAAGGGTGATGCTGAGAGCTGTTGTGCTGTGGGGACCACACTAGGCTCTGGCTATGGGGAGCTTTGGAAGATCCCTGAAAAGGGTGAAACTTCCTCCTCTGTAAAAGCCTCTTTGCATCCTCCAGAGATGTGTTTCCTACCCAGCAATAGTGTGATGAGCACTTGTGCTGGAAGGGCTCTCCCAGCAGTGCCTAGTCAGCCCTAGACTAAAGTCACATGGCTACCAGGGTTCATCACCGACAGTTAAAGCCCTTGTGTTAATCAGGAATGTCAGCTACAATCCTCAGAACCAGGTCTGCTTCTCAGTCCATCTCTAAGTGTAAAGGAGACAGGGAACAAGGAAAATGCTGCACAGCCTCTTCTATCAAGCTCCTCAGGAAATTAATCCACCAAGTCCTTAGGTGCAGCCATAGCAAACCTGCTATTCATGTACTCTTACATCCTATTTTGTGGGCATTATCTGTGCCAGCAAACTGAGCCATGGCTGACAAAGTACTACTTGGGCAAGCAGTGAAAACAAATTTGCCTCCCAGTGAAAACAGATTTTTCTCCCAAGTGCAGGTATATAGAATTGGTTCTGATGCTTAAAGTAAGACTTTAACATGTATTTAACTTTATTCAAGCTGCCCTGTTATCCTTGGCTAGCAACTTACACAACAGAGTTATCCAAAGTAGAAAAGCAACCCTTCATTTCCAGATAATATTGAAGGAAAGCTGTATGAACCAGACTGTCCTGGTTTGGGTGAGAAGTGAGCTGGTTCTGTTCAAGGGTTTTGCTTTTCAGCTCAGTTCTTCTAACTGACTGCACTTTCTGAAGTTAGCAGCCTGCACAGACAGTGTCTGCTGCTAGCAGTGGTAACACCCCATGTTTACCAAGGACTGGTGTGCAGACCAAGGCCACTGATGGATTTTGTGTAGCACACTGGGGGGTTCCAAAAGTGAAAGGCTGAACTTTCAGGGAGGAATGGACAGGGCAGGTGACCCCAAACTGACCAGCAAGGTATTCCATTCCATATATGTCATGTTTGGTACAAAGCAGAGGGATCTAGAGCGTCTATAGCTTGATCGTTCACTCTCTCTCTCTCTCTCTGGGGGCTCCCGGGCTCCTCTCCCCTCTTGGCCTACTTAGCCAGCTTTGCTTGGCTTGGCTCAGGTCCTCTTCCAGTTCCTTCCTCAGAGCCTTCCTGCCTTCAATCCCAGTTGGTGTTTTCCTGAATCCGGTACCAGAATCCATCTCCTGAACACAGCTCCTGTCTGCTGAGGGGCCCAGTCTGGGACTCCCCAGGTGCCTGCTCCACAGCATCAGTGACGGTGATGTGATTACTATCAGGAGGTTGGGTTTGATAGTGGGTTTGTATATATTTGTGTATATTCCATTTTTATTATTATTATTTTCATTTACATTAAAGCTGTTCTAGTTTCCTTTTCTAATCGCTAAGTCTCTATCCCTTATTCCCTTTCTCTTCCCCCTTGGGGAGTGAGGGGGGTTAACAGAGAGCATCTGTTACAGGTCCAAGGGGCCACCCTCACCCTAAACTGTGACACAGGCTTGGTGGAAATGCAGTTGTTTAGAGCTTCTTGGCAGAGACAAGCATGTCTTATATGCACCTACATGGAAGGTGTAAGTGCTTCTGGCTTGTGTCAGTGTTCCTGGTCCTAACCTGTTTCTGAATTACATTGCTGCCCCATTTTCTGTTTCTCTTTTCTTTAGCTGCTCTGTCCCACCTTTGGTGAGTAATCTCCCCAGCCCCTGGTGTCATCAAATCTAATGGTCCAAAGTGTTCTGGAGGAGTCAGAACAACTCCTGAAGAGCCAGTCAGTAGGCACCTTCTGCAAGACCAAATGGTCCTTGTTTGTGTGGATATCCCTGGTCAAAAACTGCTGTCAGTGGAAATTCTGCCAAACAAACCATTTAGTGAAATCAGCAGATGAATGGGAAATGTTGATTTTAATGCAAGTTTTCAATGGTGGTGTGAGGAGGGGAGAGGGAAGTCAGCAATGATGGATTTTTTTGCTTTGGGCTAGTGTTTGAAATTGCCTTAAGAAAAGAAAAATCAATTAAATCCTATTGTATAATATGCAAGTTTAAGTGAAATCAAAGGGAAAAGTTGAAGGAAATTGTTGAAAAGCTGCTAATTGAAGGAGGTTTGAATTTGCCTTGTAAGAAACATCAACATTTTAGCTGTCCTTGTGATTTGGAACAAGTCTCCCCAAACTGTTGGAATTTCCTACAGAAAAGATGCTCAACCTCTTAATTTGTGCTTCATCTGCAAACCTTTGAATTTCCAAGACTGTGTACTGTCTCAGCTGGAGGGTGGCAGGACCCAGAGGAACCATCCCAAACCAGGGCTTGTCTCACCAGAGCTGTAGATGTGCCTGTGCCAGAAGGCTCCTGCAGCCTTCAGTAAGTACATGTTCCTTTGATGTGAAAGCTATGCTAGCATCCTGATTAAGTAAAGCCTGAGCACACTGGTAAATGCTCACATGCACAAAATTAATCCATGCACTGGCATTTTCAAGGATTTTAAGTGTGTGATGAAGAGAAAGATAAAGGTAACACATCTGAAGTATGCTCCATACAAGACAATGCAAGGGCCCAACACTATTTTTCTCCCATGTCTGCCATTAGTGAGTATCTTCTCAGAACAAAAGCTGAGGTGGGAGGATAAGGGCTTGTAGTGTCTGGATTTTGCATTCTGCCTTCATGACAGCTCATGTCCTCCTGGAGTTGTACAGAAGCTAAAAAGCAAGGATAAGGGGCAGCATCCAGGAAGGCTGTAGGGGCAACCAGGAGTAGTTAAATGCAGAATTGTGCCCCTTCTTCTCTTCCAGTCATCTGCAGTAGGGGTATCCAGATATACATGACTGCACATACATGATTTACATGATCTCCAGGTGTTTCCTTCCTCCTCACCTAAGCTCCCTGTTCTCTCTGCATGGGATTTCTGTTGGCGGTTTCTGTCTCCCATGACCACGTGCAGAAACTCATGGTTATTGGTAGCATTTGCATAGTTCACCTGCCACCTTCATCTTGGGAAACTCTCCACTAGCTGAGAAATGCAATTCAGGTGGTAGGATTTGACTTTCAATCCAGTATCTCCTCCACTGTTCGAACCAGCTGCCCGAGGCTTTGCAATTTTGGTGCCTATAGGGTGGGGAAAGCCAGAGGTCAGATTTGGCTGGTAGTGACATCTTGTCCTGGTTTTTGCAGGCTGTGATTGAAGCAAGCCTTCATTTACAACTTTGGGGGCTCACTCTGGCCAGTTGTGCCTGGCTGCCATGGTGCTGAGCCTCTACTGGGCTGAATCTTGTCTATGCCAGACATAAGGTGTCGACCTGGACAAAGTGGAGAGGTGGGCCCAGGTGAATCTCATGAGGTTCAACAAGAGCAAGTGCAGGATCCTACACCTGGGCCAGAACAATCAACCCCCACTATCATTACAGGCCTGGGGAGGAGGTGACAGAGAGCAGCCCTGCAGAAAAGAACTTCGGAGTGCTGGTAGATGAGACGCTGGACATGAGCAGCCAGTGTGTGCTTGCAGCCCAGAAGGCCAATTGCATCCTGGGCTGCATTAAAAGAAGTGTGGCCAGGAGATTGAGAGAGGTGATTCTGCTGCTCTGCTCCGGTGAGACATCACCTGGAATACCGCATCCAGCTCTGGAGCCCTCAGCACAGGAACACCATGGACCTAATGGAGTGGGTCCAGAGGAGGGCCACAAACATGATCAGGGGACAGGAGCACCTCTCCTACGAGGACAGGCTGAGGGAGATAGGATTGTTCAGTCTGTAGAAGAGAAGGCTCCCGGGAGACCTAATAGCCACCTTCTAGTACCTGAAGGGAGGTTATAAAAAGACTGGAGAGGGCCTGTTTGCAAAAGCCTGTAGTGAAAGAATGAGGGGTAATGGTTTTAAATTAGAAAGGAGAGGATTAAGATTAGAAATAAGGGGGAAATTCTTTACCACGAAAGTGGTGGAGCACTGGAACTGGTTGAGGTCCCATCCCTGGAGACATTCAAGGTAGGGCTTGACAGATCTCTGAGCAACCTGCTCTAGTTGAGGATGCCCCTGATCTCAGCAGCGGGGTTGGACTAGATGACTTCTAGAGGTCCCTTCCAACCCAGACATTTCTGTTTCTGTGTTGGGGAGACATCATGACAAGCTGTATTTATATAGGCCTTTGCTCGGCAGTGCTGTTCCAAAGTGCATCAACATAACGAGGTACATAAAAGGTGAAGGCAGTTAAATGTGCAATAACATCACAATAAAAGCAAAACTGATCATTAATGAAAAATCTGAGCACACTAAGTTCAGTACAGTCGAACCCTCTCACTACCTTGGGTCTCAGTGCCCAAACTGATTAATTTCTGGCAGTGTTATTACCAGAATTAAATGAAGACCTAGCTGTTCAGAAAAAGGTTATTTGGAAAAAAAATGGGTCTTGATACTTTGCAAGTGGTTTTGCTGTAGGAGTGTCCCCAAGGCAGCACAGATAATGGGGGTGATGGGAACCGCTGCAAGGGGAGGGCATTGAGTATGAGGTGAGGAGGAGGAGAAAATGATGGGTGGAAGAAGAACTGGGTGGTCATTTTGCAAGTGGAGTTATACCCCTCCTGACACTTGCTGAAGCACCTGGGGAGCTGCTGGATGTGCTGTAAAGATGGCATGGGGGTTTTTATGTACGTGTACATGCTTAGCTCTGATCCCATGCTGCAACTTCCCCAGGGTCAGCAGTGCTGCAGGGAGTGCTGCTGTCTTTGGTCCCTGGGGGTGGGGGGTGGGGTGGTGTCTCTGGGACTTCAAATACAGAACCCCAGAAATACTGACTGCTTCATAACACAAATAAACTGAACGAAGTGGATTGTTTTCCTGCTAGTAAATAAAATCTCTTTTTATCTTCTCTCCTTCCGTTCTGTGCCCACCCTGGCAGGTTTTGGAGGCCTGTCTGCTGGTTGCTGCATGCTGATGCCATGGCGTTGAGGCTCCTGGGAACAGGGTCACTCTTTTTCATTAGCTTTGGAGTCCTAATCCTGGTTTTGGCTCTCCCTGCTGATGCTGGGTAAGGTGGTGAGTGCTGAGGCCACTGGCCAAGGCTACAGTCCTTTTGCTGCACTTAAATATCCTTGTACCTGTGTGAAGTAGTCCAGTGCAAAGCTCTAAAAAGTACCTCTGCTGTTTGACCCTCCCCTTGTTACCATCCCCATGTCTTTCATCCCTAACTCTTCAGTCCCTCATGGCTGAGCTGACTGATTAAATTAGCATTATCGGAGGTGCTCTCAGCAAGGACAGTTGTCAGCATTTTTTGCAACGAAACCAATTTTCAGATTTGGCCTCTGCACAATTCAGTCTGGGTGGGGATTTGGCTTGGGTGAATTTTAACCTGAAAGAGAGACTCTGCTCCCATTAATTCTTTAATACACTTTTAAACAAAAGAAAACTAAACCGCTCCAGCTCTTTGGCTGTGTATGGTATAAGAACCCTGATCTGCTGCAGAGTGGCAGGGCTCTGGTCAGTCCTAGCTGGGCCTGCTACTCACCCTCTGCCTGGGTCAGTGTTCCTGGGCGTGGACCCCCAGCACAGCCTGCCAACTGTGGAGAGGAAGGAGCTCTGTGCAGAGGGAGAGAAATGCAAATAATACATGACTTCTATAAAAAATTCAGAACAGCCTTTAGAGTGCCAAGTATGGACACTTGAAATGCTGTCTGACGAGTTATAAATCCAGTTCTTCACTTTGACTTTGAGAGAGATAAATTAGACCTGGTTTTACACCTTGCTAATGGGCCTTAGATTTACGTTAAGTTTAGGTGAGACAGACTAGACCTCGGCTGGACTGGGGAATTAGCCCAAGTAAGGTACCAGGCAGAGGTGCTGCTGGCTCTTCCTTGCCTACACTTTCCCTCATCCTCCCTGTGTTGCTCTTTCCCTGGCACCTCCTGAGTGAATCCCACGCTGCTCACATTGAAGTCATAACCTCAAATGTCAGGCTAAGTAAAATAGCTTTGTAATTTGTAAACTCGTTTTTCCCATCACCATTGAGCCTCTGCCAGGAGTTCCTTCACAAAAATCTGTCCTCTCACTCTTTATATTATGAGTAATTTTTAAAGGTAGCTTATAAAACATTAATGAATGAGCTCTCATAAGCATGTTAGCTATTCATATGTTATAGGCCGTTGTACTCCCATCAGCGGGCAATAGTACAGATTCCTTTTAACCATGACATCTATTGAAAGTTGGTACAATTGAAACCTCATTAATTACAGTAGGCATTTGTTTAATTCCTCAAAATTCACTTACCTGAAGGGTGTTCAGCTATTTAAAAAATTTCAAGTCCAGATGAAAAGCCAAAACCAGTGTTTTGATTCTAATGGGAAGTCTTGAAGGCTGTGATGCAGTTTGTAATACCAGCTTGATGTTTTGCATCTGACAGATTGCATTAGGGCTGGGATGGTGTTTTCCCAAACATGCCTCACCTCTCCATGCACTATGGGAATTGCACTTTAAGCACTTTATTACCCTTGTTGGGCTTTGTAGGCTGAGCTTCCAGGCTTGATGACTTCTGCCATGATATCAGGTAGTGGTTTACTAAAAGACAGAGGCCAAACAGCCTTGTGAGAGGTGGGATCCAATCCCCCGAGAAGAGAACCTGAAGCACTTGAAATTTCCCAGAGTGTTTGGTCATTGATGCTGATGCAAATTAATGTCAACATTTCCCAAAATAGAATATTTCAGTTAGCTGCAGGATGCTGAATAGTATCAATTCAGCCTTACTCTAAAAATACCTATACCCTGTTTTCATTTTTATCTCTTTTGCTAGAAAATACTTTTTGTTCTTCTTTTATCTTACAGAAGCTGAGTTTTCTGTTGAGAGAACATTTTGACAGAAAACTCTAACCAGCTTTGCTACTTGTCAGCCTGCCAACCCTTTGCAGAGTATTTACAAATGGACCAGTAATATCAGGAGGAGAAGGAAAGGGGCAGAAATGTTAGAAACCAACAAATGAGGGACTTCTTTTTTTCCATCTGTGTGGAGTGGGACCCTGCTTCAGAAAGTCATAGGTAACCTCCCTGGTAATTGCACTATCTGGTACCACCAGTGTCTCTCTAGATTGCTACATTTGTGGTCTTCACCCGGGCAGTGCTCCCCAATCACTTCTCTCTCCAGTTAGTGTCAGGAGACTGATTTGCGAGTCAGGGTTGCTCTGCTCCCGAGTGGCTCCTGGTGCTGCTGCTAAGGATGTCTCTGCACCAGCAGCCTTTTCTCCCCCTTCCTGCCTGGTTTTCCTTAGCCATTCTGCTGTCTGTCTGTGCCTCTTAATTTTTTTTGGTCTCGTTGGTGTCTCTTTTATTTCCTTTTCCATCTTCCTTGCAGTCTCTGCAACTCTATGATTTTTTATTCTATCTTGCTGTTACTTAATCTTCTGCCTTTCCATTTGTTTTGCTCTAACAGCTATTTCTGCTGGGGAAAGCTGTACTTCAAGCCACAGCACTGGTACTCTGCATTGTCTAAAATCTCTTTTAGAGGCAGCAGTTTCAGAAGGATTCACAGGCTCCTTTTCTGTTGACTGAAAGGAAGATGCAAAATGTAAATGTATTATTTGAGCCCCTTAGGCTTGCAAAACTGCATTGAAGATTTTGTTTGGTGAGATGAGCTTTGTTTGAGAAATTTACTACGTACTTTATTTCAGCTGGGGCAGAAAATACCATGTGGAAGTCATCTTATTTGGGGGCTTCCAGGCTTGTTGTGTTGAGCAGAGATAGGAATGTGAAAACGCATTTGGTTTTATAAACAGGTGACTTTCAACAAACCACTGAAATAGTTCACAAAAAAATTTAATAATGGACTCAGACTTCAAGCCTTCTTTAGGGAATCCTACTTTTCTGCCTCCCTTCCTTCTTCACAGGAGCAGAAAACTTGGAAATAGCTCAGTATGGTAAATAACTGACATCACTTATTCCGTGCTGCCTATAAGGAGATATGGACACTTGAGTAACTGAGCTTACCACAGCCTCTGTTCATGAAATGTCCTTTCTTAGGGACAGGCAAGGGATGCTGGGGCAGGAGAAGGTTCTCTGAAAAAACAAAGTTCCTAAACTGCACCCATATGGTAGCTTCTAGTGTCACTGCTGTCCCTGAGCTAGAAAAGGTGCCCTGTGGGGAGCCTTGCAAGCATATCAACTTTTCAACTGGTGTGCCCCATCCTGCAGTTCAGGTCCCACTGCAGCACAGGCTGGAGCAGGAACCAACACTTCTCCTTTTACAGTAACTGCTTAGAGCATATGAAGAGACGGTTTCTCTTCTGACATTTTTTTTTCCCTCATTTTTCCCTCATGTGCCAGGCTTTCTCAGAAGCATGTTTCAGACGTCGTTGATGACAGCAAAGATAACATCACCATTTTCACCCGCATCCTGGACAGGCTGTTGGATGGATATGACAACCGCCTAAGACCTGGACTTGGAGGTCAGTTGGGTGGAGAGATGATGTTTTCCACAGCTGTGTCGCTTTAGAAATGAGATCCTACACAGATGACTTTTTAATAAGTCTAGTGCTGTTGGAAGAAAAGGTTGGTTCAGTGCCAAAGTCAGTCTGTTGTTGGTTTCCCCATTTTGATCCTGTGGTATCTTATTGTTTGATATTTTGTGAGACGAGGTCAAGTCTCTGGCTGCTGTCGTCTTCTGTGACACTACATTGATAGGCCTGTAGGTGGAGCAAATATTGCTAAACTTATTTCTGCTACGTTTACAGCCATCACCAAATATGTAATGACATTACTACTAGTTTGCAGGACCTTGAATTTGTGTTAGTGTTGCTTTTTAGTCAGTGGGCTTTGTTACAGAGCCCCTGTCTTACCATATTCTCAGTTATTTCCTATGTAGCTGTCACCTGGCAAGCTCTTCTCTGTGTGCTAATTGGGGCACTGGGCAGTAATCAGAATCTGATGTCTTCTGAGAGGCTTTTAACACTGCTGTCATTATAGGTACTGCTACTGACTTTCTCTCCAAGAACCTCCAGATATTTAAGATGCTTCAGAAAGCAAAACCATGGTACTCACCTTCCCTCCTTATGTTTATGGCACACATTTATTGTGATGTAAGGAGGCAGAAGCAACAGGGGAATGTGTAGGGAAGACTGATGTGAGCTTTCATGTTGACATGAGGGAAACAGGGGCCTGTGTTGTTTCTTGGTGTGTTGTGCCAAGGCATTGCTGTAGCAGAGAAGCTGACCCCTCCCAGATGCTGGTGACTGTGTGCCACAGGGGCTACTGAGGAGATGTACCTGCACTGCTCTGAGCTGTCCTGCTCAGCTGCAGAGGTGTGCTGCTGGACCATGAGTCCCACCCAAAGCTACAGCCACCATGTACTTCCCCAGTCTCTGAAGGTCTCAATGCTAAGGGAGGTTGGAAATGAGCTTTCCTGAGTTCTTGCATGCTAATCAGGGCTCTGGTGATATAGTGCTAGCCTGGAAATGTACCCTCTGCTGCTCAGAGCAGGCTTGTTATCTCTTTCCAGCCACATGTCCACATCTGTGCCAGGGCCCTCTGCCTTCCACCCATCCAGGAGTACTTTGATCCCAAGCAGAGACTATGTAAAATATGGGGAAGAAAGGTTTCTCAAGCAAGCATCCTTACCTTTGATGGGCTGCCATTATGTAGGACTCAGACAGGAAGGGGTTACTGTGTCTGAATAAGCCATCCATCAGTTTTATTGCTTTTGTTCCTTGTTTCTTTCCCCCAGAATTAACTGCAGTCCCACTAATAACTTTGCTTCCTCAAGTCTCCCCAATGGCTGTATTGATCTAACTGAAACAAGTTCTGAAAAGGGACTGAGGGGGCATTTATGTTCAGTATCGGCTCAGCTGCAGACAACCCCATGCAAGAGGACTCCCAAGACCCTATTACTGGGGAAGTTAAAACCTTTCTTGGAACATCTCTGCTCTGTTGCCTTAGATATTTTAATAACTTGCTTAACATAATACACGACCTTCGTCTGAACCAGACATTGCATGTTTAAAGACTGCTTTCACATCTGGTTTCACCTCATGGAGCACTCTCATGGACTCAGATGGGAGGTTTTGACAAGGACTACAGGTTCTGGGGGCTCTTCACTGTCAATGAGTCACCCTCGGGGAGGGGGTGTGTATATTGGGCAGCCTGGTAAGCCAGTCTATCCCCACTTTTAGCTGGCCCTGATTTCTCCAAATCTGGCCTTTTTTTCCTTGCAGGTCTGTCAGGGCCACCATCAAGAGCAACATTAGAGGGAAAGACCTTTCCTTATGCTGCTTGTGGCCAGAGAATTAGAAATGGTCCTGCTACAGACTCCAGACTTAGGGATTAATGAAGTAGTCTGGGGTGATAGTTAGCAAGAGATGGGTTCCTGCTGTCCAAGGTTATGTGATATCTGCAAAAAGGATTGCTTTGGTTCAAATTATCAGCTGTGCCGCTGATTCAGGTGATTCAGGCACTTATAAGGTACATTGATTTTCCTTTGAGACAAGCACTGGGCAGTCCCTGTAGCCTCAGCACTGTCTCTCCCCTTGTGAATATCTTCCACTGGCTTTTCTGAAGATGTCAGGTGAGAGTATCTTTTAGTACCATGCAGTCCTGCTTTGGTGTCCACGGAAAGAATAGATGTGGTGGTATTATGCCCACACACAGGCTAATGAAAAGATGGACTGTCTGAAATTGCAGGTAACTGGGAATCAGGACACGTTAGCTCCTTTCTTGGCCTTGATTTCCCTGCTCTGCATAAGACAGATTCCCCTGAAAACACTGGGCTGGGATACAAAGGACCGAGCAGGGTGCAGGGCTGCAGCACCTATTTGGGCTGTGTGCTGCTGCACGTGCCCAGGCCCTGTATCACATTCAGCAGAGACATTTCCTTGTGCACCAAGAACTGAGCAATGTTTATTTAGGCTTTGGGAAAAGAGACTGTGTAAGTGACAGAGTGTCAGAGTGTTGTTGTGGCGACTTCTCCCCTCAAGATAGCCTCTTTGTATTTATTTTCTTATCCCCTCTGTTTTCACCATCTGCTGCCACCCACTCTAATAGCTCCCACGCCAGAGCTCCTCTTCCTACCAGGATGTTGCAGACACAAACTAAAGCAAACCACTGCTGAAGCTGCTCAAGAGCGCCTGGTGCTGCAGAGCCAGGCTTCAGGTGAGGGTGGTCCTGTGTCTTGCTGCTGCTCCTGCCTCCAGAAGGTGTCTCAGAACATTCTCTCCAGCAGTCTTGAGGGCAAGTAGAGGTTTGTGAGCATATTCCAGGTTAGCTTAGAAAAGGAAAAGTGGAAGGGAAGGTGGTTGTCAGACATGTCCTTCTGCAGGAATGCCCTGTAGCACTTGGGACAGTGGTGTCACAGAGAAGTCTTCTGTGGCTGGTAGGAGGTTTCTCCCTGTCTCTGACAAGTGGGCTAAGGCTGTCTTGCTCTGAGGAACAGAGCTGAGTCTTTTCTTTGGCCCCATGACCACTGAAATACAGTCTGGGCTTGGGGAAGGAGTAGCTACATAGATTATGTTATAGTATGCAGAGTGGGGGAGAAGAGGAAGGAACTGTCAGCAGATAACCCATGTTTTTCCTGGGAAAACGTGGGCCAGATTGGTTATTAAGTCAGAAGAGGAACAGAAATGGACCCCAGGGGGATGGAGACATCTGTTATCATGGCCAACCTTGTAGGATAAGAAAATCTCCCACTGAGAGGTTTTCTATGGACAGTGCTGTCCTCCACTTCTAATCTGAAGCTGTGCAATCACACAGATCCTCTGCCCAGCCCTGCAGGGGCTGCACTGAGGGGCATCTATTTATAGCTCTCAAATTCTCTTTGCTGGGGCTCTCTGCAGAACTGTCATGCAGAGAGACCTCAGTTTTGAACCTGGATTTTGCCTTGTTTGCAAGAGGGGATGTGTGGCCCAGAGAAAGAGGTAGAACTAGCTGAAAAAAGAAGATATCATATACTCAAAAAAGAGAGATGTTCAAGGATGTTGATATGTGAGCAATGGGACCATGAGTGATCCTCTGAGAATAACTGATGCACAAAAATACCTATATATCCTTGTGCTGTTTACTGTGAAGAGTGATTGAAGTTCTGCAATCCTTACCCAACCAGTGTGATGCTCAGTATAGTTACCCTGAGAGGGGATGCAGTGGCTGGGTTGTCTGAGGTTCAGTGATGCTCCCTGTTCAGCTGTACCTACTACAGTCTTATTTCCTAACCAATCAAGTTTGGATCTATTGTGTTGCAACCCAAAACACTGTTATCTTGTGAATGCCTGGAGAGGGCAAGAGGAGATGTTTCCAGATTTGCTCAAGCCTTTCCCTTCCTTACAGCCTGAGAATACTTCTGACATGCTTTGTCAATGCAAAGCTATCATGGAGCACCTTACTGCTAATGGAGGAGACACATGGGGCATTTTTGTAGCAAAACATGATAGGGATTTATTCCAGCTCATCCAGAGACTGTCTTCTTCACAGGAGTTGGGGTTGTATCTGAGGTGGTATTTAGTGTAAGGATGAAGAATGCAGAGGCATCTGGAGCAATGTTGGACAATGTCTCTTCATTGGGTTGTCAGCTTCATAAAACTGTTGGCCTTTTCCAGGGGATGCCAAGGAAGGAAAGATTTTGCCCCATGGAAGAGAGAGAGTAGGCTGTTCATTTTTCTAAAAGATTTGCTGTAAACTTTCTAGATAAGTAATTTTAGCTAATTTCAATTAAAAAGTAATTTTTACCATGTTAAGCAGCTAGGTTAGGATTGATTACTGTTATCCCTCTGGATGCTGTATCACTTACAAGGTAACTCACAGTACTTGCTTGAAGCTTCTACCACATGTCTCTGGAGTCCCTAAATGGCTTACTCAGCCCTGCTGAAGGATCAGTGGCTGGCAAGCATCCTGTGTCTGCACAGGGTGCTTCTGGACAGTCAAGGATTAGGAGCCTACTGAATTTTTCAGAGTATGGGGTTTCCTGGAACCAGCAACCTGAGTTAAAGCAATACAAGTCACTAGGCAGAACAAGGCACTTGTCAACTTTGGTTTCCTCTTCCTTGGGGACAGAACATGATGCCCATTCCTTGTCATCAGGTCTGGCAGCAAGTCGGTCCCATCCAGGCAGAGAGGAAGTCCCAGTTGGTATCTTAACAATGGGGTTATATCAGGAGAGTGAAAGCAACTCAGGCTCGTGGCAGCCTCCACTTCCTCATCTCCACCAGAATTCTCTTTATGGCTTGGTGTCAGCATCTCCCTGCCCATGTTGGGCTTGGTGCAGTTGCTCTTGGGTTCAAGAGGGTTTTCATGCAGTCAGGCTCTGCTGCCTGCAATAGGATTCAAACCAAGGATGTTTAGCATAGACCTATGGTGCCTTTTATCTGTCCTTACTATGTCAGCTCTGCCCTGCTAATGGTTTTGATCTGCAGCCACCTGTTGATATTTATCCTGCTGATGTATTCCTTTTATTCTTTTGTAAGTGAAGCAGGCCTCAATTGGAGTTTTTCTTGTCTCTTTTTCTGCAGTGCAGTGTTTCTTCCTGATTGATCGTGTAGTTTGGCAGGATGTCTTCTGAACAAGCAAGAAACATCTGTAACCCTGTCTTGCCACCTCTATTCCACAGATGCGAATGCTGTTGGCCAAGATGTTTTTGAGTTAGGTTCAGAGTAGCTCCCCTTAGGTTGAGACAATCCCATGAGATGCTTGGTGTGTTGCACCTCAGTGCATCTGTCATTTTGTCTTGACCTCCTGCAGGTAAGGGTCTGTCAGTTATTGTGTGAGCATTAAAGCAGAGGAGTTGAAATAGAATAATTCAATCATAGAACTTTCTTCTCTCAAAAGTACAGTGCTCTTCAAGCTGCAACAATTAGGGCTTACCTGCCTGACAAGATCCAAGAATAAATATGTTTGCATTGAGAGTAACCTATAATAGTAGTAGAAATTGTTAAATTGTCTATATTGAATTTTAGAGAACTTTTATTTGCTAAAATCTTGATGAAATGTTGAAAATGTCCTTTTTCTTTTGCAGATAGGTTGCAAAGCCCTGGGAAGGGACCATCACAAGCTTCTTGAGTGCATGTAAAGTCACAGCATTCAGCAGCCCAGCTTTTGGGTGCTTGGTAGTGTGCAGAGGGGTAGAGGCAGAACTGTTCTTGATCCCTTGGCAGAAGCATCAGGCACTGCCTGTTATTGTGGAGACAGCTGTGTGGTGGTGGCAGAGTCCCACTGCAGTGTGTCCCACTCCTCATTGCAGCAAAGCCCCAGGTGTTCAGAGAAGATGGTTTTCATCTGACCTTGAGTTTTTCTGTTGTTTTTTCACCTGTGCATGATGAAGCTGCCTGCAATTTGTCATAAACATTATCTAGTTCTACTGTTTGTGCAAGAGTAACATTAGATGACAAACCCAGTGGTCCTTTGCGGTTTGTTATGATTTCCAGGGTTTCAGGACTGTGTTTAATCTGTTTTTGTGTCTTAATGTTCCACCTCTCCCAAATTCTCTTCTCTCTGATCTGACTTCATGCCTTGTATTGATTACTCCAGGGAGGAATTTCATCCTTTCTTAGAAGAAAATCCATGTCTTATCTCAGATTTTTGTCTTTGAGTTTCCTTGATGACTTTTAATTTGAAGCTGAAGCATTGCCTGAACAGTGTTTTCTTCTATTTACCTTTCTGGGCAATGGGGATGCTGCTTTGTCTCACCAAACTTCTGAAGTTGATATATGAACAAATTTTAAAAAGGTTGCCCTCCCTTGGAGTGTAACTCTCCAAAGGCAGCTTTGCCACGGATTTGCACAACCCTGATGCTCTCATCTCTCATGCAGAAATCCCAGTTGTGCTACTGGTTAAGCCCATGGTGTACAGGGATTGGGAGCTCTGTGTGAAAAGGCATTCTCACATCAGAAGGCAAGTGAGGAATATGAGCTTGACAACTATGCCTAAGGGTGCAAGTTGTCTCTTAAATAAGTTATTAATTTGCTTAGGGCAACAAGTCTGTATCAAAGCTTCAGGAATATCACAAACACTTCAGAGGGGTCAGAAATACATTGTGAAAAGAGATTTACAGTTATTGGTGTGACATGGACCTGGGCTTTGGGTCAGTACTGGGTCCTTTGGGGGCTCCTTGCAGCTGCCTGTGCTTCTGCAATGCCATGGGAGGTAGTGGAATACCACGGTGGGTCCCTGCCCAGCCATCCTTTTCATAGCACAGTCATGTGGTCAGTTTATCACCAGCAATAAGGCTGTACTTGGGCTGCATGCTCCTGGGCTCTCCAGAGAGGCCACAACCAAGCCCCAAGGCTGCAGTGGTTGTGGAGGGGAAGGTGTTTCCCATGGTACTTTGGATGCCTTTTTTTAGATGTTACCTTCATTTGTTGTGCATGGTTCCAATGAGGAGTCTGTCCCAAGCTGCCAACCCTCTGTATACCTACACATGTAGGCAAGAGGGTGAAACATTTTTCTAGGAAAGCGGTATTTACCCCAGTAATTTGTACTGGGTTAACATCTCAGAGATCCAGTGCTAGATGAAACACCTACAGTGAACCAGTGCAAATGTTAGGCAATCCCTGCCTAAGGAGAAGCTGGTGGATGCATGTTGGGGATAGGATGATGCTATTTGTTTATAATGATTTTGAAAGGGGAAAGCTGATGTTGTAGCATGTTAAATATGTGCTAGATGGCACATTAGAACATTAGTAGATGATGTTGTATTTGGCTATAAACTGCTTGCAAGGATGTCTTTATTGATCTTTTGGACTACGGCAGCTATTCACTTATTAGAATTTCCATACATTTAGTCACATGTAAAGGATTTATAATGTGTCTTTGATATCGATTGTGAAATAAAGTTTTTTATTATTATTTTATTTTATTAAGTATTACAGAGCTTAAAACCTACTTTAATTGCTTTATTCTGGAAAGCTGGTGGTGAAACAACTGGTCAAATATTGAGGAAACAGCAGCTATTTTATTCATTGAGCTAGAGGATAAAAAGTTCACAGCAGTTTGTGTACCTATATAGAGGTACTGATTATGTCTGATGAGGCAAAGACACTGATTGTGTTGATGGTGAATTTCAGCCCAGTTCCATCTGGAAGAAGCAATCAAATCAGTTCTACCTAGGCTCCCTGTGATGGTGGGATTAATGCTGCTGATTCAGACCTGTTAGTTCGTTAATGTAATTTCATTTATTTCAAGGTTATTTTTTGATTAAATAAAAATATTGGACAGTTCATAAGGCTCTGGAAGATGAATGGGGCTTTGGGGAATGAGTTGCTCAAGACTATGAGGCTAAACAGTGAAGGGTCCCTTAACCAAGTACAATGAAAAGTCAAAGTGAAATTCTCACCTAGTTACTCACTGAATCTGGTGGGACAGGAATTTCATGTAATGATTTCTTTGTGTGTACTAACGTGTAGCTTATTTTAAAAATCTGCCTCTGAAAGACATGCAGTTAAAGTTTATTTAGGACAAAAGAAAAGGTGTTTGTGAAGTAATAGCAATTGTAAGCATACAGTATTGCCTGAAGAGAGTTTTTAATCTGCAATTTCCATTGTGAGAAAAGGACACTGGATTCAATTTGCCTTATGGAAGAACATAATTCAGGCCAAAGTGATAAGAACAGCAGGCATGGAAAAAGCATATATTTTTTCCCCAATCCTGCTGGAAAATCCTACTGAAGACAGTTATGACTGAATCAGTGGATGGAATGTTTGAAATAAATTGTATCTGAAAATTCAAAACACTATTTCAACATTGCAAAAGTCATCTCAGATACCTCTTTTTTTTGAAGGATCTGATACAAGAAATTTTGTCAAGGAAATTGACACAGCAATTTGAAAAGCGGAAGGTGACAGAGGTTGTGCGCAAGGCTTACTGTGCCCATCTAAATTCTTGTTAAGGAAGTTGTTTGTTTCCATACAAGCAAGATCAGATTTTTGTAGTCCTGCATTTACACTTACCTGAAGTCATGTCTCCTGGAGAGCTGTGAATTACATTTTAGCCAGATAAGGCCACTGTCCTGGAAAAAAAAAAAAAAAATTAAAAAATGAAGGAACAAACTCTTCTGTCCCCAGGTTGTGTTTTGAATTGAATTACAGGCTTTTGCTCTCGAAAGATTGTAGATCTTCCCTTTGGAGAGATGCACCTGGTACCATGTGAGAACTTGAAAAATTCTTCTTCTAGAAGAGGACCCTGTCTGCTTGCATGAGGAAGGGTTAAAGAGCAAGAGCGTGAAATGTGCTTTCTTCTTTCCTGATAAATCTGGCCATCATTGAGAGAAGTTTTCTGAGAGCTTTCTCTTTGTCATGGAACATTAATACCATTAAGACCACCTTGGCAAGGAAGGCAACATATAATTAAGTGGCTGTCATTTTTATACAAAAGACAAGGTCTTTAACTGCAGAAGGCATTGTGTTGGCATGGCTGTACTGCAGCTGTGACCTCTCCTGTCTAGCCTCCTCCAGCATCTCCCTCCCAGCAGTGATGTTGGAACCTTGAGGTCCCAGGCTGGACTGGTTCTCCTGTGTGCCCCTGTTGTGCACACACTTTCAGCGGGTCCCAGTTCACTACTAGCCAGAAAAGGGACTGCATCTAACAAATAAGAGGGGACCCAGATGGGGCAATAGTTTGGTTATGAGTATGCAAATGCTTCTGAATAACTGTGGAACAAGTTGCTTGAGCCAGCTGAAAGTATCTTTAAGCCTCTGCCTCCATCCACTGTTCTTTTTTATAAAGCCTTAGTTCTATTAGAATTATTACTATTTTGATGCTGAATGCATTAAAAAGAAAAAAGGGGAAAAAAAAACCCCACACCCTATCTGGACTGATTTCTTTCCAGAAAGATGTTTAATTCTGTATGTATAATTGAAAGGGGCTAAATATAGCTGTATTAATATTTATGGGCCTTATGTTGGAGTCAATACAAGAGTTACTCTTCAAGGCAATTAAGCTTTACCTTTTCACATCTAGGATTTCAGCGTTTGGAGATGACATTAGTTGTGTGACCTGCATCCAAGAAAGAAGATAATAAAAGCATACTATTATCTGTTGAATATGATACCCTGCATTTAATGCTGTTTGCTGACAGGCAGTTTATCACCAGCAAGGATGATCTCTTAGAAGCAGGACTGTTATTATATTAGGGGGAAAGTCAGAGAAATAGGTAGGCTTAGAGGTCTGCAGGACAACTGTCCCCACAGCTGATACTGTTTTTTGGGAGGAATGGAGTGAATAGACTATTTCACAGCATCAGAAGGTGGGCACTTCATGGACTCCATTTGTCTTTGTGCCACCTCCACCTTGAATCTGGGGCATAGGAAATGCGACCCTTGGGAGCTTGTGTGTGGAAGTGCACAGGACAGATAGCTGTTTGTACCCTATTCCTGCGTGTGGGCTATCTGTGCATGTCTGCAGGGCTAGTCACAACCTTTACGTCAGTAAAGAACAGGGAAAGCAAATCCTGTATGGAGATCTGAGCTGCTGTAGGGACTGTGTGCACAGGGAATTAGGTTGAGGCTGTAACGATGAAAACAAGTCAGTTCGTGTTAATAACAAAGGCAAAATGATGATGCGCTTGATTTCTAAAGCACTGCCTTTCAAGAGAAGGGTGTCACTAGGATAACATGACAAGAGTCCTGGCAGTGGTTGAATTGCCCTGCATTGCCTCTTTTTGGAAGCTGCAGCTCCTCACTGCTCCAGTTAACAAAGAAGCTGTTAGATGCTGTAAAATCACTGATAAGGACTGTCTGAATCCTGCCTCTCTACTAAATTTGATAAATGTGTCAGATTTTTCCTTCCTTCCATCTGGACTCCAGTAACTGACTTTGAGAAGGAGGACTGCAGTAAGGAGCCTTGGTCATGGCTGCTGTGCAGCCATGCTCCTCAGGGAGTGAGGGGTTAACCTGCCCTCCCCAGGGCAGATGCTCACAGACAGCACTGCAGATAGAGGTTTGTCCCATTGAGGGTGACATTGGTGCTCATCCCTTCTCCTAGGACTCATGCACCCCACAAATTTTGAAGCTTTGTGTGGTTATGTTTTGATTCTTTCACTGGTGCATTGTATATTTTGGTAGCTGGAAGTCTTTTAATGCCCTTCAGTACACATCAGGGAAATGTGTTTTCTAATGGGTTTCAAGAGCTTTTGCTGTTGGAGCACAACAGCTGCTTGAATAGGGAGGGAAAAGTAGAAATGGAAGAGCACACCCTTGGAGGTAGAAATGGTGGGCACACTCTTAATCATTGGAAATGAGTTTTCAACTCCAAATGGCCTTCCTGAATTCAGCCTTGGCTTTGAGGATTCACAGCAGGTGACACTGACCCCATTGGACCGGTATTTCCAATTATAGATAACAATATCCTTGCCAAAGGTGTTGTCTTGATAGCAAAGGATTGTTACTTGTTTTGCCTGAGTGAGCTAGCACGGGGCTGAGTCTCACCTCATCTCTATTTCTGAACAAGTGCAAGCCAAGCTATATATTAATGTATAGGAAATTGCACCAGTTGAATTAAAAAAACTCATTTAGCTAAAGCAGCACAAGCCTCCATGAATATTTATCTGATGTTATGGAAGCATGTGGGCTCCCACCTACTTTATTAAATTGGTTTTCAATAAAAATGCCAGTAAAAGACATTTGATTAATGACTGGTGGGACAGTACAATTAATGTGAAGTCTGGAGTCAGCAAGAAGTGTCCCCTGAGCCCATGTGGCCCTGATGGAGGCTGGGCTAAGAAAAAGTTTCTAAACTTCTCTGAGGGGCAACAGCAATGTTTAACCGTGTTGTTTCCACAATGAAGTGAATAGAAGCTGATATTTTGCTCTTGTTTGGTTGGTGCATGGTTCTGCTGAGGACTGCTGTCTTGACCTTGATGCTGGTGTGTGGCCTTTGCTCCCAGTGTTCTGGCTTTTCCTCTGCTTTTCACACCCCTCTGAGAAGGCTGCACCCAAGAATTAAGCACAGCAATGAGCTTCAGCGATCATGTCAGGTTTGAGTGAGGCTCTGTGGGCCTTTGCATTTAAACATGCCAGGGATTAGCTCCATCAGACACCAGATCTGCTTATCTCCTACCAATTTACCTGCTTGGATTTGTCTTCTGAAGGAAGGCAATTTGAAGCTGTAATGTTACAGCTCTATTAGAGAGCTCTAGCACAGTTTCATTCCAGGATCCCCATCAGGACTGGTGCTGCCTTTTTCTGATAAGCTGTTGGGAGATCGGATGGGAGATGCTGAGCATGGTGTGAGGGTCATGACCACCATGGTACCGGAGGCGCTGCTCAGCAAGGGAGCCTTGAAATCCCTGTGGAGTGAGTGGCCTCCCTGACCTTGAAGGGTTGTGGGCTGCCTGAGCAGCCTTAAATGGAAACTCCCCAGTGGTCTTGCAAAAAATCTTTGGAAGTTGCTGACTCTTGTAGTGGTCTCTATTTTGCAGTATTTTTACTCTGCATGCATATGTATAACAAGGGTAGCATTCTGCCTGCAGGAGAAGGGGACCCAGGCAGCATCCTTGCTAGCAGGCAGTGAACAGGTGCAGGTGCTTTCAGCATGTGCTGAATTGCTTAGGCATTCCCCTGCTGTGCTTACATTACCAGGGAGCTGGGCTGAGATAGGGCATGGGGCAGAGTGATGGTAACAGAAAGGAATTAAAAAACCCATAACAGGAGCAGGTTTTGGATAATATGCATGTGGCATAAAAAGAGAGTTCTGGTTGAAAACAGAAGCTGAGAAAAGGCAGATTGGCAGGCAGCATATTTCTGGAGACAGCTTTCTCCTCTGTAGGTTGTGAGTTGCCTAAGAAACGTGTCAATAAAACACACTTACAGGCATTCTCTCTAATAAATATATATTTAAGAAAGACATTTCTTCAAAACTTCTGCTAGGAGATGTCTAATTCTGAAGGGATGCATGAAAAATTCCATCTCCAGTGGAAGCAGAGAGTTGCCATGGGAACTGGAATGCTCTGAATGCACATTGCTAAAACAAGAAAACATTCTCCCCAGCAAAGGAAATTAAAAATTACATCTGGAGGCATCTGCCCTCTGCTTGTCTCTGATGGGAATATCCCAGTATTATGCAGCATATCATAATTCATGTAGTGGGCAGAACTGAAAATTTGATATTTGTTGACGGATTTTTGTGAGTAACTGTGACAAAAAGCCTTCTGCCTGCAGGACAATGCTGGTGTCTGAATTAGGCTAGGGAGGTGATGATTTAGGGCAATAATGGAATTCCCTCTAAAAGGGTTTTGCTCACTTGGAATAAAACAACAGCCTGAGCACAAAAATAAGCCTGTCTTACCACGTGTGGATGACCTCACTGCTCCCAGGGTATGCTGGCCCCATTTGCCAGCCATGGACTTCCCTGGGAGGCTCAGGGAAGCTGGATGAGGGGAGATGTGATGGAGTGGCACAGTGTCCAGGGATTTATCTTGCAGTGTGGAGATTTATCTGTTTATCCTTTCAAGTCTGGGACAGCGAACACATGAGGAGTTATGTCCATGTGGCAGAGGTGTGCCAGCAGTCCATGCTAATAAGCTTCTTGGTACATTGGCAGCAGCATGATCAGAGGTAACCCAGGGAACTAGGTGAGCCCAGGTGGTGAGGAGAACTTGCTGTGTCACAGGACAGGGCTCCAGCATCAGAGAAAATTCTAAAGTAACCAGTGCAAGACAATGTCAATTAAAGAAGTTTATTTGTGTGATGTATTGGCATTGTTACAAATTAAATGAGCAGGGAACATGGAGCCCTGCACCCCATGCATGATGGGAGAAAGACAGCATGGTGGAGACCTTGGGTGTGCACATGGTTCAGCAAAAGACCACTTTGGGGTGTGTAAGAGAGGAAAAACATTTATCTGCATTGCCCTGGGTGTGGTGGTGAAGGATGCCAGAAGTGTCAGCAGTGGCACGCTGTTGCAGGAGCTGACTACATTCTCCCACTGAAGGAAATGCCAGACAGGATCTAATGGATAAGGGAACCAGAGTACAAATTACTGTGTTGCTCCCTGCTATGGTTTTCTTGTATCTTCATCTTAGTACCTGCCATTGGTATCAGGAGACGGGCTTGAGAATTAAATGGACTCTTCCTCTCAGCTATACAGCAAGCCCAGAAGCCACTTTCTTTTTTGTATTTTTTTTTATACACACCACCGTCCACCATGCAGAACTGCAATCCCCAGCCTTCAGAGCAACCTGGAACAAAATATAGACACAGGCATGGGAAAGCAGTGCTGAGACTAAAAGACAAATGGGGTAACTTAGACACAGCAGAACAGCATTGCATGTCCAGTGCCATAGTGCAGATTAGCAAGAATGGTGAATTTGGAGCTCAGAGCTCAGCCTTCAAACCTCACATACTTGATTGAGACATCTTGTTTATTCTTTCTACCTCTACAATAACAGAAAAATAATGCAAGGCAACATGTCTCTCATTTGATTTTTCTTGCATTTCCCTGCTTGCTTTCTGGCTTTCCAGTTGTTTTCTATATATTAATGATTATCAGGTTACTGACTGCAGTCTTGTATTTTATCCCTGTGCTTATCTTTTTCCTGGGGATCTGCCTTGAGCACTGATGAATTACAGAGCTCAGTAATTGCTTTACAAATGCTAAGGATTTTACTGGCACAGATCTGAATTTTTTGCAGCTCCTATTCAAGCATGTGAGTGGCCTGTTAGGAGGTGATAATTTCTGTTAAAGAAAAACTTGATGAGAATGAGTTAACAAAAGGTTGATTGCTTATAGGACAGGGAGTAAATGATAACCTGGCAGAGACAGTCTGCAAGTTCCCTGATGGGGAAGCTTTAGAGGTACAGTGTCCACTCAGATTCTGGGTAAGCTTAGTCTAACAACTGACTCTCCCAGCTGAATTATACACGTGTGAAGGGATACACCAAAGGCAGCAGCTCAGTGGCTGCTTTATTATGGTGCCTTATGTATCCTGTCCAACTTCAGCCTCAGTACTGGAGTACAGGACCTGCTACAGTCTTTCCCTGATAGTTCTGTTCACCAAGATCATAGAATCATAGAATGTTAAGGGCTGGAAGGGACCTTGAAAGATCATTCAGTCCAACCCTCCTGCCAGAGCAGGATCACCTACACTAGGTCACACAGGAACGCATCCAGGCAGGTCTTGAACATCTCCAGAGAGGGAGAATCCACAACCCCCCTGGGCAGCCTGTTCCAGTGTTCCATCACCCTCACAGTGAAAAAATTTCTCCTTATGTTTCTGTGAAACTTTCTATGCCTCAGCTTCCACCCATTACCCCTTGTCCTGTCATCAGGCATCACTGAGAAGAGCCGGGCTCCATCCTGCTGGGACTCACCCTTTTATATATTTATAAATATTGACCAAATCACCCCTCAGTCTCCTTTTCTCCAAGCTAAAAAGCCCCAGCTCCCTCAGTCCTTCCTCATAAGAGAGATGTTCCATTCCCTTAATCATCTTAGTGGCCCTGCACTGGACTCTCCCAAGCAGTTCTATGTTTCTCTTGAACTGAGGGGTCCAGAACTAGAGACAATACTCCAGATGCAGCCTTACCAGGGCAGAATAGAGGGGCAGGAGAACCTCTCTTGACCTACTGGCCACACCCCTTCTGATAC
>VWZY01008202.1:46513-71837 GCA_013399075.1 Chloroceryle aenea
TCAACTTCCTGATCCTGATCAGGTGGCCTGTAATAGACACCCACAACTGTGTCACCCATGCCAGCCTGTCCCTTAATTCGAACCCACAAGCTCTCAACTTGCCCCTCATCCACCCCTGGACAGAACTGAAGACATTCCAGTTGCTCCCTCACATAGAGAGCAACTCCACCACCTCACCTTGATGGCCTGTCTTTCCTGAAAAGGGCATAACCATCCATGACCACATTGCAGTCATGTGAGCTGTCCCACCATGTCTCTGGAACAGCCACCAAGTCGTAACCCCATGTCCGCACATGGATTTCTAACTCCTCCTGTTTATTCCCCATGCTACGTGCATTGGTATATAAACATCCCTTGGTGTTATCCCTTGATGTGATCAACAAGAATGCCGTCATTGACTCTTGAAGAGGGAAATTAACTGAAGATGAGGTCAGAAATGCAGGCCTAAAATGAATCACAAGTGCTTTACAGGTAACACGGAGAAATTTGCCTAATGCTGAAGTACCAGTCTGGCATTTTTGCTTTCATCTTATTGCTCCATCCACTGCCATGCAGGCACACTGCAGGACTGTGGTCAGCATAATTCTCCTGGCTTTGGTTTCATTAGGGCCACAACTGTGTGTACCAGCTGGCAATACAATGTTCTCTGAATGCTCTTCCCCTGTCCATTGGGACTGGCAGAGATTCCCTCCCCAAGCAGCCCTGGCGTAGCCATCAGGGACAGACTTTGATACCAAATATGTTAAATCACAGAATCACAGAATGGTAGGGGTTGGAAGAGACTTCAAAAGATCATGTGGTCCAACCCTCCTGCCAGAGCAGGATCACCTAGAATAGATCACCCAGGAACAAGTCCAAGTGGTTTTTGAAAGTTTCCAGAGACAGAGATTCTACCACCTCCCTGGGCAGCCTGTTCCAGTGTCTGTTCTACTCACAATGAAGAAGAATTTCCTTATGTGGTTTTCCAGTTTATGGCCATTGGCCCTAGTCCTGTCACTGGACACCCTACTCCAGGGGAGGCCTCACCAGCACAGAGTAGAGGGGGAAGAGAACCTCCCTTGACCTGCTGGCCACGCTCTTCCTAATTCATCCCAGGATGCCATTGGCCTTCTTGTCCAGAAGGGCACAATGATGACTCATGGTCATCCTGTTGGCCACTAGGACTCCCAGGGCCTTTTCCGCAGAGTCCTTTTCCTCCAAGACACTACCCCCCCAATCTGGACTGATATACGGGGTCGTTCTTTACACTCGTACTTACTGAATTTCATTATATTTCTCCCCACCCAGCACTCCAGCCCATCGAGGTCACACTGAATGGCAGAGAAGCCTTCTGGCACATCAACCGCTACTCCCTGATTTGTATTGTCAGCAAACCTGCTAAGAGTACATTCTATCCCTCTTCCAGGTCATTGATGTATATATTGAATAGGGCTGGACCCAGTACTGACCCCAAATTAACATGCAAATTATGCATGCTAATTTGTATTCACACATTTTCTCATTATACTTATATAAAAAACATGTTTAGGTAGCATCTCTCATCCATCACCATAGGGTCTCAAAGCACTGTGGAACCTCTAAAAGTAAGCTTATACATATTCCTCCTCTGTCTTTATGGCATCTGAAGGTGTCCTAAGTCCTTAAAATAGTAACTACAGTAGCTTTGTTCATTCCATCTTTTCTGTTTGTAGCAAAAATAGCACAACTGATCTGTAGTCACTGTAGTCTGTATGTGTGAGAATGGGAGTGGGGGTGTGGAGGTGTTGTAAAGCCTCCATAACAACACCTCCTCTAGCAGTTGCTGCTTCAGACTCTTTTCTATCTGAGTCTCTCTTTTATTCCATACAGACTTTATGTTTAACAAATTGCACCACATCCTGATTCTAACTTCTTGATGTGTATTTTATGTCACTTAATTCAGTAACAAGAGCATGTGCATGTGCATGCCTGCACAGGGCAATTAGGGGAAGCTAAAATAAACTACATGAGACAGATGCATACTTCTTTTGAGGCTTGTAATCTTTTGCCTGTGCTCCTAAGCTAAAGAACAATGGATAGAGGCTTATCACATTTTTCTTTCTGAGTTTTGTCTTCTAAAAGCTTTTAGGCCTGTTGGCTGATCGGAACAAAACCTGACAGAAGGCTAGATACTGCAAAGATTTTAAGTCCTGCAAGATTTGTGGAATTATGCAGCTGAGTGGAAAAAGACCCAGAGAGAGGTATCTGGATGGGTTCAATTGGTTTTAGGCATCAGAAAGTCAGGAAAATCTGCAGGACAGCAGGCTTTATTGGTTCCACTACTTGTAAAACAGCATCTCTCCTAGGGTGTTCTGCTGGACAGACCTCTAACCTGCATCCCCCACTCTTGGTAAATGTGAGAAAATGCTTGGGAGGGTGTGAAATCCCCGTAGCACCTTCTGCAGCCATACACAGATTTAGCCACTGTGCCCTGTATGCCTAAAGCCCCCTTATCTAACATATGTTGAGACAAAGGGACAGTGTAGGATGCTCTGTGCAGGGCATTCAGACTTGAAAGCTGGGATACCCCATGCTGTTATTCATGTGGAAGTGCTAGGGAACAATTGTTGTTTCTTGCCCAAAAGTCAGAATGCATGGTGTGCCTCTCAGTGCTGTGATGGGACACTGGTTCCCTGCTCACTTGGAATCAAGGAGGAACAAGGTGTGCCTAACTTCTTGGCTTTCAGTAGTAGTTATGCCTTGATCCAAACTTCATAGCCAACATGTTCTGTAAGGTGTGGAGAGAGCTCAGACTTGGGTCAGAGCCACAAGAACATCTGTAGTGCATTTGGAGACTGTTTAGGGTTTTCTCTTCCAAGAACTGAGAAGATCTTCCCCACATAAGCCAAGGAGTTCTTGCCCCAGGTGGCTTGTGCCCCAGAGGTCACCTAGGAGTTAGACATCATCTAGGCATTACAGTGTGCCATAAATCCTAGACAAAACATGCTGAAATGGTAACTGGGTAACTCCATGATCCTGCATCTAGTTCCTGCAAAGGACTCTGGGTGCCCCATGTAATGAAGCTGTGTATGTGTCATGCTGTGTGAGACAGGGAAATAAATATCTTCATCCATCATCTCTCTTGGGCCCTGCTGAGAGATAGAGCCATGGCAGCTGGCTGTCTCGTTGATGGATTTGAGAGACATCATCTCATTTCATCCATGCTGAAAAATTAAGTACATGTATAGACTGTGCTGATAATTCTCATCATGTGTGAGTGGTTCCATTGTCACCTGTCTCTAGAGAGAGCCCCTGAAATTCTTTTGAACTTCTATCTCCCTCTGTGCTGGGGGGAGAAAGGAGAGAGAGCTCAACGGGAAATGATAATACATATGTATTCATGACTACAGATTTTATAACTTCTTCTAGTCTGGCTGGAGGACATGCAATTGTAGACGCTGTGCCATCACACTAGAAAGAAGGTAGTGATTGATCACTGTGGCTCACAGAGAAGCAATCTGGGAACTGGCTGTACAGCAAACACTGGCAGTCCCAGGAGATTTGAGCAGCAGTGGTGGGTGATAAGCCAGTCTCTGTGAAAAGCTGCTTCAACACCCCAGGAAAAGAGGGACAGGCTTGATGCTTTCATGAAGAGCAGCAGATAGCCTTGTTTCCTGTGTAAATGGGATGCCTTCCTGATCATAACTTTGCAGAAGTCACTGTGAGTGTAACTGAGGGATCAGATCTGTTACACAGACCAAGATATTTCAGCTTCACAAGTGAGACAGGGTGACCAGTTCTGGAAGCAATCAAACAGCCAAGCAAAACTGCATTAGACAAATAGTTCGTGACACAAAGCTAGATACAGATCTGATCCAAAGGTCTCATTGGCAATCTCCTGCAGGCTTTTACTCACCCCTGCTTTTGCTGAGACTTATCTCAATGAGTAACAAATGTTATATTTGTATCAGACGTTTATATTTATATGAAAATATTATTATTAATGATAAATGGAATATATACAAATATATACAAACCCAGTATTGAACCCAACCTCCCCAACGGTTATTACATCACCATCACCACTGATGCTCTGGAGCAGCAGGCACCAGGGGAGTCCCAAACTGGGCCCTGCAGCAGACAGGAGCTGTGTTCAGGAGATGGATTCTAGTACTGAATTCAGGAACACACTAGTTGGGATTGAAGGCAGAACAGTCAGAGTCCTCAGATGCTCCGAGGAAGGAACCGAAAGAGGACCTGAGCCAAACTGGCAAAGCTGGCAAAGCAGGCCAAGAAGGCAAAGCTTGGGAGTCCTGAGAAAAGAGCACCTCCAGATCCCTCTGCTATATACCGAATATGATGTATATGAAATGGAATACCTCACTGGTTAGTTTGGGGTCACCTGCCCTGTCCATTCCTCCCTGCAGGTTCAGCCTTTCACTTTCTGGCCCCCCCCAATGTGCTACACAAAATCCAGCAGTGGCCTTGGTCTGCACACCAATCCTTGGTAGTAACTCTAAACATGGAGTGTTATCACTGCCAGCAGGAGAAACTGTCTGTGTAAACAGGCTGCTAACTTCAGAAATTGCAGTCAGTTAGAAGAACTGAGCTGAAAAGCAAAATCTCTGAACAGAACCAGCTCTGTTCTCACCCAAACCAGGACAACTTCTTATTAATTTTAACTGTTTCAAGTCTATATAATGCCATATATATGGAGGTGGTTGAAATCTATCCTTATGTGAGGAAGGCTTCTCACGGGACTGAAACACTCTATGTGTGTTCTGACTCACTCTTCTAAGAAGACGAAGGTGTGCATGCTTCTGTCCAATTCTGGGAAAAGTGTCCAGGTTGAACTTGTCAAACCTGTCTGAATGTCTGTGATATGAGACTTAACTTTTGCTTCTGAACCAGTCATTTCATATTCAGGGATGCTGAGGCACTAAAACAGCTGGACAACATCTGAAAATATGTATTTTTACTTTGGGACTGAGAGTCTGAATGCCAGTACCTTATAATTTTTTGCTGTCTCTGTTCTCCAGTCTTCTCCTCCTGACCCATGTGCAGCATCTGCTCCCAGATACGTGATGTGAAAGCATTTCAGGTGCAGCAGGGATGCTTGTGGTCTTGACATTAGCAATATCTCATGATGCTTTGTGGCCTTTGGGTGTCAGGAGCTCTGTCAGTCTATGTCCTTGGAGTCAGCTTTATCCCCTGGCTGGACTGTACAAGCCTAGAAGGCATTAACAGTACTGCAGTGATGTTCACTGAAATGTTTCCTTCTGTGCTGCTATTCCTGAGCTCCATAGCAAAAAAATGCAAGAAAAGCAACTCTAATGAATGTGGGAGAGTCTTGCTGGCCCTGCAGCAGGAAAGCAGCAGTGAAGGCTACAGCAGAGGTTTCTTGTGTGTAGTTTATGATGTAAAAGATGTCACGTTATTATTATTTTCAGTTCTTGCAAGGGAGGCTGCGGGGCACCCTTGAGGTTCTCTTCTCAGGCACCTACCCCTTTGCTTGTGCCTCCCTGTCCTCTCCCAGTACGGGCAAGGCAGTCCCAAGGGCAAAGACACAGAGAGGGGACCCTGTGCCACACCATCCAGAGATGTGCTCTTCCTTCTTCAATGCCTTCCATCTTACATAAAGGGGGATACAACTCAGCTCCTACTTCCTAAAACAAGCCACACCACAGCTTAAAAAGACATCTGAAAAAACAAGGAACTGCCAAAGGCAGTTCTGGTGTATTGGCGCTGAAGCTGTCAGAGTGAGAGGAGGGACTCAGGGGTGGAGTTTCTGGTTAGTGATCTCAGTGTGCCATCTCCAAAGGCTAGGGATGCCCTGGGTTGTGCTAAAGCTTGGCTCTAGTGGGCTCCTAGGGTTTGTAGCAAAGGTCATGGAAGCCTCTCTTGTTCTGGAGGCTAAAATTGGAAGGAAAATTAAATACACCCTGTGACAGGCTGAGAAAACAAAGAATGAAACACCCAAAAAGCTGATGTGTTCAGCTGCAAACTCTGCTGCTTATTAATTAGCATGGCAATTGTACTGACTTGTGGAAATCTGACTCCACAACTAGGATAGTTGTAAAGTAGGTATGTTTATTCAGCGCTGGATGCATGGGGGGTCACCCCACCATAAAACGTGCGTGCCTCAGGCAGTCTCGTGCAGCTTTTTATAGAGTTAAACATTTAATATTTTTGTAATGCACCTACACATATGCATCATCTATCCCTGCTTCACATGCAGATGAGGTCTCCTCCCCTTTGAGCAGGCACAGTATTTTTTGGTGGTAGTCATCAGGGGTCTTAAGGATGAAGTAAGACGTCCTCCTCACAGCTAAACTTTTGACCCTGGTCTCTTGTGCACGCTCTGTAGGTGCTTGGCAGACCTTTAACCCCCCTCCTCATTTTTATCAGAACTGTCCATGCCTGATTCCTCCCCCTAATCCAGCAATGGTATAATGAGTCTGAAAGATAATAATGGTGTTATCTTTACTTCTTCTTACTCATCCTAAAACTATGCATTAGTTTCCCTTTCTCAGTATGGGAGAAGACATGAAATGGAAGCTGGTAGTTCAAACCAATGTCTTTTGTTTCCCTCCCCAGGGATGCTGGGTTAACTGTAAAGCACCATCAGTGTGGTGACTTTGTATGACATGATGTGGGAAAGACCTACACATCATCAACTCTTCATGGGGACACTGTCCTCACTGCAGGCTGGTGGTAGTCCTTCCCAAAGGAATTTGTGTATTTGAGGAGACACAAGACAAGTCCTTGGAAGAAGATCACTGAATAAAGGGATCTCATCAAGCTGAGAAACTCTTGAGCTGAAGCTAAATGCAGTTGCAGTCTAGGAGGCTGTTAAGGGGCTCTATCAGGTTGTTACTGCACTTTTAGGTTGTGAGCACAGTTAGAGATGGAATATTGGGCTGTCTGTAGTTCAGAACTGTTCATAGGGAGCCCACTACAGAAACATCTACTTCCAGGAGCTGGCCTGGACCTGACTGAGGGTTTGTACCTGTGGGTGGAGAAGAGCCTGAACAACGCTGTCCTGTCTAGTCTCAGCCATGCCATCACACACAGAAACACCATTACAGACAGGCTCATCACCTCCAAGCTCCCTTAGGTCCCAGCACAGCCCTAGGGCAGAGCTGGAGCACTGCAACTCAGAACACAGCCTCAAGGAGGTCCCCATCCCCTCCAACTTATCTCTGAGGAAAGGCTGTTCAGCCTCCCTGACGTCATCACAGCAGCCAGGAATCCCCTGCACCACGAAGCTGCAGTGGCTTTGTCCCTGTTTTAATAGTGCATATCGTTTGGAAGCCTCTAGCACTCAGATGCAGACACATCATTTCTGTTAGCTTGTGGCATAGCCTCTGGGAACCCCCGCCTAGGAAACGTGACTGTCTTCAGCACATTTACAAACCTCAAGAGCTGAAACATGACTGTCTGAGTCAATTATATTATGGCTGAGATTCTTAAATAAACAGCAATAGATGAGTGCAGCAGGGTGTTTAATAAGAGCCTACTCAGCCCCCTGTGCCCCCCGCCTCCCATAATCACTTGCAGAGGCAGCCCTATAATCTACAGCCTGTGAGGGGAGAGGCAGTGAGGCAGTGTAATTTGTATTCCAGCTCTGCTACTGCTTCTCATGCTTCCAAGAAGCAAGTAAAAATAGCACTCCATCATTTTGTAAATAATAGCTATCTCCTCACAGGCCCAGGGAGTCACAAGCACTTAAAAGGGAACTTGTGGGAAGGAGGAGATGTCTACCTTGAGCCAGGGCCAGGAAGATGGGACATGGGGAATTGGAGGGGAGACAGGGGAGGGAAGGAGGGTGAAATGTAAATCCTGAAGCACCTCGGCAGCAGCAAATGCTGCTTTACGCCCTCTGCATGAAAAAGGGGAGCAACCGACCCTGCTGGCGACCTCAAAGTGTCAGGATCCGGCCCTTCACACAGAGTTAGTAGGGATGTTTATCACCTGCACAAGCAGCTAGATCTAGCATAGCAAATTCTTGAAGAGGAGGCAGGTGTAGGCAGTACCATGGTAACACTGTGGGAAGGGATGTTACAGCTTTTGTTTTACATTTGCATTGCAGATCTGCCCAGTTGTGGGGGTTTTGTGCAGGCAGGAGCAAGGGAGCTTGGCAGGCAGGGACAAGGCTTTGTACCATCTGGGAGAAGGGGCAGCTCTGCTTCACCTGCAGCACCTTGTTTCTGCTCCGATACTTGCTCCAGATGGTTTTAAAAACTCAGTTTTGCTGAAGCTTGGGTAAATGGGAAAAAACAAAACAAACCAGACAAGGGAATCAGCCTCAAAGAAATGTCTTGAGGACATAGCATGCCACTCAGGTTTCTAAATTCTGCCCATGTTCAAATGTTGAACCTGAAAATCTCTTGCTTTTTTAGTTTCATGTTTGCTTCAGGGTCTTTATTTGCTTTTCTGGTCCCCAGGTCTCAGCAGCTTGGGGCATGGTGAGGCTCAGCAACGTGGCCCAAGGGTGCTTGTGCAGCCTGCCAAAAGCATTACCAAGGCCTCTGCTGGGCAGTGATGCACGAGCCCATGTCATTCCCTAGTGCAGCCAGAGCTGGGCTCTGGCTCTAGCTCTGCTCTGACTTCCTACCTGAACAAAGTGTCTCCTTTTTTTTGTTTCTCCAGCTATAAAACAGGACTAGAAGCATCTGCCTGCCAACCCAGCAGGCTTGAAGGCTCAACTCTCTTGCACATGTAAAAAAAAACCTTTGAGTCACAGGGAGGGATGATGCTAGTAAAAAAAAAAAAGCCATTTAATTTTCTGCAACAGTTCTAGGGAACATGCTTAGCCCCCTACAGCATAGTCCTTAATAATTAAATCTGTGATGAGAACTGGGCAAGATGTCCAAACTGCAGTGGGAGTGTGTCGGTGGATTGAGAAGGAGATAAGGATTTCCCTGTCCTGTCTCTGAGCAGAGGCAGGAGATGATGCTTCTCAGCTTTCTCTTGCTGAAAAAGCAGATGCAGTTTCTTCTTTTCAGGCTCAGGATGGGTAGATATGAGGGTAGGGAGTGGGGAGTCTGTTTGAGTAGCTTCTGATTTCTCTGGAGGAGAAGGTCTCACCACTACAGAGCTAATGAACTCAGGCAGAGCTGCAAACAGTGTGGATGCTCTTGGGCTGCAGGACCACAAAGGAAGTGAATCTCTGAACCTAGAGCTTATTCTGTTCTGCTGGTGTTTTACTCATCTCTGGATTTCCCAGCTCTGCTGAAATTCCTGCTTGTGTAACAATGATTTAACTTCAGAAATCTCTCTGTATCCCAGCCAAATCCTGCTCTTAGGAGCACATATTAACAGGGAAAGTTCAGTCTGGCTTTTACCGTGAAAGGTGCAGGGAGCTTGTTTTTCTAAGTGCTGGGGGACATCAATTACCGAGACATCCACCCCAGCTTGTCCCTGCACTGGGCACTGCCTTGCAGGCACAAAGGGGTCTCACTGAGTTTGATGGGTTCTCATGGCCTGGCCTGGGGGATACATCTGCAGTCTGGAAGTGGAGAATCCTCTTTAAACTAGACTGTAACTCATTAGTAATATTTATAAAATATTAATAAAACAATGACATTTATTAATGTCATTATATTTTATTGGATTTGCCAGTAGATTGAATGGGTGGTAAGGGGTTTCTGGAGCTCTGTGACAGCCAGGTTACAGCCTGATAAGTTCATAAAGGCTCCTGTAAAGATAGTGGTATTGTAACAAGAGGTGTCCAAAACTAGTTCTGCCTTTTTACCTCCTCATCACTTCTTGAATACCATCTCTTGTGCTTGGACCCTGAGGATTACAATGTAAAACATGAGTCATTTCATGAATATCTGTCCCTCTGAACCTCCTGAGATGCAGGAGACTATTCATTTTGCACCTCACAAGGACTGGCTTCCCTGGCCATGGGTGGCCATGGATCCTGATCTGATAATCATGGCTGTAAATTATTATCTTGAGCAAACTGAATGCCAAGAAGCGAGAAAAGGAGGGGAGAGAGAGTTTGAGTTTTATCTAAAACATAATTATCTTTCTCTCACTGCATGTGTTAGCAGAAAGAGCCTTGCTTCACTAAATGTTCTTCTCTATATCTCATTTGGGGACACAAGAGAATACCCCAACTGTTTAAGTCTTACAGAAGTAACATTTTGTTCAGAATGATGTCTTCTTGTCTTCTGGGTGTTTCAGAAAGTGTACTGCATACGTGTTTCTCTTTAACCTCTTTTTATTGCATCGAGATGAGATCAAGGGTTACTTATATGGCAAAATACTATCAGCCATAGTCTGCATCAGAAGCTTTCCAGCCATAATAAATAAAGACATGTATACATATATTTTAGCCATTAAGGAGAAAACCCTGCCATAATGCATTATCTTATTTTTTGATACAAAAATTTGAAGCACAAAACTAAGCTTCATGGCACTGCAAAATATATGTCAGGGGACAGAAGTACTTCCATAACAGAATTGAGCAATGGGACATCTAGGCTACTTGCAAAGCTGCTGTAGTGGCCAAAATGGGGTATAAAATGTGAACTCTTCTTTGGGGATCTAAATTGATTCTGTCATTGGGAAAGCAGCTCTGAGTCAGCTAATGCCATATAAAAAGAGCACAATGGCATGATCTGTCCCTAAAGTGATGAGGATTTATGGTAAAGTAGTGTTAAACTCAAGGCACCTCATCCATCATTTCTTCAGTACAACCCAGTGGGCAGAGCGTAGGACCGTGAATCTGCCTTGATTTCCCTGCAAAATGAGACAACAGAGGAGATTTCAATTAGGAAACATGCCAAAATTATAATGAAGTCAAGAATGCAAGCTGTATGTTCTGTTCGACATGTGCTGGTGGTTGTGTTCTGCAAAACACTTCTTTACCTGAAGGCATGGGATTAATACTGCCACTGGGTTTTAGCAGTGGGGGCAGGAAATGGAGCTTTATGGTTTTGCTGGGTCAGTGAGGCTGCTGAAGGTGGTGCAGCCAGGGATGCAGGGGAGCGTGTGATGCAGACGAGCAGCAGCTTTGCAAGAGCAGCTGCTTGCCGGGAGCAAGGCACTTGCAAGAACAGCAAACACGATGGCAGTAAAAGGCAATCAGAATATTGATTCTTTTTACATACAGATAAGCTTGAAGCTGTAACAAACCCAGTGTTTCCTAAAATGGTGGAATATTGCTGGGCTGTTTTTCAGGCTGGGAGACACAAAGGGGTTTCAGATTAAAAGTGGTTTCAAAGCATCAGGGTTTGCCTCTGTATTGAAAATCTGTGGATCTGTAACACTTATTTATCATATAGCCACATATATTTTGTAAATATGCATTGTCTGTCTGTGTGGGACATACTTATCCTTAACGTAAGCATGGAAAGCAGCAGAGCTACATCAGAAATTAATTTGCCCAATTACAAGTGATAAAATTGGCACAGGAGAGAGCACAATGCTAGCTTGCTGAGGGCTCACCAGGGAGGTACCTGGCAGAAAAAAAACCANTCTCGGACACAGATATGGTAGGTGCTATTGGCTGGTTGCCTCATGGGGAGGGATGGCTTCTCCTGCAGCCTCAGAGGACATGTTCCACCCTTGTCCTTGGACAATCTGGGCAAAAGTGGTGTTTTCCTAAATTACAAGAACATGAGAAGAACATCCTAGCTCCCTACCTGGGCACAAGCAAACCTCATCATCTTCTTGCAGGCCGAGGAAGCTCAGTGCAAGCAGTAGATGTTTGTTTTTTTTCAGGGGAACTTGGGCTTTTAGAAACCAATTGATAATGCATCCATGGAGGGTTGATACCTTTGCACTGCTCAATCATGCTTTAGGGTTGAGGGTCTTTTTCTTTCCTGCAAGTGTAACCTAATGAAATGGGGAAGTCTGCCCACAGGACCAAGACCTGTATGTAGCATGCTCCACCATTTATGTGTCTTAACAAACACCAACCTGACTGTGCATGGAGGAAGGAGGGTGCTCCCTTGACAAGAGAAAAGGATGACAGAATCTGGCCTGTTTTGGTGGCAGTACCAGATGAGAACAGTTCACTGTCAAACTGTGCTTAGTGCTTGAACCAGAAGGGAGGCAAAAGAGACAAAAGGCAAAGAGTGAACTGATTGCAATTTTTTGACATGTTCAGGGTAAATTATTAATGAAAAGTCCTGAGGTCTGAATGTAAGCTTGTATTCCCACAACAGTTTGTCTTCTAATTAAAATGGGACTGTGGAGCATAATTAATAGGAAGCTTTCTCAACAACGTTTCTTGCAGCTCTTATTTCACATGCACCCAGGTGCACAGAGGAGAGTTGGCTGTTGGTGGCTACACAACATTTCAAGAGTTCTACATGACAACAGTCATTCATTCAGCACTGAGACGCTCCTGCACATCCAGTGCCAGAGGTCACCTGGTGCTGGCATAAAACAGGCCAGTGGTGGGTAGTTCTGGCCTTGGAGGGAGACCACTCTGAGACAGGCATTGCTCTCTCCATCTCTGTCAGTCAAGAGCAATGTCCTGCAGCTCTTGTGGCCCCTCTGGAGCTGGAAGAGTTTAATTTCCTGTGCTGACATGGCTATGAACACCTCTTCAGCTGCCCCAGTGACAGCTGTGTACTAGGAAGTAGATATGTTAGGGGAGAATAAAATCTCCATGTTTCTTTGAGGTAACAGCCCTATCACACAACCCCATGTTGCTTTAGAAAGACCATTCCCTCACAGATTAGAAATTAACTAGATGTCATCATAGCCAAGAGTATTAATTTCATCTGAGTCCTCTCACTGTCTTGCTTGCTTTCCTACCACAGCCAAGACCCATAATATATTCAGCAATCTTAGCCCTTGGGGAGTGTCTGATAATTACTTCCAAGGTGGAGCATATTTGATTAAGGGAGTGTGTATAATGAACTTTGAAGAAGAAATATGAGGTATTGAAAAGAGGAAGGCATTCTGTGAGATGTGATTTGACAAAATGAATTTAAAATTAGGAGGACAGTTGAAGAATAATAAATTATTTCCCCCTCATGTCCTTTTGTTCCATGTATTTTACAAATGCATAGCAAATGTGTTTTAATGTGCTGTTCTGGTGCTAAATGCACTCAGAAATGTGAGAGAGAAACCCCATTTCCTCAGGAAGCATGAGGAGAGCCCGCTTTTCTGTGGTGGTTGCTTTCATTTTGGGAGTAAGACTCTCCTTCCCCACCTGCATCTGCTTGGTGATCTCTATCCCATCCCTCCCACAGCCATTACTCATTGCAATGGGAAGGTGCTCTTGTGCATATTGATGAGGACAACGATTGTAATTGTGATGATGCAGGAGAGTTAGGTAAAGCTGTTGTGGAGAGTGGAGGAGAGCAGCTTATTATAAAGCATGGAAGAGGAAGTGTAGACCTTTTCCCTGAGATGCTCCAAGGGACTGATAGGACCTGACATATACTTGAACCTTTGGTAGTGTGCTCTTGCAGCTTTGCCTCAGTCCCCAGGAAGATAAAATAAAGTTCAAGGGAGTTTTATGCTCTGGTGGATGAATTCTGGAGACAGACTCAGTTTAGATGTTTTCAATCACTTTTATAAGGTGGAAAAATGCATAACATAGAACGAAGTGTGCTCCTTGGAAGGAGTAACTTGGGAATGATGATGTCATGGGAGAAGAAGCTGAATATAATTTCTCTTTTCTTTTGGAATAATTCCTTAGCATGAAGGAAGAAAAACAGCGCCTGGGAAGTTGTAAAAATTTTGCTTTGCTGTTTGTTGGTTTTTTGTTGTTTTTTCTTTTCATAGTAACAGGGCATTTGAGTAAGATAGCTCTTCTCCTCAGAAGGACTGTTCCCAAACATACCCTCCGGGACTGCACACAGGCTTATTTCTTTGGTTTCATCCCTTTACTGAGCTTAAGCCACAAAGTGAAGATCACTTCCATGAAGGAGCAGAATATTCTGTAGAGGGCAGAACCTATGGAATGTAGGATTTGTCTTTCTTTCTCCCAGCCAGGCTACAGAAACTTCACATTTGAGCAGGAGTGAATCTGTGTCAGGAATGAATTTCTTTACCAAGAATCTTTCATTCAGCTGCCATCTGTGGCAAAACCTGTAGGAATTTCAATGACCTATAGGAAACCAGTATGTAGCAGCTTTTAAATGGTGCTGAGAAGAGCTACAGGAAAAAAAGTCATTCACAATGATAAGTTTAGCTGGTCCTGCAACCTCCAAGAAATAAACCATAAATAAAGACTATGAGTCTGCAACAGAAGGAGAAGAGCAGCTGGGACAGTCAGATTTTCTGCAGCCCCTGTCTCTCTCTGAAAGTCTTGTGAGCTAATGAGAACCTTCATTAGCAAGAGGAGGTGAGTGTTGTAGAGATGAGCAATGGTGCAGCTCATGCTGATGGGCTGAAGATTTTCCCTCAAGTGACATGGACCCTCAGAGGGGTGGACCTCAGACATGGGGTGGCTTGAGTCACAGGGAACAGCAGTCATTTATGCCAGGCAGAGGGTAGATCAATTTAATTTTGTCTTCAGGTGGCTGTGGAACGACAATGCCTTTGCTTCTTGGTCAAGTGTTTTAGGAGGCTACACACACAAAGTCTGCAGGGTTTCAAAGAGATGAGTTCTCATTGCCCCAGCTGGAATTTGGCCTAGAAAACAGATTGCTACACTAGCAGGAAGAACAACAACCAAAACCAACCAAAGTCACAGTGGGGGGAAGTAGGAAAAATAGGAAGAAGAAAAATAAAAGTCATAGGATCTTGTAATGCAAGTTTGTGAAGTCCTTGATTCAGTGCTTTTCTAGAGGTGGCCTGAGAAACAAAGTAACATTAAGACAATGCCTTGAAATTTTCAAATTTTCTTTCCTTTTTTTTTTTTTTTTATGAGCAGGGGTATCTTGGCCAAAATCCAATCAGGAAATTTACTTTTGTCTTTTTAAATTCCTGTACACAATGGTTCCCTCTCCTAAAACATCTCTGATAAAGGCGGCAATGCAACAGGGGTACCCAAGGGCCACTGTAGGCTGTATTACAGCTTGTCTGTAATGGTCAGAAACACTGAAACACAAATTTCAGAATCATACACAAGTCGTTATACAAAATGTGGTAAATATCCTCTTATACTCCGCAGATTTCTCCACTGCTGTTAATCCCTACTTCTTGTTGCATCGCACTTCATGTCAACCAAGTGTGCCAAAACACAGTATGGTCAATGACCAGAAGTATTTACCATTTCTTGAAGCAGCCTAATTGCAGTGAAGAGCTGAGTAAAACAAGACATTTTTCTCTCCTTTCTCCACAAAGGAATATACTATTGATGTCTTTTTCCGGCAATCCTGGAGAGATGAAAGGCTGAAGTTTGATGGTCCCATGAAAATACTTCCCCTTAACAACCTGCTGGCCAGTAAGATCTGGACTCCTGATACCTTCTTCCACAACGGGAAGAAATCTGTCGCGCATAACATGACAACACCCAATAAGTTGCTGCGCCTGGTGGACAATGGCACACTCCTGTACACCATGAGGTAAGTTTGTGTCTCCTAGGCCAGGGTTTTCTAGGTCCCTGAACACATGCAGGCAAAGATGGGACCTCCGGGCACAATACAGGAGGGTTTGTTCAGACTTCCACTGACGTAGCACACTTGAGTCTTACCTTGCTGTTTTCCCTGCTATCCTTGATTCCTACATATGTAGAATCAGTGATCCTCAACTTAAGCATATTTTTACAGATAGCTTTTTTCTCATCATTCATGTTGATGTTTTTCTCTTATATGATAAGGTAGAAGTGTGGGGATTTATAGTTTGTGGAGTTGGTGCACTGATTAATTTTTGTTCCTCATCTCTGATGGGATATAAAGTCAGGTTTCCGTTATTGGTAGAAGAACATTAGGAGGAGAGAATTTGTTATTATCCAGCAGCTTGAAAACAGATCTAAATTTTTTCAGCATGTTACACCAGAGTTGTTTGAAACATCTAATGAGCCCAAACTTGCTTGTAAGAACAATAGGTTTGGGCTTTTTTTCCTACTTCATGGAATCAAAAATCCAAATCTGTGCTATCAATGCAGATTATTAGGAAAATAAAAAGTAAAAAAAATACCAGCTTATTAAAGGCTATGCTTTGGAGATGCCAGGTTTGGAGAGACCTTTGGAAGTTCTCATTTTAACCCAGCCCATACTGTCATCAGCTGAGCTCTCAGTGGGAGACCCAAACATAAGGTAGCCCTGAAGCAGGAGACCTCAGACAGTTTGTAACCCAACCCCACTGTATGCTCCAGCAACCAGAGCCTTTCTTCTAAAGCACAAGTCACTGTTAGAGAAACATACGTGGGCAGTCATGTTCTCTGGACTTCTCAAGCACATAGCCCCGGTACATAAATTTATCACTAGGCTGCAACAGGTGAAGTGCATGAAGAGGAATGCCTTTGGATTAATTATATGTCCATTCAGGAACTAATCAGGTATTTCTTTATGCTTGTAAGCTAGTCACACACTTAAATAATGTTTGCCGCTCAGGGTTCATGTACTAATTTGCCTTCCAAGGTATATGGACTTATAAATGAAACAAAAAGCTACTAATAGATACACAAGAAAGATATTGAGTTGGTTTTGGAAAGGTGTGAATCTTTGCTCTCAAAAATTATTTTCTTTGCCTTCTTCTTCGAGCTGATCCCAACTAATTACAGGCTTCTTTGGGGACTCTCTGTGTGGAGATGCTGGACTTTCACCTTTTGGTTTTTTACAGTGAGACAGAATTTCATCTCTTCATAGTTAAGCTGGCTGTGAATCTACATGGTGTCAGCAAGTTTTACAACTTACATTGATAAACAATGCTCTACTTTTGTGCAGCAGTTCTCAAACATGAGCTAATCCTGCCAGTGCTCTGGGGATTTAGGTCTCCACACATCAGTGATCTCACATTACTGAGGAAAATTGGGTAAATGAAGGGAGAAGCCCAACTCGACTTAAGGGCTCAGTTCTGCTCCTGGCTCTCTAACCTACATGTGGATGACTAACACTGCCCCTGATTGTATCATTGTCTGACTGTAAAGTATTATACGAGCTACTGGAATAAGCCAATGAAATGGGACTCAATTTCAGGGCTTTTATATCATTTAGCTTCTTTATTCAGCAAACAGACATTAGCTTCAGGAAGTTTTGTGTGACTGAGAAAGTACTGGATTTACTTTTATGTTTGGGACTGGACAGGTGCCACAATGGCAGCATCATGAGGCTCTTGGGAGCAATCTTTTTGAAGAAAATGAAGTCACTGGATTTTAAAAATAAATTCAGCATATCCTTCAGTTTAACTGTCTCCAAAGGAAGGAGAGTCTGTACCTCAGTCTACGTGTGTCCTGCTCCCACGTACATCTTAGGTTTTGTAAGAGGTGAAGAGCCCACTCAGTGATAGCACAAATTTGAGGGTTGGATATGAGGCATTTTGTCAGTTGTTGTATGGCACAGCACCAGGAGCTGCAGTGCATGGAGATCTTTTCCTTACCCAGCAAAACTGCTGCTGTGTGGATATGTGTGAAGCTATCCTGGTGGGGCTCTGGGCAGTATTGGACCAGCCTGGTGGTTAGATGGGGTTAGAGCTGGCCAGATGGACATCTGGAAAGCATAGCCCACTGTACAGGACAGTGTGTCAAGGATGAAGTAAGGCTCTTCTAAGTTTGCAGTTCAACACATTCAAGATGAGATATCTGTCCTGGTGCACCTGGTGCCCTTCTTCCTGATGCTGAAGGAAACATCTACTCAAGGCCACAAAGGGTCATTTGAGTGAGGGCACAAGACTGCATGGTCCAGGACTGTGCATCAGGCTGAGGCTCAAAGACCAAGTCCTACCTGTCTCTGCCACTCCTAGGCACTCACACCTCAATTCTCCTATAAAATGGTGATGATCTTATCACCCTCACTTGTTGAGAGTTTTCAAATGTCCTCCCAGGAAAGGGTTGTAAGGAGACTTATGTTTTATGTTGAAGTGGCACATTCACTGTTCTCCTTCATGCTCAGGGGCATGCACATGTGTCCTTCTCAAAGGAAGTATCTGAACCACAAAGGCGAACCCAGCCCCACACAGCTGACATCCAGCAAAGAGGCAAACTCTGTCCTGTGACTAGGGAGTGAGTCTGGACCTCCATCAGATTTCCCCTGGACTGGCAGGACTGTTCAGGTGATCTCTTGCAGGCTCAGTCTAGACTGTTACATTGCCATGCAGTTTGACTCCTGAGATATAGCCAACTCCTTTACCTTGTACCAGCCAATATCCTTGAGGGATCAGTTCTGCTGATGTGCAATTAGAGGTATGTCTCTTGTTATTTCTCCTGCTGTGAAAGCCAGCTTCTCTTAGTCAAGGCTTACATTTAAAGATGAAGTTGCTCTGGTGGATCAGCAACTCTGACACATGCATCCAGCAAAATTACACCTGTGTGACAATATTTATAGCTCCTGGAGAGAGCCTCTTTATCACTGACCTGAGTTTCAAGGAGTCACATAACAGCTGCAGCTGAGCATCTGGAGATTTCCTTTAGTCATGGCACAATCTCCTTATGGATCGGTGCAACGTCACAGTGCAAACATCTGACCACTGACTCGGGCCTTGGTGCCTAAGTGACAAGATGGCCTTTGCAACTGCAGCATAAAATTGCATTGCTCTATCCCCCTCCTTCTGGCTGCTGAGGAAAGGACAGGATTACTGATCCCTTTGCCTATTGCCTGCTATTCCAGCTGCCATAGTGGGTGTGCAATACACAGTTTTATTATGTAGCCCTGCCTCTGAGGTCTTGTTTGTGGAGTTCCTACAAGATCCAAGTACTTCACAAAAGCCCAGCTAGGGTCTCAAAGCTCTGATGTCAGACCCAAGTACAACAAACTGGGAACTGTGCATGGATTTACATAAGGTACAGACAAAAACTCAGCTGCTGCAGCAATCTCTGTATGTATTCTCTGGCTCGAATTGTCTGGGGCACACAGACAATGTTCTGGTTCTTCCTGACCTTGAAGCATATGAAAATAGTGAAAACTTAATGCTATGCTGATGGAATTCAACTTTGTGAATCCAGGCTTTAAGGAGCTCTCCTGCTCTTTACAGGTACTGTCAGCGTGGCATGTTGAGGTTTTGTGGTTATTGTCAAAATAGTTCCCAGACATTACGTACTTAAGTAAGGCTGTTTTCTTTAACTGCCAGGCTGAGGCATTCAGCTGCATGCCCAGAGACTTTGACTCAAGAACCTTTATTGCTGAAGACAGCAAAAAGTCCTTAGTGTCAGTGAGTGAGAACTTGGGAAGGAGGGTTGGTAAACCTCTGGGTAAGGTGGAGGCAGAACAAGAGGGAAAGCTGAGTACAAAAGCACCCAGGACACATGCAGTTCTATCATGGCTTTTGAACCCCGGTTAACAAGTCCTGTATTACCATAGTGTGCTCATGCATTTGAGTTTCCCAACTCACTGTTTCTCACAGCAAAAGCCTTGACTTGTCTTTACTACCTGTTTTTTTAACCCACCCAGAAACATATGAGACCTATACACTGGAGCTTGTAGAACCCTTCCACACAATGGAGGTGCAACCATCATTCTCATTTCTGCAAAGCAGCAGCTGGGACATCCCAGCACCAGTGCCTCAAGGTAGTACAGACAGGCAGCTATTTGGCTACATCCCACTTCATTTCTGATCCTAGACAACAGCATAAATAGACCCAAGCAGACCAAACCTAGATTGCTAAACATGCAGGTAGGTGAATATATGAGATGAGATGTGAGCAGCCTGCTTTTCTCTGCTTTACAGATTCCAGAGTGGATCCAAAGGCAGAAATTATGTGTTTTCCAGGCTCAGTTTTGTGCACGCAGACTTTTGTAAGAAAGCTATCCCAGGAGGGAAAAAACTTCAGAGATCACCTTCTCTCATTTTGTTTCTGACATCATGGGCTGAAATCTCCAGGGGCTGGGGGAGCATGCAAAGTGAATTTAGTGCTTTCAGATCCAACACAAGGATCCTAGAAGTAATTTGGATTTCAAGCTCAAACCCCTGCAATTAAACCTAACCTAGATTCTCACACAGTCTAAACTGTAAACAGTATTAGGCCTGACTGTGGTTATTAATGAATCTCCTAGAGGAGAAATCAGGACAAAACTCAAGCAATATCCCTGGCATAAACAAAGTTGGTTCTGCTGTACAGGGCTCTGTCATGTTTTTGTACCACATGTACACCAAGGGACTGTTACATATGCAACCCAGAAATTGGACTGGAGACTTTCACTCATCCTGCAGCATGATGCAGGTAACAACAGGGGCTCTAATGACACATCAAAGGCTTCACTAAGCTCCTGGTAACTATGAGAACGAAGCTGAAGTGGTTTGTTGTACTGTCAGCCTTGGGAGAGGTGTGTTTATGCTGATTCACACTTCTTGTCATTGTGTTGAGCAGTTCAAAGGTCTTCCCATGACTTCAAAGAGAAAAACATGTTTTTTCTCCTGGATGTTCCACATTTGGTGCCATTGTGTTAGCAAAGTGAAGAGAAAGCATGAGGAGTGGTTTGGTTTCAAGACAGTTCTGCACAAGATATTGCTAGCACAATGGGACAGATGAGACAAAGGATACCACAAATGGATGTTGTGATTGCTGGCAGCTTCACTATTTTTCACATGCTGTTTAGGTTTTATAATGAGATTTCAGGGCTCAGGTATCTAGACCTGAACAGGACATTAGAACAAACATAGAATCATAGAATGGTTTGAGTTGGAAGGGACCTTCCATCTGGTTCCAACCCTCCTGCCGTGGAAGAAACAATGAAACAAACCTCTGTGCCTAGCTGGCCATAAGCTCTCTTGCACAGGGGCAAAGATGAGAATTTCTGCAACAGGCACTTTTACCCAAATGCTGCAGAGGCCATGGGAAGCAAGATACATTCCTCCTATTTTGATATTTTTGCATTTCATTAGGCAAACCATATGGTGCCAAGGAGTCCATCAGCACCAAGATGTGATGGGAAAGGCCAGAGGGGGTGGGGGAGTGGAAGGGGAATGTGGGCACTCTCCTGAGTGATTCCAGTCCCCTAAATACCTCTGCTAATTATCACTCTGAAAGATGAGTGTGATCAAGAAAGGCAGCAGGAGATGGGTGAAAGATTTCCAAGGGATACAGGGATGGTGAGCAGAAGCAAGCAGCAGTGCATGCACTGTGGTCATGGGGAGAGCATCTCAGGAAACCAGCACACCCTGGCATGCACGGGGGCAAAGCAAAGAGGCTTCAGGCAAGTGAGAACACCTGGGAGGGGCAATGCTTATCTTGCTTCTCCCTTCAACAGGGAAACTGACTCCCTTCATGTGCTATCTGTGAATGTACTGACTTCTGACAGACTGAAGTTGCTGAAGCAGATTTGTCTTGATGGAATAACAGGGAATTTTCTTTTCAGGGGACTTAAAAGCTTCTTCACTTGTAGGTGGAGAAGTGGCAGATTATGTTGCCTTTTCAGTGATTTGTTGACGGATTTATTGTGTTGCTGATTACTAGCTCAGATAATAAAACAAACTTTAAATGTAAAATGTAACTGCTGTTTTCCCACAAACCTGTAGAGTCAGCCAGCATGCACATATAGTTTTCTCCTTACTTGGACAATAGTTGCTCTCGTTGGCCATGACCTGAAGAGGGAAGAAGTGTATGGCCAAGGCCAGCTTGTACCAATCTGATCTCTGCTGCCATCCTATCTCCCTCTGAGGCTCCCTCTAGCTGCCCTAAATGGCACTCAATCACCAGAGACGGAAGCTGCAGTTCTTTGAGTTGGTCAGCCTTATTCATGGTGGCTGTTGATCACAGCCAAGACTTGCAGACAGTACAGCTGATGAAAAAGGCTTTTCTGGGGTTTTTTGGGAGTTCAGGATACACCTCTTTGTCAGTAGAATGATTACTACAGGACATCTTGGTCACTATCCATGTAAATGAATTCATAAAGGATTGGCAGACTCAGAGTAGAAAAGGTCCTTGGTCTCTGGTACACTCAGTTGCCTAGATACAGAATCATGGCAGTCATAAGCCACCTGCTTCTGGGAGATAACAGCAAGGTGTAGTTTGCTCTGAATTAACCCAGGATTCATACTTCTCTGTAAGTATGCACTGGCCTCCTTTACCGGAGGTGGACTCAGCCTGTGTAGACTCAATAAACCCTCTGCAATTAACCTGGCCAGAGTATGGAGCATTGCATGAGCCATGGTTGAGCTAGCAGTGAATGGTGACTCAATAGCCAGTCCCTCCTGCCTTCAGTGCAAGTAATCCCCATGAGGCATATGGAGTCCATATTTTGCTGATGTTAAATAGCTAGAAGTAGTTTATCAGGACAAGTCGTGCTCCTCAGGGATTGGTATTGGGGCTGGCATTCTTTAACATCTCTGTCAGCAACACAGACAGTGGGATCAAGTGCACCCTTAGGAACTTTATTGACAACACCAAGCTGTGTGGTGCAATTGACACACTAGACTGAAGGGATGCCATCCAGAGGGACACTGACAGGCTGGAAAGGTGGGTCTATGCCAGCCTCATGAAGTTCAACAAGGCCAAGTGCAAGGTCCTGCACACGGTTTGGAACAATCCCAAACACAAATACAGGCTGGGAGATGAAGGGATTGTCAGCAGTCCTATGAAGAAGGACTTGGGGGTGTTGATTGATGACAAACTCAACACAGCCCAGCAATGTGGATTTGCAACTCAGAAAGCCAGCTGTATCCTGAAGCATGACCAGCAGATCGACAGAGGTGATTCTTCCCTCTATTTCGCTCTCATGAGACCCTACCTGGAGTACTACATTCAGCTCTGCCCCCCCCAAAATAAGACAGACGTTTAACTGTTGAAGCAACTCCAGAGGAGGGCCACAATAATGATCAGAGGGCTGGAGCTGTCTATAAAGACAAGATGAGGGAGTTGGAGTTGTTCAACCTGGAGAAGAGAAGGCTCCAGGGACACCTTAGAGCAGCCTTCCAGTACGTTTCCAGTACTAGGCCTACAAGAAAGATGGGGAGGGACTGTTTTACACAGGCATGTAGTGATAGGACAAGGGGTAATGGCTTTAAACTGAAACAGGGTAGATGTAGATTAGATGTAAGGAAGAAGTTCTTCACTGGAAGGGTGGTGGGATGCTGGAACAGGTTTCCCAGAGAAACTGTGAATGCCTCTTCCCTGGAAGTGTTCAAGGCCAGGTTGGATGGGGCTTTGAGCAACCTGCTCTAGTGGAAGGTGTCCCTGTCCATGTCAGGGAGGTTGGAACTAGGAACTAGTTTGGAATATCTTTAATGTCCCTTCTAACCCAAACCACTCTATGATTCTGTGATTGTGGGAGCTGCTTTTATTTTTTATTTTTTTTTCCCCTGCGGTTGGGTAGCTCCAGGGGCACAGTGGGGCAGATGTGCCCACTGGAGACAGGACAGGGTACCTGTCACTGAATACAGCAGAAAGTAATATGTTGCATTGAGGAGCAGGGAGGTAACACTGTGGGGCTGTATTCAGGTGGTCTGCGGAAAACTCACCCCTTTCCTTTGCTAGCTCATATAAAATAAGGCATAACATTCCTCATCGTGCAATCAGCTCCCCGGTACTGTGACCCCAGTGCCCACTGCAAAGGGGTTGCATGCCTGTCCTCACAGATATTCCCGAAGGGTGGTCTAATAGGGATTTAAACCCCATCTTTGTGTGTGCTGCAGGGGCTCTGGGTCCCATAGGAGGGTTTTGGCACTGCCCCATCAAAGTTATTGCAAATTCCAACTCTGCTCTTGATTTAATGTCACTGCTTGTCTCTCATGAGGATGCCAGCTTTCCTAGAACCTCTAAAGAAGCTGGATGTGGGTCTGAAATCGCGAGGTTCATTTCCTCACCTGGCAGAGCAAAATCCACATCCAGCAGAGAGTTTTCAGCGCAACCTGGGCTGCTCTCTCAGGCAACACTGAGCAGCTGGGCGGGAATTTACTGCTGCTCCGTCCCCGGCTTGCGCTGCTGTCCGCCTGCCACAGCTCCATCTGCCGCCCGCAACCACAAGCGCTGCAGGCTTGGAGAAACCCTGCTGCCTCCAAGCCACGGTGATCCTGCTTTGTTTCCCCCACAGAGGTTTTTAGAGTGATTTATGAAGTGCTTGGATCTGTCCACCATTTTTAATTCCCTTTTTTTTTATGCCAAGTTTAAAATCAATTTTTTTCCCCCTTTAGCAAACAAAATCTGAACTATTTATTTACTTATTTATTTTTTGCCCCGGGGTTTGCTTTGCATTTGATTAAGCCTCAGTATTTTCAGTGAAAAATAGCTTCTCTGAATGTTTTTCCATCTGAAGGAAAATACCTCAATAGAATCTTTCCAGTGTGCTTCTTGACCTGAGTTTTCCACATGCCACCTTCAGCCTTAGATCTGTGCACTTGCCCTTTGCATCCATCTGTTGCTCCTGTCATGATTTATTTGTTATTTTGCACAGCCATCAGAAGTGAGTCCTTTTATTCTAGAAAAATTTCCTTCAGAGAAGATTGTTATTAGACATTTCCTGGGAATCTGTCTGTCCTGGCTCCCCCTCCTAGGCTGCAGGTTTTGCAGTACTTCAGGAAGAAACGTGGGGTTAGAGATACCTTTCTTAGAGCCTTTTGTAATGGTTCCTTTTATGCCTGGCCCCATGTTCTGCAGCACACTTCTTTTATGGTTGTGCCTCCCTCATAAAACCACTTCCTGATGAGATATCCTACTGGGATTTGGTGGATGTGTAAAGCAAGTTGTCCTGCACACCCCTAAACAGCCCCAGAACACACAGTTCTTCATCTTCCTACAGCATTCTCTGCAATGCCATGAGTAAGGGAGGAGCTGGGGGAGGTGTGTCCCACATGCACAAGGGTGTTCTCTACCTTGCTGCAATATCTGTCACTTCATGGCTCTGACTGATTTTATTCATCAAGCCCAGTAGCTTCCTGACTGAGCAATCTGCCAGCCCTCAGATCCTCCCAGACCACTGGGAAAAATAGGCCATGTTCCCTGGAAGGCCTTTCCTTCTGTTTTTCAGCATGGTCCATGAGACATTCCCTGGCCCCAGGCATTAATGAGCAACTTGTGCACAGTGAATAGGCAAACAGAAGTCCTGGGCTTTGGCATATTTTCTGATTGCACTTAGTTGATAAAGATGAACTCAGTCAATAGCATTGAGTTTATACACTGGGAAAGTTCACCAGATGTGTGTGCCTGCGGAGCAGCGAGGGAAGACGCAGTCAATCAATGTGACTGGCAGGCGAAACTCCGTACTTTTATATGGTCACCTCATTAATAGTCACGCTTGTCCATCCTCTATTGGTTCAATCCACAGGGTGTCTTAGAATAACCCAACCCCTCTCGCGGTAACAGAAGCCTGTTAGACCCTCATTCCACAATGAATGGTATTCCTGGCCAGGCGCAGTC
>VWZY01008203.1:2842-19197 GCA_013399075.1 Chloroceryle aenea
ACTTGATGATCTTGGAGGTCTATTCTAGCCTCATAAATTCTGTGATTCTGTGGTTCTTTGAAAGATTTTGTACTCAATTTAAGCTCAAAACAGTGAACAAATAGTCTGCATTGGAGGTGGCATTGATTTTAGGGACACCACCGATCACTACCTGCACATGGCTAACAAATGCACTTTACTTCTGCAGTCCCTGAATTAATACCTCCCATTATACCCATCCAGTTTTTTAAGAACCACTTTTTAACAGACTTTCTTCTTGTAAGAGAGCAGTGACACATGCATAAGTTCCTGTGCATAAGGACACATTCATGATGATCCTAGAGGTCCTTTTCAACCCTAATGATTCTGTAAGGTCCCCTGAGTTCTGCTCCCCCAATTATTTTGGACTTATATTGTGTTATGTCAAAAGAGTGAAGGAAAGAACAGTCAATTTAATGCTTTTTAAGTGTCAAAACAAGTTGTTGAGAAACAAAGACACGTTTCTCACATGTTCCTCTCTATGTCCTTATCACTGAAAAAAACCCCTATTCATTATTTGTATCAAAGGCCTATTCTCATTTGTAAGTAATAAGAAATACATTTTGGATCTTAGACAGTGAATTATAAAGTTTGCTAAGTAAATAAGTGTTGTCCAATAACAGCCTTCTTAAACAACAATAGAAATGTTTCTGTCATTCAGGCACTTATAAGAGAGGGTCAGTTTTTCATGCTGGTAATATAGATGTATTTCACTGGAAGAACCATGGAGGACATTTGCAGAGCAAATCTGAATTTCAGCTTTCAGCCGTTCTATACTGTGACCTTTATAGCATATCTATTTTTTTTAGAAATTAGACAAGAGTTTTTCTGGGCAATCAAAAATGGATTGAGCATGTTTACTAGAAGGTATTTTCCTTGTCAAGCCTGCTCTGTAATTAAATTTGAGGGAAAAAACTCCAAAACTTCCCTGTTGTAATTCTTGCCATATTTTCTCCTCTGTGCTTTTTATATGTAAAATGTGTTTACCATACAAATTGTGTTTTCATGTTGCTATGTATCTACAAATTAGCCTTTTATTTCACTCTGATACTACACCAAATCACTACCTAAAGTTAATTTCAGAAGATATAATTCTTGTGTACTCCTTCTGGCATTTAATCTCAAAGAAATGTGAGAGTGTGCCATGTAGGCAAAAGGCAATAAATAAGCGGAATTCATTTTTTGTAGCTCTCTGAAGGTTGTATGAAAGACCATAGAACTGGCCTCTATGGACTGAAGAGGTGATAAAACTTGAATAAAACTTCATAGAAGAAAACTAATCCATTCCCTTCCAACTATTTGAAGCTCTAACAAAAATCAAACTGGTAGGAAGCAGACAGAATAGTGTTCCCCAGTGGAGAACATGAAAATGTTTCATTCTTTTTTGGTTGCTTTATGCCAAACTAGAATTTAATAGTCATATTGCTATTTGCTGTGATAAAATGATATCACGGGGAAGAAAAAAAAAAAAAGAAAAAGGGCAGATAAAATACTTTATTCTCAGAAAAATATATTAATTTTTATTTATGAAGTGCTTTTAAATCCCTGTAGCACTGAAGGTGTGACATGTCACAAAATTTCAGCTAAGAGGATCTTCTACTGCATGTTATGAGCCAAGTCTCTATCTTCACAATAACTAGCTACACGTTTTAATCTGAAGAGAAAAGGTGACAAAATTTCAGGAGGAAAAAAAAAAACAATTAAAACTCAGATTAAATACAGAAGGACAACATCTTGAAAGAGTAATCATCTTGCCCTAGCTAAAGCTGTGCTTCCACTCTGTAAAGTGTGGTGTGACATCAAATATCTTCTCTTAGCTCCCAAACAGCATTATTTTGCCTTTTTCCCCCTACCACCTGAATTATATCAAAGCAGCAATTAATATTTTATAACACTGCCTGAATTACATCAAGTCAGCAATGAATATGATATACTACTGACACAAATAAAAATCAAAATGTTCTAATGCTTAGCCTTTACTTTAGTCATTTATTGTTTAGTGTTTGCAATTTTTTAATTAAAAAGTTTGTTTCATTTATTTACTTGTTATTTTGATAATGCAATATTCATTGTGGTGTTTTCTGAAACATAGTACTTTTCAAGAATAGTTAGAAATTGGTAGACCTCAAAAGGTTCTGACAATTTTATTTTTTTTTTCCGAGATTATCCATGTCAGAGTATAGTTACAGATGCTTTGCTATCTTCAACTTTGTGAATTTTAGTCTTCTACTACTATTCTGTGTGGCAAGAGAGGAAGGAGGTGGAGGGAAACTAAACTCCTCTCATTAGATTAAACATAAACAAAAAATAATTTGAAGGAACAGAGGAGTGTAAAAATATACTCTTGCAAAAATCAGAACTAGTTTTCATCTAGGATTTTGCCTCAGATAAATCCATACATACTTGCAGTGCTCCATGGTTACATAATTTCATCGCTGTTGACTAAAGCAGTTAATGTGTTGACAAATACATGAACATACACAGCCCTTCTTACAGCACATCTGTTCCTTCTGAAATGGTGGTTAGTTGCACGCAGTCTTACTGTTCACTTCTTTGTTTTAAGAGTATGTGCCAGGCATCCAATAATTTGTTTTTTCACTGTCTGCTTTTGAGCTATGTGGTTCCATGTCTTAACAGTAGTGTGATCACCAAGCATTGCCTTTGGATTACCATGAAGCATTGTGTTGTGTTGTATGTCATAGCTCTTATTAACTCCAGTGACACTGCTAATGTTTTAATGTATGCATATATATGCCTTGAGGGAGTAGTTTGTGTGTTTTACTAGCGTGATACACAAAAATACTCCCTTCCATTTGCCTCTATTATAAATTAATACATGCCACCAGGGGACCTCTTATGATGTAAAATTGTCATCCTGTGAATGGTATGGATGAGATCCCATGAAAGTGCAGCTGAGCAGCTACCCACCCTATGAACAAAACAAAACTGTCTCCCTTCTAGGCCCTTGTGACTTACATTAATTTGTTATGAATAATTCACATTCCTTCATCACAGTTACTATTCCTTCCTGCATCTTTTGTTTGCCAGTTTTGAGAGGCACACCCTCTGCCATGGCAGAGAACTCCCAGACAAAGCCTCATCTCCCAGCCCATCCCAGAAAGGCTTGCCAGCACTGGAGGATGCCTGAGTATCCCTGTGCCCAGGTTGGACGTCACACCTATGCAGGGAAGGATTCTGCTGGTTTCATAAACCTGCCCATCCACGGCCCACAGATTAGAGTTTTAATTAAGAAGCTAATGGGTTAATCAGGATTCTGCCTAATGAGAGTCTGTGTTACAGAGTGAATCAGTTGCCTGGCAACGACACCTGCCAAAACTAGGAGGTTTTCTGCTTCTGCTGATGTGTGATATAGGCTCTTGTGAGAGTTCAGGAAGGGAGCTGATCATTTGATGATCCTCTGGGTCTTTCTTAACCCAACTGAAAGTACTGTGGGGCAAACATCAAAGGGTTTCCAAGTCTGGCTCTGTAACTGTAAGGCTTCTAAAGTTCAAATGCTTATTTGAACTTATGCCTTGTAATCCATATGGATCATTCTCCACCGTCTCTCTGTTCTCCTGACCTGCATTCCCCTCCCTTCCTAAATCTAATCTGCTTACCTTGACTAATATTTTTTCATTAGGAAATCAACAAAACACTGTCTTGCTAGTTTGAGGCAACCCAGAGTTGCATAAATATGATCTTGGGCATGTTAATAGTTGTTGTGGGGTTTTTTTCACAAATACAGTGTGGTTTTTTTTCTGTTTATGTAAGCTATGAACTTTGGTTAAAAAGCCCTTTCTATGGAACAACTTGTTACTTTGCCAATTTGCTTAAAACAAATGAGTGGCTTTGATGGTATTTTTGTGCTATGTGTTTTTTTAAAAAAAGTTTTTTAAAACCTAAATATTTCTAAATGTATGCTTGTATGTGTATACTTCCAGAAATACTTTTTAAATCCCCCTCCCATGACTTTTCCTTGAGTACTGTAGTGTGGACACTTGGCTTTTACTGTTGTGTTAACAGCTTGTTCTGAATAGGAGTCCTCTAGCTAAACAGCACTATTTTTTTTCCTTCATTTACTAGGAAAGAGAATGACAGGACACTGGCATTTATTTGTGCATCTCTTTATGCACTGTGTCATGTGTAACTATTGTATTGTGGCTTACTCATACAGGAAAACTATCATGACACACAGTGCTCTTCAATAAGCTATACTGGAATAATCTTTATTTGGATAAGCACAATGGACATATAAGCAGGAGAGCCAAATATCAAGATTTAGATTTTGCAGGTGTTGAAATAGCTTCTCATTTGTTGCATCTTAAAAAATACAATATCCAATACCTGGTGGGACAAATTGCTCTGTTGTGGCATATTTTGTTTCTAAGGCCAGTGTAGGATATAGTGTAATATCTTGCTTCTGATTCTGGTAAGATGAGTCTCTCAAATCCATTCTCTACTTTGCTGCATCTTGAGGCAGTCTACTGTAGAGTGATTAAACTCTCCTTTTGCATGTAAACTGAGACTTTGACAAGCTCTGTGCCTGTCATCCTGAGAATATGTAACTAGTCTGGTTTTGATATTTCAGGAAGATTATGCTGAGATGGACAAGGCACTAGTCAGATTAATTAGTCTGATTTGTAAAGAGGGGAAATAGATTAGGATCAGGGACTCTGTAAGGAAAGAGTTTATGGCAGAGGATATCAAAAGTTACATCACACAAAGAAATAATTATGTCTCTTTTTATCTGAAACAGCGATAGTGCAGGACAAAACCACATCCCCATAAGGTTGAAAATTCTGCCTTCCGTTTAAAGAGATTCTACTTATCTTTTAAGTGATCAATGCATGAGTGTTTATGTTCACTGTCAGGCTAAAACTGTAACTTTTTATCAGAAAACTTTTCAATGCAATTTTTTATTTGCTAATTAATTTGCTGATGCAACCAGTAAATGCACTTTAAAAATAGTACAACCAAGTGTAATGAGTTCCTAAACAGACAATAAGGATGAGGAAAGCTGAAGTTTATTCTTTGAATTTAATAGTCATCACCTTTACGAGAATATTATTTTCTTACAGTTTCTCACCAGACTACTACTTACAAGTCTCTGTACTAGTTAACTTTAACCACTGCATGAGATGCTGGGAAAACTCTCTGTGGGACAAAGTTTTTCAGGGTTTTGTTGAAGTTGTACACAAGGATTCAGAAATCTGGAGTGGTGGAACTCTAGCAGCTGCATGGGCTTCTGGAGCGGTGGAACTCTAGAAGATGCATGGGCAGCATAATGATGGAAATATAGAGGAAAATCCTATGCTGAGATGCTGGTCATCTCACATATCAGCTTTGTATCGGAGTAGAAATTAGAAGAGATTGCACAACACACCTGATACTTAAAACATGTCTGGTTATTTACGCTATAGCCAAGTCTTTGTGTGTGTATGAATATACAAATATGAAAGTGTATATAGCTATCTGCATATGCAGATCTATATGCACAATAATTAATTTTCTTTTCTCCATTTAAGCAACATAGTCTAACAATATGCCAGACAAGCCTAATGTTTAGGTGCTAGAGAATGATACTGTTTGGAAAATGGATCAAAGCATAGTACAGACAACACAGAATCACAGAACAGTTGAGTTTGGAAGGGACTGCTGGAGGTCATCTGGTCCAACACACCAGATCAAGCAGAGGACCTAGAGCTGGTTTCACAGGACCATATCCAGGCAGCTTACGAATATCTCTGAGGTTGGAGTCTCCACTACCTCTCTGATCAACCTCTGTCAGTGCTTTCTCACTCTCACAGTGAAAAATTGTTTCCTGGTGTTCAGAGGGAACCTCCTGTGTTTCATTTTGTGTCCATTGCCTCTGGTCCTGTCATGGGGCACCACTGAGAGGTGTGGTGAAAAATAGCTCTGTCCTCTTTGCACTGTCCCTTCAGGTATGACATATATACAGATATGACATGTAGTCAGGTTTAACATATATACAGGTAGGACATATATACATATGTTGGTAAGATCCCTCTCAATCACCTTCCTTGACCTTACTTTGTGTAATGTGGCCCAGGATACCATTTGCTTTTTGTGTGGTGAGGGAACCTTGCTGATTCATGCTGGCTCCACCAGGACCCCAGGTCCTCTTCTGCAGAGCTGCTTTCCAAAATTGTTTCATATAATCAGATTCTTAGAGACCTCTTCTAGAACTGTCAGGGGATGGTGCTTTGGCTAGACTAGGGTATTTAATTTTCATGGTAGTCTCTTGTTACCTCTTTGTCTTCTGAAGAGGTAGAGTAGAAGAGAACAGTTTTAACTTGATTGCTTAGGACTTATATTAGATGTCTTTTAATTAGATGTCTAATTAGATTGCTCAAACATACAAATTCTGTGGTCTGGCAGGTGAAAATGGACTCCTTTACACACTTTTGTACTTCCGGGTTTTAAGAAAAGCATTCACTGTGCATGCTGCTGCTCCATTGTTCAGTATGGATGACAACGGAGTGGAAAAAAAGTATTTCATGTATTCTTATGGTGGGAATCCTCTTCTCCTTCTCTCTGGACATGTAATAATGCATCATCTACCTGGACATAGCAAACTCATGGTAACTTGAATCCTGACTCTTTTTCATTAAGAATTCCTAACAAAAAATTATGATTTGGTCCTCTAAATCACAGCATGTATTCTTTCATGAGGGCCATATGTGATCACAGCCACACTTCTCTGACAACAGCAGAATGTGCTGAATTTGGTAATGTTATTAGAGATTCTGGAGCCTGGTTTTACCCACAGCACTGTATAACAGCTTATGTATGGAGCAAAATTGTTGTGCTTCAGGGTAACAAAAGTGTGAGCGTGGATAATAGCTTGGGTGTGATATATGTAACATAATAGTTTTCTGTCATTGTTAACATAAAATGGTTTGGACCTGAATTCTTAGCACTCTTATTTAACTTTTATATAATGTATACTAATGCTCTCTAATTATCTTTGTGTAATCCAAAGTTGAGGAAACGAATTTCATGAGAGAATTAGAAGGTATATAGTAGACAGTCAGAAACCTGACATGAATATTATTTACATTTAAATATTGTAAAGTATATACAATTTGAGTACAAAAGAATTCTTAAATCAGAGAATTTCAACTTTGTAGGCTTTTAGACCCATTTCTGCTAACCATGAAATAGGTGGCAGAAACCTTGTCAGTGGGCATAACGGCATGCCTTTATTTGTCTTCACTTTTAACACTTGGAAACACATTTTGGAACAATGTGTCATTTAGAGCTGCGTGAAATACTTGGTGCTCCCTCTCCCTGGAGCCAGACATGGAAACAGAAACTCGCTTTGTGCCTGGTTTTGGACAGGGACTTCAACAGAGACCACCCACTTTTGATGAACTGAGATGAACTCCCCAGAAGTCCTTGGGCTCAGTGAGATGGGGCTTTTTCAATACTTATTTTGGGGTCTGTGCCACTGTATAGAAACCGAAAAGTCATTAAATGACTCTCAAAAGCAACTCCCTAGGGTACCTCTAAACTCCTGATTAGGGCACTCACCTCCAGCTGCTGGAATAATTCTTTATGCAAAAGGGAAAGAGCTGACTCGAGAATCTTTCAACTTGTGGAGAAGGGACAGGAACCTGTGGCTCCCACAGCCTGGTTTAACAGACACAGATTTACAGAGGGAATAATGGAGATTAAAGATGTGTAAACGTTTGTCCCTCAAGGGACCCATGTGCTGTAGCTGGAGGTAGCAGGATCCTTTGTCCTGTTGCTTGGACTCTGGCATAGTCACCCCAAGGACAACGACTTGCAGATCAGGCTGGAGGGGAAGGGTCCCAGTACCACTTTCTCATGTGTCTCCTGCTCTTCCCTGCTGCTTCTCAGGGTGAAATATTTCAGTCAGACTCCAGCTGGACATTCCAGGCTGGGTTAAATTCTTCCTGCCTCTGTTTTTTCTCATTAATGTAAGAAAAAAAGAGGATTTAAATTCAGCCTGGATCAAACCTTTTTTTCTTTTTTTTTTTCCTTTTTTTCCTTTCCTATTTTTTTTTTTTTTTTACTTTTCTCTTTTTTTTTTTTTTTTTTCTTTTTCCACTTCATCTGTTCAGCTGAGAAATCAATTATTTGCACAGTCTCAGTATCAGGAGAGAGATCTTCTATTACCATTTCCTATACTGAAGAGCTTATTATGACTGCATAGGGGTTATTATATTCAGAAGCAAAGGGATTACAAATATCTCAATGTCTTCCATAGCTGCTAGTAATTATTTTTGCTTCCAGCTATGTTACAACCATTAAAGTTCATGTTTAGGTTACAACATTCCTTGTGTGAATGTTTGCTTTTAATTAATAGAAGGGTGTGTTGGGCTTATCCTTCCACAGTGTGTAGACCCTAAACCTAGCAGAGACATCTTAAAGTAATGAAAGAGCTGAAAAGCTCTTTCCTGTGGGAAATGTGGCTGGAATTCCTTGACTTCCATGCTAATAGCCAAAAATATTAATGCTTAGGGTTTTTTATCCTGCAGGATGTCTTAGGTAACTTTGTTTTACTCTACATGAAATGCAGCCTCTGACTTTCATCAGCTGTCTATATTTTTTTCCAAGCTGGCAAAGAAGTAGCTGCTAACAAGCAAGCAGTGGCATAGTTAAAATTCAGCATAGATGATGATAGCTGGAAACATTCTGAGGGTAAAAGGGATGCAATCACTTCAGCTTGCTGTTCCATAACAAACTACAGAGCTTCTAACAGGACCAAATGTCCTGGCTCCCTTCCTCCACTGTGGAAATGTGCTCCCTTCCTTCCCCTCCCCTTATGTAGGAATGAGAAAAACTCAGTGTAATCTAAACATTTACTGATATCATCTGTCAGAAATAATCCCTAAAAAAAATATTAAGGGAGAGGGGAGAACAGCAAACCTCAAACCAGTATTTAGAACATAAAGGCCAAACGCATTTGCGTTTGTTTCAAGATAGTTGAGACCAGAGTGGAGGTCTGGTATTTTGTTGGTGACTGCTGAAGAAGAGGGATTTGGCTGCTGGCAGAACATAAAGCAAAGCTGACAACAAAGCTTTCCTTTCATGCTATCCAAATGAACACATTTCTAATCTGAAATTCAAATACTTGACAACAGAGAGCCTGTGAGCTGGGCTTTGAATAGGAAATTGCTTCATGGTTTTAGCATAATGAATTAAGTAGTTAGAGTAAATCCATTTAGAAGGCATAGAATGCTTTCATATGGCTTGTAAAAGCTAAAAAAACCTACTAATTTCCTACATTTCTCATGACTTGCAAAAATGTCTCAATGTTCTGTGCAAATGTGGTTGTGCATGTTACGTCTGGCTTATTGCAGCTATGTAGTTTGTCTCTTCTATTTTACAACACACTGATTATTTTAGATAAGATTGTACCTCAATTAAATGCCATAAATAACAGCTAGGACATTCTTTGAAAAACAGCACTCTCACCAGTAACACGAGTACATTAATTAGTCCTGACGCTCTGTTCTGGTCAATTACTATTACACATTCTGGAGATGCAGCATTAGGCTGAGAAAACAGCTGGGGTGGAGTCACACCAAGAAAATCAATAGAGGGATTCTCTGAACTGTTAGCTGTGTACTGACAAGCGTCAGCTTCAGTCTCATGGTTTGGACAACACTAAACCCATTCTACATGGTATCTTTCAGAATCCTTCAAGGGCACCACACAGAGGCAGTCTCACAGGTAGCATAAGGAGAGAATCTGTAACAGAACACACAGTGAGGAGTTATTGTTTCTTTTGTGCATATGCCTGACCTTGAAAATCATTTGTGAGACCTCCTGGGAATGTGATGTTCCTTTCTTCTGTGCTTTGTTTAAGCAAACAATTGCAAATAGTACCACTTGGAAAGTCAAGGTTCCAGTCATCTTTGCGAAAAGGAGCTTGCGTTTTGTTGTTGTTTGTTTTGGTTTTGGTGGTTGTTTTTTTTTTTGTGGTTGTGGTTGTTGTTGTTTGTTTGTTTTGTTTGTTTGTTTGTTTGTTTTATTCCCCATCCCCCAGTGATCCTCAGCATTTTATTATTATTTTAAATAAAATTTTCAAGTTCTTGGTTTTAAGATTCTGTTCTGCTGCAGTGGCTAAGCCTGAAGAGACACACTGAGTGTATAGGCAACTGCATAATGGCTTTTTAACAAATGTGTATAAACAGATAATAAGGCATGACATTCTTGTATTCAGAAACTTACTAGGTATCACGGCAAGATCCCTTTTTTTTACCCCTGAGTAAATAAATAGATTTTATTTTAACACATCATTTTTAACTTTGCTATCAGATATACCGTGGTACAATGAAATAGTTCTTTGGGTTGGCATAGTGATAAAATAATTATGATGAATTATTTTATAAAGAGTTTTTTAATCATTAACGAGTGCCAAGCATCTAATTAATGTTTACAGTTAGGAATGTAAAGGAAATCTATCCTCACTTTCTCACAGCTGCTAAAATATGAATAGGTCTTTTTAGGTCCTTGGAGATGCATATGGAAAATATGTATACAAGCATCTGAATGTATGCATGATGAATTAAGTTGAGAAACACTGATATTTAAATACATTAAAACTACACTGAACTGGAATAATAATTATTACCAGTAGCACAATATAAATATTTAAAGCTACTGCACCTATGCAGTAGTCACAGAGGCACCAGACTGAATTTATCAAAAATCAATTCTGAATGACACGTCTAGCAAAATAATGGGAAATGGAAGTAAGACATCCTCAAATCATTAGTATGGAGACAAATTTAAGCCTGTGTTATAGGTTTGTTCCTAGTGCCAACACAAACAATAGGTTTCCCTGTCAATACTTTTGTATACAAAGATAGCATAAACATCAAGCAATGCAACTAAGCTCTGCACCTCTGAAGAATATTTTACTGCTTGAATTATTCCACTATATCAGAGGAAGATAGTCCAAGAGAGTGTTTATTTTTCCCCCACAGTATTTTACACCATGTATGAAACACAAGTGATATTTTGTGAAAGAATTAAAGATGGTGGTATATGTATATATATGAAATTAGAGCAAGATATCCAAACTAGTTATTGGTGAACTGTAAAGATAGTTATACTATGCCAAAGTAAAAAAAGGTTTTCGTTTTTTTTCACCAAGTGGTATACTTCTTGATTATATGGTCATGCCAAAATCTCACTGAAATCTATGAAATTATTTGACAGGCAAGGAGAATTTTGTCCTTGCATAGATTTTGGGAATGAGTCCAGACTCTTATGCTCTGATACAATGTAAACTTCCCTTAAGAGTGAGGGAACTGTTCAAGGCGATGCTAAAGGTGATAAAATACTGAAAGCTTAAGTTGAAAGAAGGGAATAATTTTATTGGATGAGACAAAGGTATTCTGCTTAGAAATAAGTCTCGAGATGAGAACTGATGGCTAAGTACTACTTCAGCAAAAATAACAAGGTGAATCTGTCACAATTACTGATTGCTATCAGAAAATAATGACTAATTTTTGACATCTTGCCTTTAGATTCTTGGTCAGATTTTAATTAGTTTACCATATTAAAACGCTGTTTATTTTCCTTTGTTTCTTGCTTACACTGTGAAAAAGTTAAGAAAGGAAAGACATTACAGTCTTTGCAGCTGAGAAAAATAATTCTTTCTTCTGCTCCAGTTCACAAGTTATTTATAGTAAAATTGCTGTGTAAAAAAATGCAGGTAACACTGTCTAACGTGCATGACTGGTCTTACACTGCCTAAATCATTGTACTGTATTTTGCAGATGTGTAAGAAGCACACAATTTGTACACAGTATAATCCTGCAACTCTTCTCTCTGGAAGATCTGGGTTGCACTGTCTAGAGATACAATGTAAAACCTGGAAGTCCAGTGAAATCTTTAAGCAAAATTTCTGTCATCTTGATCCTGCCACTCTCTGGAGCACAAGCCCTTCTTCCCTTATTATGATGTTCGATAATGTTTGGAACAGGAGAAGCTCTTTAAACTATGACAGATTTCCAGGTTACTTGAAGGTTATCAGCGATGACCAGGAATTCACAGGGTTTTTACATGCTCCTGCCTCCGGAATATTCTGCTTCCTGTATTAAGACTTATGAGGGACTATGATAGTACAGGCCTTTAATACAACACTTGCACTGGGAGAAACTTCTCTCAGCTGAATGTAGTGCCTTAGCCACATTTCGTAATGATGTGGTCCATGCATGCATGAGAAGATAAGGTGTTACCTTTGATGAATACAAGCTTCAGGATTTGACCTCAGGTCACCCATCTCATTTAACAGGTAAGAAGACAGAATTGCAGCATATTCTTTCATAAAAATGAAACATGCAAAAAATTTCATTACTAAATTTTCCCTACTACCTTTTGTCTCAGAAGAAATGTCTCCAAAACAAAGAAACAGATGTCTTTTCTGTAACCCGATTGGGAAAGACCTTTAATATTCCATGTGAAGACTTTTGGCAGAAATAACTGATAGAATTAGTGGTAGATAAACATTTAAATCTACCATAATATTATTTAATCTACATGGTATATTAGAAGCAGATCCTCAGAAACTGTTTCTCAAACAGGAAATAAAAAAAATTATCTGTCTTAACAAAGATTCAAAATAGAAGATGAATTTATAATGCATTGACCAGCTTTCTTCTTTTACTTGACATTATCTATATTAGAAAATATTTGATCTCCTTTCTTCTGTTGATTCCCAGAATTCATCCAACTGTTAACCTTAAGCTTAAATTCTCTTATGTTATGTTCTGGTTTCAGAATTATTATACAGGAAAGGAAGCTTCTTAAAGGCAAACTATCCTGTAAGTGAAATATCAACAAAGTTTAGATGAACTGTGATTATACTGAGGTACTGAAGCAGGCTGAAGTGAGATTCAGTAAAACAACTTTTGTCAGCAAATTCACTGCAGTGATGAATCAGTGCTTTCCTAAACTGATTAATTTGTTTAAGGGAACACTCTTACTGTCTGCTAATTGTCAGATATGTCTAATTGCTTGGAAATCATATACTCTCTGTAGCAGAGAAGGATTCAGGAAATGCTAGTAGATAATTAAAGCATAAAGGTTATGCACAAATGTCAAATCAATAAGGACAGTAAACATGGTTTATCAACCATGCCAACTACGTTTTTTCAATTGCAAAGTGTAAATAGCTTTAGAATAGAGTGGTCTGGTGGGATGATGGATAGGATACCCGTTACAGTTTAATTAACTCCAGTTTCCTACATGTTAAAGGTTTCTTCAGTCCACTGGCTTATGTAACAAACCCTCTTAGGATTTCATTAACTGTTGCTCAGTATGAAGCTTGGGACACTGTCTTGAGGGGTTACACTTTGCCCTGCTCTTCTGTTGAGATAAAATCTTATCAAAATATTCTCTTTTTTCCCTGAAAAAATCCAAGTACTTTAAAGTATCAGCTGAGGATGTTGATTTAATATTTTGCTTTTTATTTTCATGAAATAAATGGAAACAACCTATAACAATGAAACACAAATGCTTCTTTAACTGCATGTAATTGATTCTATATCAAAAGATGGCTGTGTTGATTTTTTTTGTTTTGTTTNAAAACCTCTGCAACTGAAGCTTGCAGCAGTGGGCAAACTGGAGGGTGGGATTTTTTTTGTGGTTTTGTTTGGTTGTTTTGTTTTGTTTGGTTGTGGGGATTTTTTAAATTGTTTTTGTTCATTTGTTTGTGCAGTTGTGTTTTTTTTTCTCTTTTTGGTTTTTGTTTTTTCAGGAATTTGAATGCTTTATAGTTGATGGCAGGAACAAAATCTGCTTTTGTTTTTCTAGCTCAGAAGATGTGATTAAAAAAGTATCCATACTTTTTTCTTTTTTTCCCCCCTTTTTTACCACATTAAGTATTTTTCTTTAGATCTTTTTATCTGATAAAGAATAGTCACATCTTTTGAATGAATACATTTTTCCATTCTGAAAGCAGATTCTGAAGCTGAGCCAGCCTTTTCTAGCTATGTCTAATAATGATGCTCTTTTTTTTTTTTTATACCTATAGAAAGAAAAATATAAATCAGCTTGTATTCAGTTTGGATTTGGGCATTTAAATTTATCATTAGCAAATAAAGGTCTGTTTATCCTTTAGCCCTAACAGAGAAGCTTTACTGTAAGTTCAGAACAGAGAAAATATTTTAAAAAAAAAATAAAGAAAAAGAAATACTATCTACATTTTCATGATGCACCTTTAAAGCTATAATACAGGAAAACATCAGATACAACTTCAGTTAATAAAGACCTATTTGCTTACAGAAGCAGGCTTTAATAATGCTTATTAGCACAATTCTCTAATGTTCCTATGGGAATGTTATCAAGCTCTCTGTTAAGGATTTATTTCATTTAAATTAACAACTGCTGACTTACCTCGTACATAGGACACTATGAGCAAGTTTATTTTCATTCTATAATGACATCTTGGTTTAAGATTAATACAGGACAACTATATTTCCTACCTAAGCCTTGGAAATTATTTTCAAAAACATCCACTGTTAGTATATTTTCATTTATTTCTTTTAAGATGCTTAATGTCTCCAGCCTGAGTCAGGCATGCATGACTATCCTTATAAACAATGATTCAGAGGAAGAAATTCGACACTCGAGATTTGCTGCTTCCATTTCTCAATAATTTTGTGCTTTCCTTGCCCTCTGCTGTCTTATCAGTCATCTGTGTCCCAGGGGAAATACTACAGGCTTGAGGTTAAATTAAGTTTCTATCTTCAGTGATTGTCTTCAGCAAACCCTGTACATCCCCAAACAAACCTTATCTGCATTGAATGTAGCCTTAAATGCCAAGGGACAACAGGGACAGCTTTCTTCCTTGTTGACATGAGTGCAAAGATTAATAAAGGATAGTGTTTGGAAGAGAGAAAAAGTAACTGAGCTTAAAAATAAATGTACATATATTAACCTATTAATCAGGCCTGTGTTCTGAGGTAGAGATTAGTTTAGGAAAGACACTACCAAGTACCAATTTATTTTACTGGAAAGGAACATAACAGTGGACTCAGAAAGAATTTTATTTACTTCTTTCTTTTATTTACTTCTGCTAATTTAAAATCAAGCCATTTTGAGTGCTATATGGGGTATGCTTGACATGTATTTCTGGATATAACTTAAGGAGATGCCAAGCTCAAAGGATGGTGTTATGTAGGCTTATTAAATAAAAGCAGCACAAAATAATTAATTTAACAGAATGCTTTTCCCAGCTGTTCTGAGGTAAGGTGATAAAAAAATTAGTGATTGTATGGTTTTGTATGTGCTGAACGGAGTGGTCTAAGTGTCAGATCATTACTGGGCTGAAGAACTTTGCAGATAAAAAATCACATGAGTCTGGTGGTTAACCAAAGTGGTATAGCCATGGGTTAGTACAAGTGTCCTTCATTGCTGCTGCCTCACACACCCATAAGGATGGGTTTGCAATGGGGGATGGAGCTTTCTGGGGAGCAGTAGTATTCTCAGGGACAAGCTGTAACAATAGCAGCAGTTTGACTTGCTCCTCTGGCTCCACAGTGCCAGAGCTGCCACATTTGTTTCTGCTGTCTGGAAAATAAGTGTGGAGTAGCCTCTTCCCAGCTGTCACTCTGGGTTAAAGTCGAATGTCAGGAATGGACCCTGAGGGATAAGTAGAATATATTTTAACAAAGGATTTTAACAAATGATTTACTTGTTTAGCTAAAGTTAGGAATAAAATTGCAATATTTCATGTTCAAGAATTAAATCCAACATCTATCATTTCTGACTTCTGAGTCTGAAACTGGGCTCGATACAGTCCTGCATTTTGACTTAGTATAAATTCTGTTTATTTTTAAAATAAAATTTTCCTCCTTCACAAGCTAAAATATATAAGAGAATCACAGAATGATTGAGGTTGGAAAGGACTTGTGGAGTTCATCTGGTTCAACCCCTAAGTTCAAGTGGATCTATCAAAATCATTTTTCCAGGACCATGTGCAGATGGCTTTTGAGTATCTTCAAGGATGGAGATGTCACCACCTCTCTGAGCAACCTGTGCCAGTACTTGTTCTCTCACAGCTGAAGAGGGTGTCTTGATGTTAAGATGCAGCCTCCTGCATTTCAGTTTGTGCCCATTGCCTCTGGTCCTGTCATTGGACACTACTGAAAAGAGCCTGAGTCTATCCTCTTTGCATTCTACCTCAAGTTATTTCTATACATTGATGAGATCCCCCTGAGCCTTCTCTTCTCCAGTATGAACAGTTCCATCTCTTTCAGCCTTTCTTCCTAGACGAGATGTTCCATCTTTAATTTATGTCCCTTTTCCGGACTCTTTCCAGTATGTCCATG
>VWZY01008204.1:0-27112 GCA_013399075.1 Chloroceryle aenea
CACGCTAGTTAGGGTCGTCCTCGAAAATGGTGTTTCTCGGCGTGGGCCGATTTTTAGAGCTCAGGAGCAAGTGCCGGCCCAGGAGTTAGACAGGGGGAACTGCAGGTCACATACGTTTGTCTCAGAGCGTGCGGTGCTTGTCTGAACCTAGTTTTACACTGAAAATTATTTCAGTGATTGTGGAAGGAAGAGCTGCTGGGAAGCCGCTGCCAGCTGTGTGCTTGGGAGCAGCATCTGGCCGCACAATAGCCTGGGACGGTGCAGGCAGGCCGTTGGCCATTGTAAGGGAGAGCAGGAAGCGCCGAGTCTGGGTAGGATGCAGTTCTGGTGGTGCAGAGCCCGTCTGGGCTGGGCCTTGCTCCCCCGGTGAATGGATCGCTATCCCAGCAGCCTTCGGTCCTCTCTGTGCCCATCGTCTGAGCAAGAATAGGCCGGTGAGGGGGACAAACTCTTGCATCAGAGAAGTCCCACAAAGAGCACTGGGAAGAAACGTTATACAGTTCCCTCCCACTATCTTGCTTTCTCTTAAATACGTGAATCTTTAAAAAGCAAGGAAGCTGTTAAGTGTCGTGGCCGTTGGAGCTTGGTTGCTGTTGGTTTGGGATTTTTTTTTTTTATTGATGAGCAGCATTACTTCAAATGTGTCGTTGCCCCTGGATTTTTCCCCTAACACTGTGTATCTTTGATGTTCCCTCTTCTAAATACAGTATTGCTGTTTCAATTAACGAGACAGCTTGACAGACGAAATTGACGGTGGTGGCCCTTCAGTTTTGTCGTTTTGGAACAGTAATGGAGAAGAGGGAGGTGTCAGAGTCACTGTGGTGTTCATTGACCTGGTGACCAGCTGTCTGGGTTACTCGGTGATAAGAAGCAAAACTAATTCCAGTGATGGATGTTCAAGGTTTTCAGGACATGTTTTCCTGCTCGTTAAGATAGAAATATGTGGGATTACTTTCTAAAATAACATTTAACATTTGTACAATGAATAATAGAAGCAGAATAAATGTTGTTACTCATGGAGCATGGTACTTCAGAATTTCTCTCTGGAGAAATCTTTGGTCAAAATACAGTCCACTCACAAGTCTCCTTTATCTCGCTATTTAACTTTTGCCAAGAGAGGGGAAAGGATGTTGCAATAGCTGCACTCAGTGATGCTTGGGGCGCTGCGTTCAGCGTCTCTACCAGTTTCACAAGCAGAGTGCAGACTCATGAGGGTTCGGCAGGGTTTTCAGCTGTTTTTAAGCCAGTGGAAAAGTGGGCTGCAAACAGTCGGTGAAGGTATGCAGATTGTTGGTAGGTAACTAAGACAGCAGCTTGTGATATTTTCTGCCATCAAATAAACGTTTTGAGAATCTCTCTTAATTGTGTATTTAATGTTATGAAGTCTGGTAGAACAGAGTGTTCTTTATATTGACAGCAAAAATTGTAAGAGGGGATTACTTTATTTTTTTAACGTTTGCTGAAAAGTGCAGTTGGCCTCTGTGCTCGGTCTCCTTCGTTTCTGTGCTTACCTAACACGCTATGCGACGTGGGAAGCAGGGATGAAAATGGCTCCTGTCTCGAATGTCTCCAGCTGACAAATCAACAATTAATCGATCACCGAAGTGTACAATTTCCAGAGTGTTGTGTTTATTTTGATACTATTTGACATCAAGGAAAACTGTGTGACTCTTGCTGGCGAGAATACACAGCTGGTTAATGCGGCGGTGTCACGGGCAAGAAGAGCCTACTGATGGGGAACTTCAGCTGAATTTACCTCACTTCCAGTCACTGATTCTGATGTGGACAGACAAAAGCAAAAGGGAACAACCGCCCATTGCATCTGCACAGCCTTTCCTCCCACCCTAGATTCCGTTGTGTCCCTTTGGTGAGGTGGTGGGCAGTGCACGAGGCGGGGTTGTTGCATGGTGGGGGTTCTGTTGTGTTTTTTGCAGGTTAGGAGCTGTATCACCGAAAAAAAATGTGTAGTGTCGTGTGTACTTAAGTGTGTGCTGTCAGATCCACCAGAGAAGCAGCAGTAACACCAGTGGTTTCAGTGCTCTTAATTTTGCCTTCCTTTATGACCGGTTGGAAGCCCTGTTTGTAAGAGTAGGCATTTTTGAAGCAGTCACTAAATGAATTGGGAGGTGTGTGCCGGGGCATTGCTGGGGGGTATTACAGCTTACTGCTTTATCTGGGTGACTTTCCAGCAGGGGAGCAGCAGCTATGGTCTTGTATCTGATACCTTTGCTGCTTTGATAGTTACTCTGCTGTTGTCAGAGGTGTTCTAGGGTCATAGGCACTTTTTATCGCTGGCATGACTGACAGTACAAAACGTTTGATTAAAGACATTTTCTAACTAGAGAAAGGTCATTCTTAGAGCAGTATTTTGTGCCACAGACTTTGCCAGACATTAAATATACTCTGTTCTGGCTACATGGGTGCAGAGAAGACTTGCTATTACTGATGGGAACATCTCAGTTCCAGATTGTTCACACAGATTCCTTATCTTTTATCTCCAGGCCTTCTGATTTGTTGGCACTTAGGCTATTACATTGCCTTAACTAGTTTGTAAAGCACAGCAGGGAAGGTCTGTAGAGTAAGACAGGGCTGAGTATCCAACACCTGAGCCCTGCGTGTTGGGACAGAAGGATGCATCAGACTAGAAGTTAACTCTTGCGGAGTGAATGCACATAATCTATCTAATGCACAGTAATGTAATCACTGACTAGTCTCCTTCCCTCTTTCTTCCACCTCAGGAACACTTTTCCTGCTTTATAATTGCAACCATCTTTAAAAAGAGCGAGAGGTGATCATCTAAATGTGACTAAATTACCTTTTTTTAAGAATAGGTAACAGCAGTACTTGTGATAAGTGAGCATTAGCAAGAAGAAAGCAAGGAAGTTCAGCGCTAGTGATCTAAATGTCTCTTGGAAACCTCCAGTCAGGTTGCTGACAGCAGGACAGCAAGGCAGAGGGTGGCAGCCACCCACCTACATGCCTCGCACATCCCCAACAGTTCAGCTGTGCAGGACAGCCACGGGTTTTGTTCTGCTGGTTTGGTTTGTGCATGTGGTCTCCGAGTAGCTGCCCAGAACTGGACAAAGGCAGCACAGAGACAGGTGGCTGCTGAGGTTCTGCTTACTCTTTGAGAACAGAGTGGAGATGCTTTTGACCCCTGGCGCTTGGAGGGGTAAGGATGGCTGGTGACTCCTGCCTCTCCATCTGTAATACCTTGGGGGGGAGTCATGAGCCAGTAACTCGACAGGAATCTGGTGACTGTGAGAATCCACCTGGTTTTCTGTATCAGACTGAGACACGTAGCCAAAATTGTTAACTTACAGTTTGTGCAGAGCTGGATCAATTTTTAACCCAAAACTAAAATGAGGGGTGTGGCGGGCAAGGAAAATGAATTGTGGGAAGGGAACATAATTATAGCTGCTTTCTGCACCCGTGAAGAGTGGTCATTGACCTCCTTAGGAGGCTGAAGAAATAGCAGAAATAGCTACAAGGTATGTCTGTGTTTACTGGAGAGGGCTTGGGAGAGAAGGGCAGCACAGTGCTATGGTACTTTTGTAGCTCATATTTTACAGACTGTTGTGGCTGCTCTTGACAATTACAAACTTTTCTAGCAAGAGGTGTGAATGGCCAGTATGGTTTTCTCTATTTCTTTTATACAGTTGTTCAAAAGTCTTTTTTTTTACCTCCTCTCTTTTGGAAATACTAGAGTCTGGAAATAAAAGCTAGGTATGACTTGCATAGTCAGGAAAAGACACTAGTGTTGCCTAAATGAATCTTAAAGTTGTGTAGTACTGGTGGTTGTAAGGCTCCTCTGAACATCTCTAATCCAGCTACCCACTCCCCCAGACAGGGTCTGCTGGAGCAGCATGCTCACGGCTATGTCCAGTCAGGTTTGGGGGATGGAAATTCTACAGTCTCACTGGGCAGCCTGCTTCCAGGGGGCTGTTTTCTTCAAAATTTAAGTAGAATTTCCTGAATTTCAGTGTGTACCTCCAGTCCTGTCACTGATGCTCTAAAAAGAGCCTGTCTGCACTGTTGTTATTCCCTCCCATCAGATATTGATGCATGTTGGTAAGATCCCGCTGCGCCTTCCGGAGGAGCAGCTGAGGACCTTAACCTGCCTGTGCCTGCTCGCTGTAGAGGCTTGGCGTAGTCAAATCAGTGCCCCTGTAAGGAACTCATTGCACAGAACTGGGAAAGTGTATGTTAAGGCAGCACTTCAAAGCTTGAAAAATGTGGATGGGATTTCTGATGCGTTATTCATGCTGCCTTCATATGAAAATAATTATGGCACTGTTTCCTCAATTTGCAAATGCTGAACTGTGGCATGTTGTTCGGCAGGGTGGCACTTACAGGGTGTGAGATGAGCAGGTTGTCCCACCCATACTGTTCTTGTTCTGCTCAAAGGCTACTTCTCATTATGCTCAATCATCAAAGAATTTGAAGATCCTTATTTCAGATCTTTTTCCCAGATCTCTAGGTTCCTGCAGTTGAAGCACGTTGTCGCTAACAGGCCAGCTCTCAGTATTTGGGGAGCAATCTGTGCTGTCCCTGAGCTTCACTTCTGCCATTCGTTGTTTCGGGTTTTTCTTTCCTGATTTAGAGCTGTCAGTGTTTTGTACGTAGCTGTGGTGCTACAGAGCTGTTTGATTGACCAGGTAATCAGACTTTGGGAACAGTGCCATGTTTGGAAATGAGGATGACTTGGTTTCAGTGCAGCACTGTGTGGGCTTACGCATTCTTCCCAAGCAAAAGTAATGAATTCTCTAAAGAGGAATCTGTTTCTGCTTCCAGCAGCTTCCTTTTCTTCCCAGACTGGCAGTATAAATGGCTTAGTTTTTGAGATGGGAGCACAGTTCATATTGTTCAGAAGATGAAGGCACTTCAGGATGTTAGCAGCAAAGGTGAAAAAAGGAATTTCACTCGGTACCAGTTACCTTGAGTAACAGTATTCTGATATTTTGAGCCCTGTTTCATTTCTTAATCTTTCTGTTCATAGTGTTCAGATGCATTTCTCATGACTGTGATAAATTGATTTTTTTTTTTTTCCATCACCTGTTTTTTCTCTTGATTTAGCCTCAAGGAATAGGTTCACCTAGTGTCTACCACGCTGTCATAGTGATCTTCTTGGAGTTTTTTGCTTGGGGACTCTTGGCAGCGCCCACTCTGGTGGTGAGTGATACCCCTAAACTTTTTCTCTCTGTGTAGATGAGGCAGTTACTGCAAGGGCACTGAACATCTTCTGAATTAGAATAAAGTTATGTATCCTTCAGCTGCTCTGTTGTGCAAATGAGAAGTTTTGTGTTGTCACATGGAATTGGGGGTTTAAAATTACTTCATTAAATCAGTGTAAGGATTGATGATAGCTGTCCACTCAGGCTTACAGGTACGTTCTGACTTGAAATGAGTAAGACAGTAATAAAATTATCTTTCCTTTCAAGATGCTACAAAAAGTTGGCACATTACAAATGCATGGACTTGAAATTTGGTAAAATCATGCATGCATGTGTGTGCGTGTAGGCAGGGAGATCTTTGCTGATCTGGCTCTGCTTTAAATGGAAGCTGCAGAGCACAGACCNGTCCACTCAGGCTTACAGGTACGTTCTGACTTGAAATGAGTAAGACAGTAATAAAATTATCTTTCCTTTCAAGATGCTACAAAAAGTTGGCACATTACAAATGCATGGACTTGAAATTTGGTAAAATCATGCATGCATGTGTGTGCGTGTAGGTAGGGAGATCTTTGCTCTGCTTTAAATGGAAGCTGCAGAGCACAGACCCTGTTACACCAGTCAGAGCTTCCCTATGATTAGATTGGCAGTCATGCCAATGTGTTTGTACCAAAGGATTTTGTAATGTTACTGGTTGCTTTCCCTTTGGATTTAATCTGGGAGTGACAAATGCTTGCAAATGAAAAGGAGCAAAGACTTAAACTCCACCTAAAACGCAGTCTCAGTCCATAAACCAATGGTAACCATGAACAGTCTCTGGAACATAAACTGCACGTCAGTGGCTGAATGGCGTCGATCTGGGGAACGCGCCAGCCTGAGGGAGGTGCCTGTTCTGGCTGCCTGTCTGGGCTTTGGTCTCCGAACTGAGAGGCATTTCACCTTGCGGCTCTCGCCCCAGCTGCCTGCAGATGACAGAGTAGCATGTGGAGGGTCTGGTCTGAGTTCTAGGTTCTCAGTGCTCTGTGTAGATTTCAGACACTGAAGCTGGATGACATGAAACCTTCCCAAAGTGCTGGGAGACCTGACACCTCTTATCAAGTAAAGCTAAAATCTCAGATTAACTTCCATGTGAATTAAAGATTAACTACAGTATTTGTGGCGTGCCACTGTAGAAGTTGGATGCATCATGAGCAATGTTTGTGGTTACTGCTGTGTAGATGAGAGTGTTCATATTTCTCCTCCAGGTTTTGCATGAAACCTTCCCAAAACATACATTTCTAATGAATGGTCTAATTCAAGGAGTAAAGGTAAGCTGACAAAAGTTACTTTGGAAGTACAATTTAAAGTGAGTGGTGGGAGGAATACAGAAGTGACTGCCAGTGGAGAGAGATGTGAGAGAGATATGCAAGAGTTTTTCAGTATCGCTTTCACCGCATAAATAAAATGGGAGTAAGTTACTGCTAAAAAAAGCCAGTATGCATCATTTTGCTTTTAGTAAGATATTTCTTGGCCTGTACCTGCTGTTTGGGTTCAGGAAGTAAGAAGGTAGTTAACTAATGTCAGATGACAGACACGGTGGTAAAATTTGAGAATTTGTGACTTGGAGCTTGTTGCTCCAGTAGGGTATTTTCAATTACTTCAGTTCATGGGAATCCTAAATATATAAAACCCATAGGTCATAAAACAGTATGACTGGATCGTCTGCATTTTGAATGTAACAAATCTCAGTGTTTATGTAAACAGACAATGGGAGGGAAGATCAGAAATGCTTGGCCACGTGACCTCCGATGCATTGCATCAACCATGTCAACTTTAATAAAGGGAGCCAGGCTGCTGCCAGGCTGCGGTGCGGTCGGCTACCGCAATTCAACCACTCAGCAGTAACTTGAAGTGTTTCCTTTCATTTAGGGCTTACTGTCGTTCCTCAGTGCCCCGCTCATCGGCGCCCTGTCGGATGTGTGGGGACGAAAGTCCTTCTTGCTGCTAACAGTGTTTTTCACCTGTGCACCAATACCACTGATGAAGATCAGCCCATGGTTAGTGAATTCTTCCGCAGCAGCTCTGCTGTTCCATGTCTAATTTGCTATGCAATGCTGTTGTTTGTAGCCTTGTTGATAAAATACTATTTGTGCTCCATGGAAGTTGAGGCTTTTGTATTCCTTCAGTGCAAACTTGGGAGGACAGAGTTGAATGGGAGTAGCTGCTACAAGGCCAGACACCTTGGTCAGAATTTTAAGAGCTCTGTGCTCCAGGGCCCACTTCAGCACATTTGGAAAAAGCACTAGAGTGCCACTCAGTAAAACTGTGTGGGTCTTTCTTGTGGCTGTATTACTCAAATAGTAACCAGCTGCAGAAATGAAAACCTTTCCTAATGCTGGCTAGTGCCTGAAGTAACCATCTGTAACCTAAAGTGTTGCTGCAGTTTTATATTTGGGTTTCTTAGGTTTTGAAATCCCCCGGCTTTCATGCTGTGCAGTTGAGTAAGCCCTTAGCTGGCACGTATTCCCCAGGCCGTGTAGTAGTCAGAGCTCTCTGTTGTTGGGGCTACCTGCGTGCTGTACCTGAGGGTGTAGCTGAAGTAAGAGCCTGCCCTGATGCAGGGCAGAGTCCTTGAAGGTAACTCCGTGAGCCTTCTCAGTTTCCTCCCTGATGACAGAAGATGGATTTTTCATCCGCTCTCTGGGATTAGCTTGTTTCTAAGTGTAGATTGATGTTTCAGATGACAAGTGCTAGTGTCTGTAGGATAAAGACTAATTTTGAGACCTCTCAGTGGCCATATTCTCCAAATACTGAAGTTCCTAATTCGCTCTGGGTTTGAGGCATCCTAGCACCTGGTTTCCTAGAAGTACTTCATCACAGCAGCTTTCTGTAGATGTTACAAGACTGTGCTCTCTGCGCTCAGTGCACTGAGGGGGAGTTACACAGCTGTATCGAGACACACTCATACTGACTTCATCCAAATTGATCTCCGTACTCATCAGGAAAAGTCGGTTGAGATGAATCCTGTTGACCTGTACCGGGATTGTATACAGAGACTGTTTGCTTCTGTTCAGCTGTCCTAACAGGTTTATAACGTCCGTTCTGAGGTGGTACTTCGCCATTATCTCTGTCTCTGGAGTGTTTGCAGTGACCTTCTCTGTGGTTTTTGCGTATGTAGCAGACATAACCCAAGAACATGAAAGGAGCATGGCCTATGGTTTGGTATGTATTTTTTGTTCCTGTGGTATTCAGTGCTAAACATTTTGGTAGGTAAAGCTTTTTTAAATGGTATCTTCTTTTCTTTTGTGTCAAGGTGATTTTAGTTTGCAGTAAATTTTTTTTCTCTAGAATTGTTCTTGTCTTCCAGTTCTTGAATGTTCTGCTTTTAACATAAACAAACAGAACTGTGTTCAAAGCTGTCTCTTAAATGTCTCTCTTAACAGTTATTACCAGCATTAATGATGGAAGTTGAGGGGCTTTAGTTATTCCTCTGTTGTTTCTCACACTGCAGAGTACTACTCTGTCAGCTTTTCAAAAATCCAACCTTTCATTCCTGGATAATTCTGGAACTGCCATTGTACAGCATCCCCACTACTCCTGCTGCTGCCTCTGCTCAGTGCTGTGCTGCAGTTCAGAACAAGTGTAGCAGGGTACATCTGTTCTTGCCCATTCTTACAGCTCGCCCTTTTCTCCACTCACTCCCGATAACCCGCCAGGTCTGGGGAGCCTTCACAGCCCTGTACGTTACTGACTAACAGAATTACTTACTGCGCTCAGGCTACAGAATCCATGATCATATTGAGCAGAAAGAACTGAAAGCAGTCAGCACAGAGTGGGTTTCTTTCTGCCTGTACACATCAGGGATTGGGATATGTTGTAAAAGTCCCTTCAGCTTTAAAGTTAACATCTTTCACAACAAGGCCAGCCCATTGAATGAGAACTGCTTTCTGAATACCTGTTGAACTGAACTGGCTTAACCAGCACAGTAAATTTCATATGCCCTGGATACTATTATTTTTTTTCTGAACAGTCATTGCGTATTTTGCTAATGCGAAGATTAAGTACAGCTCATCACTTCCCAGAGATACCAGCAGGCTGCATAGTTAATCAATCTGAACTGTGTCAGTACCTGCAAGAGTGCTCTGAGCCTCACACTGCTGGTGTCCAGTTATCAATAAAAAAGAATTGTTTTTCTTGAAAAATGTGGACTGTGAATTACATGGCTGCTACCACACAGTCACAGGAAAAAGGCTACTTTTAATTAGAACCTGGTTCTGGAAATGAGGAGAAGTGGTTAATAGTACTATGGACTTCTATCGCTGCGAATCTTGACAGCTGTTATTTGTTCCAGGTTTCGGCAACTTTTGCGGCAAGTTTGGTTATCAGCCCCGCTATCGGTGCCTACCTTGGTCGAGTCTACGGAGACAGTCTGGTCGTGGTGCTGGCTACAGCGATAGCCCTGTTAGACATCTGTTTCATTCTTGTTGCTGTACCAGAATCGCTGCCAGAGAAGATGAGGCCAGCATCCTGGGGAGCACCCATTTCGTGGGAACAGGCCGACCCGTTTGCGGTAAGCTGTTCAAATGTGGCATTTCTGTAAGTGCTGAGCTTTGAGACAGGGAAGAGACTGAATTTACTATGTTTCAAGCTTCAAAAACAAAGCCCGTGTTTTTACAAGCTTTACCTTGCATCACTGCTCATAGCTTGCCAACCATCTTGCTAAACGTGCAGGGAATGTTCCAGCTTTGTTGGCTGACGTGTGTTTCAGCTCTTGCTAGGAGTGCTCTCACTATGAAGATTAAATGTTTTATAATATTTTCTTCTTGCCGTAGTCACTGAAGAAAGTTGGCCAGGACTCGGTCGTGCTGCTAATCTGCATAACAGTCTTTCTTTCATACCTCCCAGAGGCAGGTCAATATTCCAGCTTCTTCCTATACCTCACACAGGTAACTTAAATGTTTTGTTATGGATTTGAACAAAAATAGACTTAAAAGTTTTCAATAGCATTGAATTCATGCAGAAAGAATAGATAGCTAGTATAGCTTAAAAGCTTCCAGCAGCTGATTTAAGTCCTCTTGCCATTCTGCATTTGTCTCTTTGTAGAGGAGCGAGTTATAAAACGGCTGCATTTGCATGATTCTTGGGTTATGAGGGTCACTGGTCACATGCTTTTGTATTTTTTGAGGGAACTGTTTACGTTTTTCCTATTTTATGCCCCTTTATTTTTGTACACTTGCCTGATTTAATGAAAAAACCTCCCAGCTCTTCTCTAAGTTCCTGAGGAGTTGCATATACCAGTCTGCTGCACTGGGTTCCCTCACTGATGTTTGTGACGTCACAGTACATGGTTTATGGTTAATAATCCAATTGCCTTTTTTAAATACAGATAATGGGATTTTCATCCGAAAGTGTTACGGCATTTATAGCAGTCCTTGGGATTCTTTCCATTATTGCACAGGTGAGTTACTGCTGCTGGATTTCACCCATCTGGTAACGCTGGGAGAGGGCATTGTCTCGGGAAAGCCGAGTGCTTTGCGCCTCAAAGGGGGGCGGTTGTTGGTATTTGCTAAACGAGTGCTAAGGTTTTTTGGGAGAGGCTCCCAAATACTTGGTCAGTACTGTTTCTTGAGAGTTGTACTTGGCTTTAAAAATTATTTATTTATTAACGTGTATTTAACATTTAGAATAAAGTGTTATTTTGCTGTATTGTTTACTTTTCCCCTCTCTGACAGACAATAGTTTTGAGTTTACTTATGCGGTCCATTGGAAATAAAAATACCATCCTGCTGGGCCTGGGATTTCAGATACTACAGCTCGCTTGGTACGGCTTTGGATCAGAACCATGGTACGCAAACTTCATTCTAATAGCCGAATGCTGTGGGATTTTTCTGCACTTTCATCTTTTGTCCTCGGCGTGTGCGCTGTCTGTACGGCTACACGCTCCAGCCGCAGCACGCTGCCCAGCAGAGCAGTCACGCTGAGCCTGTGTCTTTTGCAGGATGATGTGGGCAGCTGGTGCTGTTGCAGCCATGTCCAGTATTACTTTCCCAGCTGTCAGCGCACTGGTTTCACGAACTGCGGATGCTGACCAACAGGGTAGGTTTGGTCCGAATACTCGTGAATTCTTGTCCAAGAATACTCTGCAGACAGCCCTGTCAGGTGTCACTTCGCTGCCAGCCTCTCAGATGCAATCTTGTAGTAGCCCACACACCTGAGCACAGGTCACAAAATGTTAAAATCTGTGTGACTTGGAAGTTGTAATACACGCATATTGTGTACTTCTGGCACAGATGGAGAACAGCAACAGTAACAAAATGAAGTTCATTTGCCTTACTTTTGACACAGGTTTGCTTAGTTGTGCAGGTTGCAGGCAGTGCTTTCTCTCTGCATGAGTCAGTGGCAGCAGGGGCACTGTATGTGTGTGTATATATACACTGGACACTGAATCAGTCCAGTGGGGGAAGCACTACCCTGTGCATGTAGGAAGATGGGGAAAAATACCCCTTGAATACACTATAAGAATTTTTCTGTGCCCCTTGTTTATTGCTGCCCTTGCTACAACACCATTTAGAGAAGCTTTCCTGGTTCCATCAGTTCGAAGGTGAAGAGTCTTACTGATCTATTTAAAATAGTTAATTATATATGCACAAATAGAGAGACATAACAATGTATTTTACTTCTCCCAGGTGTTGTTCAAGGGATGATAACAGGAATTCGAGGATTGTGTAATGGTTTGGGACCAGCACTTTATGGTTTTATATTCTATATATTCCATGTTGAACTGAAGGAACTCCCCATGCCTGAATCACCGCCAGGAGGCAGTGTCACACAATACCATTTACAACAGGTATTTCTACTTATTGATTAAAAAAAATAAAGGGATTGTGTGTTCACCAGTTCTTAATTATGATGCTGTATTCCATTTTATTAGGCTAACTGTAAAGAAGTGTGGAGAAGGAGGTTCTTAAAGCACTCTTGGGGAGGGTTGTGGTTCTGTTTAATTAGATGGTGTGGTTTAGTGTAACTTTCAAAAATACAGCTGGTGGTAGGAAAGAGAACAGAGAGAGGGGTGGACTGATAACAGCAGCACCCCACTCTTCTCTTGTTTCCCATACATTGTATTTACCTTTAACCTGCATTATGGTTTTGGTGTGTTGTCCTTTAACCAAACTTTCTGTATTTTTAATTCCTAATACACAGTGAAGCACTTCCACTAGAAGAGGAAGTTGGCACACATTAGTACTAACCCTGTGCTCCCTCTCCTACAAGTCTTAGGATGTAATGGTTTTTTTTCCTCATTTATTCTAAAAGGCTTCCCTTAGGGACAACAACCTTGGCTTGTCCAGCAAGAAAAAGTTGTTCCCACTGCTGAGATTTGTGTAATGAGCAGCTGTAGTCTGTTAACATCTGTCTAAAGGCTCATTAATAGTTGGTGGTGCTCCTGTTGTTTTCAGAATTCTATAATTCCTGGACCCCCCTTCTTATTTGGAGCGTGCTCTGTGCTGTTGGCGCTACTCGTTGCCTTGTTTATTCCCGAACACACGAACCTAAACGTACGATCCAGCAGCTGGAAGAAACACTGTGGCAGCCATGGACATCCCCACAGTCCCCAAGCTCCTGGTGAAGCTAAAGAACCCTTACTGCAAGATACAAATGTATGACAACCATCCCCTTATCAGCAGTTTGGGATACACATTCCAATGCCATCAAAAGTGTGATTTCTTAAGGTAATCTTAAGAAGCATCTTTCTGCATGAGATACATAGGAATTTTTTTAAAAAGGTTTCTCCAAAGATGATGCCATTGAATTAATAATTTCCTTTTAAAAACAAACTGTTACATACTTTGTCTCTTGCCATGAAATACTGTTACTACTAAACTTTACATGCTAGTTCAAAGACAAAAAAGAATAGAGCTGAGGCATGAGCATGTGTCCTGTTTCCTTAAGGTGGTGAGCTTTAATCCTAGTCATGCTAAGTCTCAATGAGACATTCTGGCATCCCTGTGGACCCATTCATTTTAATGTTGTAAAATCTTGGGTCAGATGATTCAAAGCCTTAATGTAAATGTACTCAAGTGGGGAGAAGGTGAATTGGTATCATTTATTTTAAAAGTCATAGGGCAGGTTTGGTTTTTTAAGTTTGTACTAATATAAAACTCACCTGAGCACGCTTGCTGAACAGTAAGAGTTATTTTTATGTAAGTGCATTTACTCTTTCTATTTTTGAATAAACGGTAATATCAACACTTGTTTAAAGACTGAGGGGGTGTTTTGAGCCTACAGATTTTAATACTGGCTCTAAAACTCTGCTTTCCCAAGTACCGTTTATTATACCACTATTTCTGATGTTTGCATAATCATAAAGGACCTCAAAACTTGAATACAGACTGAAATATAAGCTGATAGCCTTGAATATGTCCATGTGCTATATAGTGGCCTTTGAGGACTGTCACGATAACCGTTTTGCATTACAGAGCTAATGTTTTAGTCCTAAATTTTCAGGACCCTTAGTACAGAAGAGAGCTTTATACAATTACCGATGTGAATTTCTCTAAAAGTGTATATTTTTGTGTCCAGTTGTATTATTTAAGTGTTTCTTTGTATAAACTTGTGTATAAAGTATTGTATAGGTTTAAAATGTTTTCATCTTGTGGTTATTGCTTAATGCTTTTTTACCTTTGAACATTCACCACGATTGACCAAGAGCAGGAAAAAAAAATGTAAATATACTGTTAATAAAGTTGAATATTTTAATGAATTTTTAAATAATTGTTAATGTCTCTTAAAAAACTTACTTGGAAGTTCTAGAGTGTATGGGTGTTATCCTTCAGCAGGCGAGGAAAAGAAGCCTGGAGTGTAGGTCCAGGCAGTATCCTACCTCTTAGATAAGGCTGCCGTGGCCGTGTCGCTCTCCTCCCCTTTGTTCAGCAGCACAGGCTGGCTGCAGGGGGCTGCCTGTTGAACACAACAGGAGGGTGATGGAGCCAGGCTCCAAGAAGAGGGGTCAGTTACAAAGGCAGCCCTTTAGGAAGCCTCCCTTAGGATGTAATTACGTTCTCCCAGGCCTGCTACCCATTTTGCTGCATTTTAGATCTGAATAGGATGGGAACATCGAGAAAGCTTCCACATCTGCATGGCCAGTTTCCTGTTGGAGAGCAGCTTGTACATACGCTTCAAGAGAGAGACCCAATTCACGTTAATTTACACCTACTAAAATGTAACTAGGAAGAGTAGCATAAGCACAGACCTTAGACTGGAGTGGCTGCCATCGGGGGTTGTGCATCCAGTAGCACTGCCTAGGGTGGGAAATGAGTAAGATGGGAAGATGACTCCAGAAAAAGGAAAGGTGAATAAAATAGTACTGCCTGGGCACTTACCTCATCTTGGGATTGATAGAGTGGCTTTAGCACTCTTAAAATATCACTAATTGAGTTTTTGATAAAAACCATTTAATATTTCCATTGAAACTTAAAACACGTCCAAAACAACTGAATATACATCACCATGGTGCTGGTTTATAAAAAACACACATTTTGCACTGCAAAACAAACCACTTAAAGACACAGTCCTCTGGATGCACTTCAGTAACTACGGTAAAAGGTACGAAAGATCCTTAACAACAAAATTATGTAAATATTAAAAGTATTTTTAGTTTTACAGATACTTGCATGCCAATTCTTCACCAGGCCACCAAATAAGAGATGGCACACAATGAAGGTGTCACGTGACTCTAGGATTTGAAGCCAGATAGTAGAACAAGCTGAACAGACTCAAGTCTACCTAAATGTGAGTTTAAGAGTTTCTTAAATTCTGTACAATCTTTGTTCTGCAAATTAGGATTAGTAAAAATAAAGTAGCTTTTAGGTGTTGTGATACTTTCAGTAGTTCACTGTTGTCAGGGTTTAGGGACTCAAACCAGGATGACTGTTCAGATATGTCACCTTAGAATGTTTTATGCCTGGTGGCCTGTGGAAAATAATACTGACACATTAATAGGAAATTTAGAGTAACCAAGAATAAGAATTTTAAGTTAAAATTATAAGTTACAATTTTATACTTTCAGTAAAATAATTTAGTATCTTTACTGGTAAATATATTCTTAAGTCTATATGCCATTCAAGTAAGTTGGTTCCAAAATTCATTATGTTTTTTAAATTACAACTGCAAGGGAGGATTCATGAGGCAAGTCCCCCTATAAGATAAGAGCCCACCCCTTATTAAAACAGACAGCATCACCCTGTTCTCCAGCAGGTTCTGTCTGCAGCATCCAAGAGTCAAAAAGGGATTATCTTCTCAGGGGATGCCAGAGTTTACATTTCGTCTGCTAGAGAGCAACACTTCTCAACTCCTGTAACAACACAGTCTGTCCACTGTGGTGGGTTTTTAGGAAGACTACAGGGTCTCCACTATACCAAGATGAAATTCTGCACAGCTCCACTGTCTTAACTACAGCATTGCTCCCACTAAGGCTGAGGCTGCTTAAAGCTTTTTCTTTTCTTTAGGCACAAGCATCCTGAAAAGTCAAGATAGCATCTTTCTCAAAGAAAGGCAATTCAGACTTACAAAATCACGTTAGTCCAGATGGATACTTTACTAAGACATTATTAGAGGACATAAAAAAAAAATCCCCCAGCTGTTTATAAGAGGACTCTTACTTTAAAAGAACCCTGTCTGCTATCCAGGAAAATAGGCCGAGGTTGTTGCTACTGCGCCTTTTGGTGAGGGTTGAGCTTTTGATGGCAAGCATGGTTTCAGATACTCTGTAGAACAGCAGAAACAAGATAACTGGTCATAGAACTGTAACAACTGTTACCTTTTGAAGTACATTTCACATTTCAAGTAAGGTCAATTTTTACTAGTTCCATACGTACCTGCGCTAAGCGTATTTTGACTTAGTCCTCGTAGAGGAATGCTGTCATCTTTTTTCTTGAAATACTTTGATTCCAGCCCCAAATTATCTCCACTGGAAATAAAAAGGCTAATTAAAATTTAAAACAAGTGCAGTCAGGTAGCAGTGCATTAACAGTAAGCATGGATAGGCTCCTTCAGAACAAAACTTCATCCTATGAACTTCAGCATTTAAAGGTAAACCATGACTGAGGAGGTTTAGCACAGCCTAGAACTAATTTTTCAGCTGGCTCATCACCTGCTAGCCTTAGATCCATCACCAGGAGGGACAACGAAGTTTTGGTCCTTGGGACCCACTCCTGAAAGCACAGTTCTTCATTTTTTGTATCTATAAACCATGCTTAGTGACCAGCAAATCTGCCATAACTTAAACAATGGAGAAAGGCAAATCACAGAAATAACTTTGGTACTGGAAAGGTTCTCCTCAATTCCAGACAGACAGATAAGAAAAATGTCTTTATAAAAGCCAGCATTTAAAGACTCCCCTACAACACAAAGCAATAGAGAACACTTACTTTTCTTTATTTGCTGGATGACTAGTTGCAGTCCCTGCCTGAACATCTGGACTCCGATTCATTTTAGAAAGCTGTGTGTTAAACTGAATCTACAAAAAAGTCAAAAATTGGAGGTTAAAAGGAGCTACTACAGATATGATGGTCCACCAGTAAATGTATTCAGAGAGTGAACTTTTCAGGGAGAGTAGTCAATATACCTTGCATAGCACTTCTGTGCAGCAAAGCATGCAAGCAAGAATAAAGTAAAACCAAGCATTAGCTGTTGCTAATGGTGATAACATTCAAGAAATGCAGTCTACGAGTACCAGGAGATACAGTCAATAGTGATGCCTTCTAAGAAATATTCAAAACCTTCAGCTCTAGGAATGTGATAGTGTAATATATCAAAGAGGAAAGTAAGTGCCTGCCTTTGGTACTGGACATTGTGAATTGACATTGTGTGCTGGTTCTGGAAAGTTCTGGAAGGCATACAGGGGAGAAATGGGATGATTGATTGCTGAGCTCAGAAAGGATGGTCGGTCAGGCTGTAAGAAAAACAGAATACATCCATAAAGGATAAAAACAATTATTGAATTAATTGACTGTGGAGATTCAAAATTCCAAAATTAACAACTAAACAGAAGTACAAAGCTCATGCACATTTGCATCTTCCTTATGGGAAGAAAGTACCACTTTTCCCAGATTCACACTCCTAAGGAAAACATGCAACTTTTTTTTAAGTTAGATGAGTTAAGGACTCCCAACAATAATTACAAGCTTATAAGCAGCTACACACCATGTAACTGATTACTATTAATTATTAAATGTATCTAGCTATAAATCAGAGACCTCTCTGCATGAATACGCCCTTCCACTACTACTATGCAGCTCACCAATTGCTAGGTGACAATGGATGCATGCGCACAGGAAAAGCGAGCAGGAACCAATGAGCTCTGATATTTAACACAGCAGGCAATGTTTCTCACCCCCAATTTTCATGATTCTAAATATCACTAAGAGTAGTCAAATAGTACTTTTCTTTTTCAACCTATGCAAAGATAATAGGTAAGTTCATATCAACACAAAAATGCCTTTTTCACCCTGCACTTCATCTTTTCCAAGGTAATTTTGCATTGTTTTGTGCATTTTAGTGAGAGCTTAGAAAATTCTCATTTGGAGGGCTAGAGCATCAAGTAGCACCCAAGTGGGTATGATGTTATTAAAAATACCCACCTAAACTAAACATCCACTTAAAACCATAGGGCCCAAAGAAGATGAAAGTTCAGTTTGGTTTTCACTTTTTGTTTTGTGGTTGTTTTTTTGTTTGGTGTGGTTTTTTTGTTTTAACTTTTAAGGCCATAGATTTTGGGAAATAATGACTACATAACCATATTGTTTCTAGTTGTATCTTACCATGCCATGAGGTGAAATGCCAGTCCTACCCGCACCTTGTATACTAGCAGAAGTCTCTAGCTTCTTTGCCATCTGAACTTCATTCAGCTGTTTGTTTAACCATGTGATTACTGAAGACAGAAGAAAAAGGTCAAGCTCACATCCTACCTCTCACAAGCTGTTTAAAATAGCAAGTAGCCCTGCAGCACAGTGGGTTATTTTTCCCTTCTTAAGCTCAAGCATCACCTGAAGTCCTAGTCTCACAGAGAGCACCTTTTTGTTCAAGCTTCCTGCACCCCAACATGCCACCCCTATCCTTCCTTCCTCTAGTTAGCCCTCCAGGTGCACGCTACCCCAGAGCACCAACTGCAAAGTCAGTCTTCGCTGCTTGTGGCTCTAGGTTGTTCCATACCCACTCCAGACAGAAGCTCAATTTCCATAAACAATAATGCCAGCTCTTTCAAAAAAAGAGGGCAGATGAAGCAATATCGTTGCTTCCATTAATTGGCATCAGCAGCTAGATCACTGTAAAGATGACAGAGGGAGAAATTAAGTTGTATAAACCTACCATTTTCATTGGTTTTCAGTAACTGCTTGCTTTCTTCTAGTTTTTGTAGTGTAGTTTCTAACTGTTCTTGTAGCTTGCAAACCTGCAATATTCCCATATTAATTATAACAGCACCAGGAGCTACTACTAATAATAAACTGAAGAAAAAATAAATATGATCTATAAAGTTATTTTAAAATTATTTAGAGAACTTTGAGCTGTTTTTTACAAAAAGCAGTACAGTATTTCTTTTAAAATAAGCCCTACTTTTAGCTAGGGTTTTGGACAAGATGACAGCCAGAAACCTTCCCAACCTCAATTCTTCTATGATTAAATAATGTACAGACTCTAAGCAGGGGAATATACTTAATGGAAGAAAATCTCTCCCTGCTCTTGCCTCCTTCACCAACTTCTACATGGACATGCCCACTAAAGCACATCCCTTCATCCATTATACTGCTCTGTACACTTAATACAATTTTAGCAATTTAGTGTTGAGTGCATTCTATGCTATAAATAAATAAGCTAAAAACCACAAGCCCCAACACACTACAATGGCATTTAGAGGACAGAGGGTTAACCCATCACAGTACCTCCTGCTCTTTCGTTCGAAGCGACTGTCCCATCTCCTGCAATTCCCTCTGCTCTTTCTGAAGTCTCTCTTCTTTTTCTGCCAGTAGTTTTTCCTGTTGAATTGTTACTGTATTTTTCAATTTTAATTTACTCATTAAAGTTTTCAAATCTCCTTGTAACTTCTTGATAATCTCATTAGCCTATAAAGAAAAAAATTTAATCAGATATTCTCAAAATAAGGAACACCTAAAAATAAGGAAGATATTTCCTAAGGACAATGGAACATTCAAACAAACCTTAAGAAGTTCAGCTGACAGCGACTTAATTGTCATCTCTAACTTTTCAATATGACTCCGTTTTTTCTCTGTACTCTCTTCCAGTATCACCTTCAAAAGATTATTAAAAACATTATAAAGATGCAATAGACATTGCTTATGATTTCAAGTAGAATCTCAATCTTTGAGACCTAATCCTTACAAGAAATTCAGTCCTTGCTTTTCTGTCAAATTACACAGGATCTCATTTCAGCTATTTTTTGGTTATAAACATACGACCAACTTCACTCCAGTGCCACAATACTAAAACAATATCAATCTTTGTAAAACAAATATCTCTGATGCCATCACTTAGAATCTATAACTACATTTGAAATCTTACTTGCTGCATTCATAAAAACTGGTCAGTGGCTACTCTATAGACTGCAATAAATTTCTATAGAACCTTAGAAAAAGTTATTTTGAAACTTGAAGGAACCTTTTGTTCTTGTGTCGCATCTAATACTTCTTTTGTTCTAATAACCAGTTGATCTTTATCTTTGATCTCTTGCTCCAGAACAGCAACCCGTGTCTGGAGCTGATTAACGAGCTTCTCTTTTTCATGACATTCAGCATCCAGAGTGCTGTTCTCCCGACGCAGTGACAGCACCTCCTGCTTTGCTCTTTGACATTCCTAGAATGTTGGGAAGGAATTTTGTTAGTTATTTTTTATTGTTGTGTTGAGGTTGGGTTTTTTTTGTTGTTTATTTTAAAGAAAACCTGTAATAGTAATTTAAACAGATATATCTAAATAATAAGCATAATGTGGAATGAAGGAGCTTAGCAAACTCAATATGCTGTATTAAGCAGGCAGTGTTAATGCTCTAAAATGGTATGTTTGGTTATGGAAATTAGTAAGGCATACATCTTCCATTCCAGAAAGCTTTGCTTTCAGTTCTCTGACTGTGGAGTCTCCTTTGTATCTCCTTTCTGTTAAATCTTTATTGATGACCTCGAGTTCTGAGAGTCTGTTCTGCAGCTGTTGAATACTTTTCTGATGCAAATTTTCTAACTCCTTTTTCTGTTGTTCATGCTGTTGTTGGTACTGAGCTTGTGCCTGTGAAAAGCAAAGAAACTATGTAGTTATTCAATTAATCTGAAAATTAAGCCAAGAAACTACACACATCTAAGAATACTGATAATTCTTTTCTGTTGTCAGACCTGAAGAGCTCTTTCCTTTTCATTTGTCAGCTCCTGTGTATGTGTGTTTTTTAGAGCTGTAGTGTACGAGGTCCATTCACTTTTCAGTTTGTCTAGTTCTCGGCTCTTCTCTGACAGGTTCTGTTTAAGTTTAAAAAAGCATATAGAGTTTTAAAGATGGAAACTTTTCAGTCAATACTGAACGATTCTTTATTGTTACTTCTTACGCAAAACGTAGAATTATTAAGAAAAGTCAATTTCAGCACCAGATGCCAAAATACCTGTTCATGCTATAAAGAGGAAAGTAGGGCAATGAGAGGCTAAAGAGCACCTTTCTGACACTGTAGATAAAATAATCTTGATTTCCAAATGTATTTTCTTCCAACCACTATTTAAGAGTGAAAAAGTAGTCTGCTGATGTTCCCTGCCTTGGTAACACAAAACAATATAGTTACACAAGAAAAATAAAAAAATCTTAAGCAGCATCTTTTCCTCTTTGAAATGGAATTCTGTATTCCAATTCAGCAAACACATTCCATTAACTCCAGCTGCAGCTGCGGAGATGAGGTAAACCAGTATTCCATTCTGAAAAAGCTCCATAACAGGAGTTTTAACAGATTTTTTCTGTTTTGTGATAGTCAAAAGTCACCCTGATAATTCTAGAATTTGACCCAAATCATCCTCTTGAAACACAAATGTGAAGTCATTACTGCTCTGACTGAAAAAAATCTAAAAAGTAACAGTAACATGAAGTCCACGTCTTCCAGTTTGCCATGGTTTCACCATTTTTCTAAATATAAGGGTTTCCAGCCCTTCGTGGAATACATAAAGTATACTGAACATCACACTGTAATCTGTAATGTAGCGTGGAATTTGTACATACATGCACACACAAGATAAAAATTGGGTTTAGTACTGTAAAAATGAAATGTTATTCTTCAGCTCCACACTATGTTGATTCTTAAGAAAAGCTACAGCAGACTACTTCTCTTCTTTACATTGACTCCCAAGGCAATTATCTTGGCTAGGCAGTGGCTAAGCCACCAGCCCTCAAGGAGGTACATTTTCCACAGATTAAAGAGTGCAGCTAAAGCAGGCAAGTTAAAATCTCACATTACCTGTTGAGTGTAGCTCAGTTGTCTGGTAAGATCCTCTTCAGTTTTTCTAAGTTTCTCTTCCAACATCGTTTTGTCTTCCTGTTTACAAATTGCCATCAAGTCAAATCCTTAGCTCCCAAAATACAAGTAGTATTTAGCTTCCCTTTCACCAGCATATCCTGCCTAAGCAACCACATAACCACCATATTTGTGCCAAAATCATCTTATTGAGTAATTAATAATTTTTAAAGAAAAGGCATTAGTTCACACGGTCAAAACCCTGAATTAACTTCTTACAAAGTGGTTCTAAGGAAACAGTACCTTATCAGAAAGACTTGCTTACAAAGGAGTTGCATGAACAACAATCAACTGAAATGCTGTAAATTTATGTTATTAAAATGGCTTATTAGGTGGCTGTAAATGACAGCACAGCAGTAGAGAGACAAAGCCCAGGCTATGAAACAGAAACATAACAAACAGTCAAATTTTTCACTAAATAAAACTTAGCACACTACCAACTGCATCAGCCTTACAATTTCAACTTGCCATTTATAGCTACTAGCCCTTTGAAGTCCACAAAGCCTTAGAATTAGATACACGTGCAGGTTTTCCTAAACCCAACTGCAGAAGACAGACACTGAAATTAGTGGTTTACTTTTGCAGTTAATCTGGCAATCAGCACAGGGCTATAAAGCATGAGACACTGAAGCATTTGACAGCTGCATACCACATGCACTGCATCTGTAAAATACCTGGTTTTTCTGACAGTTCAGATTATAGCACTTGGTTATACATACAATATTTTCATTGCTAGAGTGACAGTAACAACTTAGCTTTATAACATGCACCCAATCAACTGCATACAGGGACATACATGAGCTAAAATAAATAAACCAACCAAAACACAGAGCATACAATTCGGTACATGATTTTGAAGCATAAAGACAACAAAAATATGCTTAAGTTACGTATAGCATCAGGCCTAGCTGCAGCTGTGACAAGCTTTCATCCTACCTTAAGGCATTTCAAACAGCTGGCTAAAAACTTCTTTATTTCTGCATCATTTCCTGGTAGGAATTTCAGAGAGAGATGGGTAAGATGTTTAAAAGGGTTTGTCTCCACTACATTTAAAGAGACGGGGGTGTGATCTAAAAGAGATGCTGAAGACACCAACTGCAGCAAAAACCTGGGGAAAACAAAAGCAATCAAACGTTTACAATATTTCTCTTCCTGAAACTACCTGTAGATCCTACAAGCTATTTTCAAATAAATGTTTCTATGTGCAGTAAAAGTCTGTCCAGTTTTTGTTTGAAAAGTGACTAAGAAATTCAATCCTTATGTTGCCATTAATGCTAAAACCAAACATCAAGGAAAATGCTTGCACTTTACAGTAAGAAATATAGAAAACTAATCTGTTCATTTCTGTAATTTTACAAAAGCCCATCTTAGAATTACGAGTCCAAAACCAAGGCCTTTGCAGTCAAATACGAACGGAAAACAGACTCCCAACTTTCACACATCCTGCAGCCTAACAGGAGTCACAGCACACAGTACAAGCTTCTGGCAATGGCCTGACTACTGGAGTGGAGCTGGGTATGCTGGCCATGGCTTTCCTCAGCATCCACATAAACAAAAACAACATATGAAAAGGCCACAAAAGAGTGGACCTCAGTTCTCCCCTCCTCACATCTTAATATCTGAACGTTGAAATTAAAAAAAAAAATCAGAATGCCTTAGAACTTCACTCCTGCTGTGCAAAAGAATGATTTACACCTTGGTCCACAATTCAGACTAGCTCTCTAGCAACCAACTGCTAAGGAAAAAAAACAAAACCAAAACCAAAACCAACCAACCAAACACACAGAAAACACACACACACACACAAACAAAAAAACACCAAAACCCAAAACCACCACAAAAAAAACCCACACGCAAAACCAAACCAAATGAAGAAAGCCACCAGTGCTGCACTGCACATCTGCTAAGCTGCCAGCTTCAACTGGGATGGCGAGACAATGACTAGACGTAATTCCCCTGCTCAGCTCTCCCAAGACAGGTTGTGTCAGGGACATCCACTGCCTGCTAGGCAGATGCATACAGGGGAAGGTTCAATCATCCCTGTCTCAGTGACTGGCTGGTTTAAGAACTCAACATGTACACACAGAGGAATATGGCACTCGCTTATTACCTACCTTGGGATGTCTTTGTTCTGTTCCTGAATACATTGCTGAAGCAGATCTATAAATTTTTGTGGGAAAGCAGAGAAGTCTACCAAGAGACCTTGCTGGGATTTTAAACTATATGAACAGATTGGAAAGAAATAAAATATTATCAATACACAGAAGGCAATTTATTTCCTACAAAACATTCTGTTTACACTAGTGGAAAGGACTAATTCTGATCATGTTATTCGAGCTCGCTAGCATGTTATTTTCAATCCTGAAGACAGAAGAAATGTGATCACATCTTGGATAATAATCACCAGAGGATACTTTTGACTTCAAGAGTTATTGCAAATGGACTGCACTAAGAAAAAGAAAAGTTGTTACTCTGGCACAACAAATGTGTTCCTTTGAATAGATGTCTCCCTTACAGCTCAGAGTGGTACAGTTATTGGATAGGGGCATACAGAAGAAGTAAAATGCAACCATTATCCAGGTTTTATCTGCCTGCTTGTTTAATTGCACACCTTCACCATGGATGCAGTAGGCTCAGCCATTCAACAGTGTACACACAAAGCCAAACCCCTTGTCAAACAAAACACTTCTACACACCTGTTTTACAAACACTATTTTACATTTGCCTTTTGATCCACACTCCGATTGTATTTGTCTTTTTAAAAGCAAAGAAAGAAACTCAAATGGAAAAAAACAAACAAACCCAAACCAAAACAACAAAACACAAACACACCACCACACACAAAAAACAAGCCCAACACAAAACCCCCCACCCAATCACCAAGGCAAACTGTTCAAGCCTGGTGCACAAAGATGATCAAATTCAGAAAAAAGAAAGCAAAAAATGAGACCCAGCATTACAATTAGTATGCAAGAAACCCTGAAGACAAAGGGTCTGGTCTCTGAATCCACATCCACACAAACAAACTTTGCTCTTGCTATTATTTTTGGAAGTAGTTCACACACATACAATAGTCTATAAGAAGTAGTTACAATAAACAGAAGGTGCAAGTAGTAATAAACTGTAATTTTTTCAATCACTGTGGTACTGAAGTTATGCAGGGAACTCAGCATCAGGATTCTGTCATTCATCTCTAGAATCTTGAGTCAATCACTTGACTGCCTCACAGTTGGTCAGAGAACACCACTACCAAAATGCTGACAATCTCCGCAAGTGAAAAATGCCAAAAGCTAAATTCTAAGATGGACAAGTCCAACCTAAAAATATTGCTTCATTCTTTTTTGCTATTTAGAAGTGTTTCAGAGACAAGACATCATAATTTCACTTACCTTTGAAAATCTTCCTCAGATATGACAAGGTTATAAAGGAAAAAAGGATCAGTATCATCAGTCAATCGAACAGCTAAATCCTGAAAAGATGGACATTTAAATACACTTTAAATACCATAAACCACCCTGCAGGAATCTTTAAATATTGTAAACCAATACTGCAAACACTATTTAATGTTTTCACTGCTTAACCAAAAATAAGGTAGAATTGTGGTAATTAATTCAGAAGGTGGAAAACATTGATATTTGATGTTTTGTTACAAGTTACAGTGAGAAAAACAGGAAAAGAGTCTCACAAACCAAGTGACAACCTTCACCTTTGAGCACTAAAGGTTTCCAAATTCAATGTCTCCATCATTTTACAGAAAAAAAAAAGTATTTGCTATTTTTTTCCCCCATCATGAAATAGAGCACAGCACTAGGAGTCCACTGTCACAGATCACAAACACATCATTCTCATAGTTTTTCAGAGCATACTGCTCCTAAAAGTTTAAGAAAACACCTTCTGAAGAGTTTCTATATTTGAACACAGAGCTTCATGAAGCAAACAAAATGGATACACCTGAGGTCTAGGAAGCTTGTAACATTATGCTGCTTAACTATGAAAAATAAACTCATTTGTTCACTGGAGATTCACACAGTATTTTGGAAAAACTGCCTTCTCTGAGAAAGTTACACCTCTGTTACAAGGCTGGGGTTACACAAGAGACACGGTATCAGACCCAGGGACCTGTTCTCTGTAGTGAGGCTCAAATCTGTGTGAGGAGCAGAATATTCCCTAGCAGAAGAAAGGAAGGAGAAACGTGAAAGTTCTTCTGATTTACCTGACCTGTGACTGTAGCACATGTATATAGACAGAACTGAAGCAAGTTTCTGTAATTCAGACACCAGTAACACTAACAAATTCTTAATTGGCAGTGTATAAACAAACTTCAGGATATCCCCATGCAGCTACTTAATGTTAAAACTAATGCCACCCCAAAACAGTTCGGGCAGGTTGTTGAGTAGCATAAGGTGGCCTGCTTGGTTTTGTGTCCAAGAAGTTCTCTTTTTAAGACTGACCATTCACTGATGTACCCAACTGGATTTCCAGGCTCCTGCTCACGCAAGCTGCAACTTGGTACACCATTCTTAACTGAACTGTTTCTTCAGGCTTAATATCACTGCCATAGTTCACAAAATCCTACTGAAAAATGCTGCACTCCTTTAGAAACAAGTCTTTAACACTATAACCAATGACCCATCTTAACATCAAGCTAGGTATAGTTTAAGTTACAAATCAGACATACAACATTTTGTAACCTCCAATAGCAATCTCTTTCCTATTTCTCCTAAGAAAGATTTTTCTACTGCAAGGTTACATCAGCTTCCTTTCTAGCCACAACCCCCATCCTCCACAGTAAGTTTCAAACATTCAAAGACTGAACCACAAAAAGTAAAATGTTCTATCCACATACAAGTTGTCATTTTTGCTAGTTAAGATGAAGGCTCTGCAAAGACAAAATTCTTATATAAGCACTGTGTATATTTAAAGCAAGATTGCTCTTAAACTCTAACTTGGGTTGTCCCGAGTTTCTCCAAACACTTTTAATTTGCAAGTTTACTAAGACTCATGAACAGCCAAAGTACAAGTAAGGGCTAAAAAGGCTAGGAAAAGCCCACCATATCGAATCAACTAAATTACTCAAGAGATTACAACAAATATAAGGCAAGGTCAAGTGACAAACATACTAAAAAACTTATTTTGCATTTCCTTTGCCCATTTGTCCTCTTACACAATGAGATTCAGGTAATACCCAATGAATAACACAAATACAACAAATCCACAAACCTTTTTATGGACAGGATTAGAAATTGATAGTAGCTCAATATTCACACGAACGTTTAATCTCCTGTATACATAAAAGATGAAGCTTAGTAACAAATCAAACATATTCCCAATACCTTGTGTTCCCAGACACACCACAGGAATCAGATGACATTCTGAAAACAAAAATTTAGGCAGAAATATCGAGAAATTTCCTATTGCT
>VWZY01008204.1:30732-60587 GCA_013399075.1 Chloroceryle aenea
CCCCGAGGGCGAGCAGGGGTAGCGGGGCCGCCTGGGCTGGCCCAGGATGTGCTGGGGCCATCAGTTCAGCCCAGCATTATGGGTAGCCCTTATAGGGATCCATTTCTAGGATACATTTATGTTCTTGTTCTAGTTTTTATATTCCAGTTAACCCATCTATCTCAGAATAGATGTTTTATGAAAGTCAGGTGTTCCATAACAGCTTTTCTAAAACAGGAGGAGTGAGTGCATGAAATAAATGTTGCCTAAAAACTTTTCTTTTATAACTAGAAAGAAAATGACAGAAAAAGAATCCCATGCCCTCTTGATCCAAAACAGTAAGTGTATGTAAACCCTTTTCCTGTCCTTTGTCAGAGTTCACTTAAGTGCTGTTACTTATATTTCTTTCTGTTTGGGTTTTAGCACTGTGTATGAAGACCAACTACAAAAGCATTTAAAGAAGTGTAACTCGAGAGAGAAGCCAAAGCCTGTAAGTGCAGTGTAAATTCAGCACTACTTCTCAGATTAAAACATCACAACACTACAGAAAAATCATTGTGCTGACAGCAGCCGCAAACTGGAGGATTGCAGAACTGCAGTCTTAGCAAGCACGACAGCAAGGGCAGTATGGAAACTGAACAAGTACTTGCTGAAATGGAATTCACATCCCAGTGTCCTCACCTTCTATGTCCCCTCTCACTGCAGTTGGTACAGGTTTGCAGTTCTCTTAGCTACAAATGAAAACGCTGAATTCATTTTTCTCAAAAACATTCTCTCAGAAGTATCTCGTTATGCCATTCATTTTAGAGGCTCAGTGAGACATTGTCCTTGGAAAGCAAAACTAGCAGCAGGGAGGCTCTCAGCGTTCTCCTGCCTACCTCTGGCATCCTGCTGCCCCGGGCCTGCTTCACTCAAGCCAGCAGTGAATTACGGAAAGCTTGGCTGACAGTTACAGCCAGTGCTGAGGGGAGGAATAGAATGTTTGTGTCTCAATGGCTGTTTCAAGAAAACAGAAGATGCCTTCTTTCTTCTTTCTTGTCTTTCTGCCTTAGCAGTATTGCACCTTTAGTATCCCCTGGGAAACCTTGGAATGAAATGGTCTCTGGAATCAGTCTAGTAAGCATTGACATCTTAGTACTTCAGAACATGTTCAGTCTTGTCAGAATGTGTCACAACAGTCATTTCTGCTGGAGATTCAGGATCAGACTATAGGGAAAAAGGTACTCAGAACAGCTTTTGCAGTGGCTTCTTATTGCTATGTACCTTATGAGAAAATACCGAAGAATTTAGGTTTTTGGGTCCTGGTAATTAACAGAATTATTTTCTTTTGATTTTTAAAGGTTTACTTTGTTCAAGATATTAATGCAGGCTTAAAAGATGTAACAGAAATACCAGAAAAACAAGTGAGTATATTTATATATTCTAAAATCTTGGTCCCTACATAACATGTTGCAGTTTTATCATGTGACTGAAGAACTAGCAAAAAAAGAAAGATCTAGCATTTATGCCTGGTGCTTTTTTTTTTTTCCTTAAAAAGGTACCTATCTCATCCCTATCCAAAGAAGAGCTGGAGAACTTGATTATAAAGTTGAAAAAAGCAAGTAATGGTAAACTTACTATTACATTTTCTTTTTTTTTTTTTTCATTGAATTAATTAAATATTTGTTATTTTTGTAATTACATACCTGTTAAAATGTGAGACATTTGGCACTAAATATATCTAAAGTAATTATCATCATGATACTGGCAGTTTTCCAATAGCTAAATTTTACTCAGAAGAATAAGCTAGCTTGAGAGAATGATAAACCACTGATATTTTGGTCATATAGCTAATTTCCTTTCCTTCTGTGTTCTTTGTTTCCCACTCAAGTATCACTAGATAACAATACAGCTCTGGTATAAACATATGATGAAAGATTTATGCACCCAACAGACTATTTTGTTAGTGCTATTAATTGAACTCACACCTGAGTAATGTGCATGGTACAAAACCAGAAACTCCTAGAAACTGGAAACCTATACCTCAAAGTTTTGCATTTGCATGCAGGCCTGGAACTTCACCTTAAGGAACAAATACTGACCCACCAGGCTTTACAAGAAGCCTTAAATGACCCAAAGAATGGTGAAGCTGCTTTCAAACACTTGAAACAACAGGTATGATGAGAACAGTGTTGATATACTGATGTTTTAGTTGTTGCTACGCAGTTTTCATACCAAGTCAAGGACTTTTCAGCTTTTCATACTGCCCTGCCAGCAGGAGTTCAAGTCAGGCAGGAAGCTGGAACAGGACACAGCAAGGAGAGCGGCTGCGTGGTACCTCACTGGTGTCTGGGGTTTATTCATGACATAGCTACTGATGTTTATAAATGTGGAATTCTGCTGCTTTAAATTTGAGCAACTGTGTGTGCATAATGTTTGTCACTTCATATAGAGGAAATCTGATCTGTGCTATAACTCAGTGCTCTTCAAATAGTAGCATATCTATAATCTTTGAATGGCTGCTGTAAGTATTAAGAAGTAAAGTTTATTAGGATACTGAAATAAATCACACATTGTGTGGTGTTACTCAGAATTTTTACTTCTGAGCTAATATAAGAATATATAATAAATCTGAGCTACAAAAGGCAAAATACTGTATTTGCTAAGAAGTGGAATTTTTTACTTTTTGTGTAAGAGCTGGTCCTACATTTCCTGATTGTGTAACAGATGCATTAAAAGAATTGGAGAGTCTGAGTTTACTTTCTGCCTTCTTAATGTATATTGAACAGCAGGAATTTCAGGGGAGATAGCTTGCATACTGTTGCAAAAAGAAAGGTTTTGAAAGAAAAATTTAGACATGTCTCCTGTACTTTCTTCTTATGCTCTACTTTCCCAAACTGTCAAACTGCAGCAGACAGAGAGGGCTCTGCAGGCACTGATGCTTCACAGAAAAGTCAGTGCAGTACCCATACTTTGGATGGCTACTTCAAGAATCAGCAGAGAATGTTATTATACTGATCCCAAAAATCCATTCCAAGAACTTCTAGGTGGAGTTGTGTGAGCAGGGGAAGAAGGGAAGAGTGATGCTAACTAGACAGAATCTCTTTGTACGCACAAGATCCTTTCCCTAATCCATCGTGGAAGGGAAGGAAGACTTGCAAAAGTCTTCTGCAGTTTGGTGAAATAATCACTTTTTATCAGGCATTACAATACACAGTGTATACATTTGGTTGGTTTGTAAATAATCTTTTGATGTTTATAGGCTTCTATTTTAGGTAACATGGAAAAACTACATTTACTTGGTCCAGGAAGATGTTTTGTTGAGTTTGGAGCTGGGCGAGGAAAGCTGTCTCACTGGGTTGATGTTGCCTTACAGAATGTTGAAAATGTCCAGTTTTTGCTTGTGGAAAGGGCAACTACAAGATTCAAGGTAAGAAAGGACATTGTCTCATTAGCGAAGTATAATTTTTAAAGTCTTGTCACTGAAGCTGTTCCTATTTGCTTTTTACCTTCGAAAACAACATAAAGCCTTTAAATTTTAAAAGTTCTGGAAGTGTGATTGCTAACATTCCATACTTTGCTAATAACAAATTTATTAGAAAAAAATCCTGATACATAATGATGGAAATGTGCAGATGTTAACTTGACAAAAAAAAAAGTCTGGTATTAATACCTGGTGTAAAATTGTAATTATTAGTGTCCAGCCCTACATCACAATCTTGTTCTGTTTATACAGGTGGATGGAAAACATAGAGAGTCTACATTTGAAAGGCTTCAAGTTGATATTCAGCATTTATGTTTAAGTAAGTTCCTTCTCGGCTTGCATAGTTCTGAATTAAAGGCTTAATTTTAGACTTTGGAGTTCAAGTCAGCTTGTACATAGCATGCTTAATGTACTTGGGTTTAAAGATTTTTCTCAGGGGTTCCTTGAACATGTTAATGCTCTGTATACACACATGTATTAAAATGAGATTTCAAATTTTTTGCATTCTGTATCCCTATAGGATATCACTCTAGGTGAGAAATACCAAAGCAAAAATATTTTGAAAGGTTTTTAGAATTTTCTGGATTAAACACCTTTGCATTTTTTTTTGCTTTAGATGTGCAGAATGAAGCAGGTCAAGCCTATTATTGCTATGCTATGCACAGCATGTTACTACTGTAGCATTTGTGTGAATACCTGTCATCAGGGGATGCATTCATGTCATATTTACATTTCAGAGGCAGTACAGAAAGGCTGAAATAGTTAAATATGCTTCTCAGCCACAGCATCCAAGTCTCTTCATTTGTTTTCTTTTTAATAGCTTATAACTGTATGTACAGACCACTTTATTTTTTTTAGTAGTGGTAAGCATTAATTTCTTTTTATCAAGTGTGCTGAAATTATATTACCCAGAAATAATATTGTCCCAGCTGTAATAATAGAAGGTCTTGGGTTGTTGTGCACTCTGTGTGTGTATTTTCTTCTTCTTTCCCACCCCAGAGAAGGTACCTGTTTTGGAGAAGAAAAAACTCCCAGTGGTAGGAATTGGGAAGCATTTGTGTGGTGCAGCGACAGGTATGAATTATCTATGTGTCACCTGCAGGAAGTTAGGATACTAAACCTTACAGTCTGAATGGACTGATCTTCCTCACTGTCCTTTTTAAGCTTTTCTTGCCCTCTAACCCCTTGTTCCTGAATGTAGCAATTATATTCTAAATATCTATTGACTTCTGTAAATAATAGTAAATGGTTAATAGATAAAACCTTTTTATTTTTTTTGGTCTTCCTCTAAGTGGAAAAAGAATAGTGCATGGTGGTATGGGTCATGTATTTGTAAAATGTGGAAGTTTGGGGGTTTTTTTCTAACACAATCACCTCTACCCTGAAATATTATTTCCTTTCTAAACTTGCCTTGGTTGTCTGAAGATTCATCCTGGGCAAACAAATATGAAAAATGTTTTTCTCTCCTTGTGATTTTAAACTAATACACTTACTCTAATGTTCTATGTCTGCTAAGTAGAGAAAGTCTCAAATATGATACCTGTACAGGTATTGTTACAAAGGTGGCACAGTTAAGCATTTAAGAAGCACAGGTACACATTAAATAGATGGTGTCCTAGAGATCAAACTTTTAGAGCAAATATTTTTATGTTTTACAGGGAGAGATTCTCCTACTGTATGCCAGTTTGATAACCAAAGTATTTCAAATTCACTTGAGTAGAACAAATACTCAGGGGGATAAGCCCTTAGTGTAGCTCCAGAGGTCTCATAATATTCACTTAGTATTTAGGGTTTTCTTGTTTTGAAAGCATGCTTGTAATTTTTAATTATCTCTTAAAATACTTTTTGGCTTAGTTTTTGATCTATGCTTTTATTCTTCTTTGTGGGAAGTACATTCATTCCCAACCACGATACATCCTGTATAAATAATGACATGGTGTTCACTACTATATTTTGGATATGTATTTTTTTTCACAGATCTTGCTTTGAGATGCTTGATTGAAAGTTATACAGCTTGCTGTGATGGAGAAAGTGAAGAGCCTGCACCAAAACGCTCTAGGACTGATAAGACAGAGGTGGCTTCTAACAACTCTGCTGATAATGAAGGCAACAAAGAAGACTGTAAGCCAGTAGCTGGAATTGTTATTGCACTGTGTTGCCATCACAAGTGTGACTGGACGCATTATGTAGGCAGGGAGTTTTTTACATCAGTAGGACTTGGCCCAGTAGAATTTCATTATTTTCAGAGAATGAGCAGCTGGGCCACTTGTGGCATGCGAGAAACCAAAGGCTCTAGGAGTGAAGAAAGTGAAGAGCACGCTAACGACACAGAACATGAGCAAACATTCAGCAAGACAGAGTGTGCTTCTGATACTTTACAAGGGTATGTAATTTTCTTTCTAGCAAATGGACTTCTGCAGAAAAGCAGAATTATGTATAGTCATACATGAAACTGTTTTGGGTCCTCAAAATTACTAGTTTTACAGAAACAATTATAGAAATATTCCACTTTAAAAATACAATTTTCATGGACATACGTTTAAAAAAACTTAGTAGTGTTTGCCTGCCTGAATTGAAATGAACTTACATTGATTTCAGTAATTTTTCTAAGCTCAACTACTAACTTTACATAACAAAACGGTTCTTCTGATTTGTGGTGTTCTTTTTTTTTCCCTCCTTTTTATGAAACTAAGGATACTTACTGCTGAAGAACGAAAGGAGATAGGTTGCCTCTGTAAGCTGCTGATTGATCATGGACGGGTTGAGTATTTACAACAACGAGGATACGAGGCTGCACTACAGTATTACACAGAGTCTGCTGTGTCCTTGGAGAATGTCCTGTTGACAGCTATCCCAAGTCCATCTTTGATATCAGAGCCAACTACATGACAGGAGATAGATTTTGCATTGGTAGGAAAAGAAAACCCTATAAAACTTATCTGGACTTTTAAAAAAGCTAATTCCTTGCTTAAAAAAACTGGTTTAGTCTTTCTTGTGCCCAGGATAAGGTCTAATTTTCCAGTGAAACTGGGAATTACAAATAAGCAAATCAATTCTCATCAGTGGAAAAATAAAATCCTTAAGAATGTTGGAAACTTGTTGTACACCTCTTTGCGTGGAAGAGGTATATATACTTGGTATTGTCTTCCATTCAGAGTTACATTCTTTATTCATTAGCATTTATCATAGGAGAAGGACCAGAAGTACAGCTTTCCAGATTCCCTGAAAGACAGTGGGTTAAAAAAAAAAAAAATTAACATACTTTATTTTCACTTTATTTTACTTAAGTAGGCCTAGGTTCTTTCATTAGTCCATGCTGCTAGGGGAATCTGTTAAGGAAGAAAACTTATTTCTAAACTGCCATTGTGATATATTTTTGCTAATTTGATTATTCATTCATGAAATATTGATAAGAATAAAAGTTAGCATAGTGTTCTAAATCAAGAGCATTTTAGTAATTCCTTTTTTTAAGCCTTTATGAATACACAGAATGAAGATCAGAGAGAACATTTTTTATCTGCATTGAAGTTCTCTCTGCAGATAACAGCTGCCACCTGCACATCTGTTCAGAAGCACTTATTTCAGGTCTCTTACTGCAAGTTTAAGATGATACCTTTGAGACTACTAACAGCTTTTTTTATTGTCATAATGATTTAGAAATTGGATGAAATTGTGGAACTGTTATGTTTAGATGAGAAAGCATGTTGTGAGAAACATCTGTTTATCAGGTATACATACTTCATTGCTTAAAAAATGTTCTATGTTGGGGTCTACCCAAAAGGATATCTTATTTCCTTGCCTATGTTCCCATCTGGACAACATCCAAAAATACGGAGAGTTAAGCTTCATGAAACAAATGGTGCCCACACTATGTAAACTGTGATTAAACTGCTAATACAAGAGGCAGCCATCACCTTCCAGTTATCCAGGCATGCTTATTCCAATGTTCCATGCTTCCAGTATGCTCCTATTAGAATAGATGCTGTTCATGTAAAGACCTTCTCTGCCAACTCCTGATAAAAGCACTGCCTGCCCTCAGTAAAAATCTGTTCAGAGATTTTTGGAAAACATTACTCATTTATTAAGATTATTCATGTTTCATTTTGTATACGTATCACAGCTTTCTTTTACCCAGCTTATTCTTCCTTTGCTCACTATTCCAGAGAGATCAGAATTAATAAAAAAGACATACCTGTTTTCTTGAGTGACTCTTGAATATACATGTGCATGAACTCGATCCCAAACATTTCCTGTTGCTCCTCCTCTTCTGTATTCTCACATGGAGGGAGTGTTACCTCTAACTCCAGGGGGTTGTCTCTGAAGTTGACAAATCTGACAGTTCACCAAAAGTTACTCTTTCAATGTTTTGTCCAGAGAGAACAAATCTTGTGAAACCGAATCAAGATTCCTCAAGCAGTATTTTGAGCAAAGTCCTTATTTCCTTATACTGAACTCACCACTATATTAGTAGTATTAAGATAAATAAGCTAAGACACCTTTTAGTAACAGTAGCTGATTGTGGTGGGAGATAAAGATTGCAGCCCTTGTCATTTTGTCTTCAGTTTTTCACCCCATTGTCAGCCTTCCTGAGCTTTCACAAGCAGAGGAGTGGATGAGAACAGGGAGTGCAAACACCTGCATCCTCCCAGCTTTGCAAGGTGATAGCCAGCCCTGTCTCTCTCTGTTCTTGGTCCATCGCTGGGCTTGTGATTGCATATATTTGTTTAATGAGGTGCTGCTGCTGCTTCGAAAACACCTGAAAGCAGGAATTGTCTTACTAGGTTAGAAGAGATTTATTTAGACTAGTATTATTTCTCTAAAATGGCCAGGATCCAGTAATTTAAATGAAAATCAAAACAGCAAAGTTTGTCACAGTATACAAAATAATATTTCCAGTTCCTCCAATTAAAAATTTCCCATTTTTATTTTTCAAACCAAGTGCAGAAGAGTTTCCTCCATATCCTTGATATTTTTTGTTTAATTCTGAATGCTTGACATCCCAGTGCCAAAGTTCTACTTATTGCCATTTTTATGCTTGTCACATACTCTTCTCCTCGCTCTCTATAAAGTGATAGAACAGACCAATTAGAAATGGGCATTTGGACATCTTGGAAATGAGAAGAGTGTTACAGTCTCCTTTTTCATTTGGGACTGTAACTTTCATAGCTTACTTCTTTAAATGTCTTGTGCTACAAAAAGCTTTCTTGGCCAGATCCTTAACTGTTGTGAAGCTGTGTAATTGTGCTCAGTTATATAGTATCGTGTCCATCCATGCAACATTCCTTTTCTTTTCTGCTTTCTTAGTATCAGTCTATGATATACAACTCAAGGGAGTCTTTAAAACTTAGCTTCTAGTAATTTTATTTTATTTTATATTTCTGTTGTTTTCTCTTACCTCAGGTTTGTCATGTCCTTCATGCAAGCTGGAATATCCTTAAGTTTGTTGTTGCTAAGAACAAGAGTACTAAGACTTTTCATATTACAAATGGTTTCTGGCAAAGAGTTTATCTCATTCCTTTGGAGCCATAAAGTGTGGAGATTTTCCATTCTGAAAAATAAGAATCAGTCAAGATTTAGAAAACTAATCTTATCAATCATTGATATAAAGTAATCTATTCACTTTTGCAGCCACGTAAAGGACTTTCATAAAAAAAATACAACAATTCTCAAAAGGAAACCAGACAGCCAAGATAATCACCTAACCGCTGGTCAAAAATGTCATTGGCAAGAAATATTTAACTTGATGCTGAGTTTATTTTTTAGTGAATGGATTATTCCAGCTCATCCAAAACATCGCATTAGGGGATGATAAATCTGAAGTTTGCAGGGAGGTTAGCATGCAAATAATCTTTTGAAGTAGGATGTAGCTAGAATTTCAATGCCTTGGAATTGAGACTAAGTTGTCCGCTTTGAGCTTTATTTACCTGTAAATTGCATCAGGAAGCTCCTGGAGTTTATTTCCCCCCATATCTAACCATTCTAGATTTGGCATGTTGAGAAGAACTGAAGGGATGGTAGTAAACAGATTCATGCACAAATCTATGTGTGAAAGCTTCTTTAAATCACTGAGCTGAAAAGAAAGGGAGATTTAATGCAAGTTTGTGCAGCTGTTGCATTTCAGCAGTGCTGTAATAATGTTGTCTAAAAAAGAAAAGAAAACATTCAAAACCTTGCAACACATTTTGGAGTTTCAAACACAGAATGGTTCCTATGTTACATCAGCTGCTATTACCTAAGAATTCCAGTTCTCACCTAGAAGGTAGGTATGTTTGAAACTGAGCAGGCAAAAGAACTTCATCTCCAACCTAGCGGTGAGTGGCCTCACTGCTGAGAAGCTGAATACCATGACTACAACATAGATACACCCCAAGCCTTAAGAAGAAAAGGAATTATAAAGACACCATTGTCCTTAGTTTTTCATATTCCATGAAATATGCCATATATTCATTAGTCAAATATTCAGGTTTTTATGGATCAAATTGCATGGACTGCATTTCAGAGTGAACATACACAACTTCCATGCTGTGATGTCTACTAGGGCAAGACATTCTAAAAATGAAACATATCACCATTCAGTACTGCAACGCTTCAGTCCTTTGGTGATTCATGCCTTTAGGTGCCTTTACATGGTGATATGGGTGTTCAAGGGATGCAAAGATGTTTTCTTGAAAATCTGGTCCAACTGTCTAAACACTGAATGTCACTCAAGTACATGTAACCAAAGCTTCACAGTGCTCACTGTTCTCAATAGGACAGAAGTATGAGCTGTTAGTTTAAAAGCTGTGACTCTACATGACACCATGCAACCTGTATCCACATAGATTTTGTAAATTCTGGATTCTGATTAACAGTGGGTGTTTTCAGCTGAAGATTTGTTGTTAGGTGTTACTGTTTGGACTCACTCCATTTTGCAAGGCACTGAGTGCCATCAACTATTCCCACTCTGGTTTTTTAAAATATATTAAAACAAGCAAATACAGTTACATACATCTCATCTCTATTTAAAAGACTAATACTGTAGGCACAAAAAAACCAAACTTAAGTCAGTCCAAATTAAATCTCAGTAACAGGTGAGCAGTTGTTTTTACTCTCTCAGTTGCTTTCAACATCTCAGAACAAACATTCAGTCAACTCTTCACGCAGAGCCAGTTGTATAAATCACAAAAACCTTTTTCATAGCTAGCAGCTCTGGTAAAGATGCTTACAGTTGTGTCCTGGCAAATGGTATGAATCTGTATCTTCAGCTATAAAATGGAGCTTCTCTGTTCTAAGGCATCAAACCCTCAGTGGGGTAAGACCTTCAGCATCAAGTGTATCACTGTCCTATCTGCACTGCCCAGTCATGTATCTGGACAAAGTAAAGACTGTCTCCTTCAACTACTCAGTCACATGTATGTCCTTCTCCTGTGGCTTCAGTTTGACTAGTCCTATAAATGTGTTCACACAGGGGTTTCTGTGGAGCAGTTGTGAAATTGGAATACCAAAGCAAATCTGAAAACAAGGAGTGCGATGTTCAATGACAACTGGTTTGGGATAAATTCAAAATATGTGTTAAGCAAAAATAAACAAACCAACACAGTCTGTTAAACCTGAGGAGGAAGATCACAGATACTTCTGTTGACAGCCAGTTCCAATCTTTCCAGACTGACGCAGTTACTTATTTCCTTGGGAACAGACTTTATTCTATTGTAACTCAGAAGCAGCTCTTGCAGGCTAGTCAGCTGGCCTGCAGAAAGCACAAATGAGAAATGATCACATTCATTCTAGTGGAGATACAGTATTACTTAGGTATACTGCTATACAAGTGCTCTTTGGTCTCACACACACACAAAAAAACCAAACAAAAAAAAGAATTCACAAAAATTCAAATAGAACTTCAGGACTCTTTAGTACAGAACTGCACTGTAGTTGAGTGCTACAAAAAAACCCCAAAACCTAAAAAAACCCTTATGCACATAGGCCATTCTTGATGTCTACTCAGAACCCAAAGCCTCTTTTTCAACATCATTTTTATAGCTGCATTCTGATGTCTAGTATCTGCTGTGCTTAGAAGCTTTTTTCTCATAGGGAGCTTTCATAAAGATAACTCTCTTCCATATGGACATTGTTTTATTTACAGAGAAATCGTAAAACCATGGATTCCAACTACTCAGTGGGATTGTTAAAACAGGCAAAGTGCACAAAAATGGCATGACTGTGCAAGATTAGACAGCAGCTTAACATGAAAGAAAGCACAGCTCACCAATTTCTTTAGGTATGCTTTCAATTGAGTTCCGGGATAGATCCAGAACAACAAGATTGTGAAATCTTCCAATGAACTGAGGAATTTGCTGCAAACTTGTTCTATGAAGTTGCCATTCCTGGAGATGGATTAGTTTCAATAAGCACGAAGGTAGTGTCTAAGACAAGAAATATGAACCAGAAGAAATTCAGTTTAGTATACAACAAGAATACAGGCTTAGGTAGAAGTTCTATTTGAAACTGTAACAGTCCTGTGATTAAAAAAAGGAAGGGAGGAAGGGTAGAAGGGAGGAAAAAAAAGAAATATTTTCTTCTTCTCAAGCTATACTGTAACATGCTAAAATGAACATGATCAGTGTTGTTCATTCTGACCACATATTTAATCTGCCCACATTTTGCTCCCAGGATTTAGATATCTGCACTACTGCCATTGCTTGAAAAGTCCCAGGGTTGCTTTTCTTTGTTTCCATTTTTTTAATAAACCAGTATCACTGAAGGTGAAACTGCTCAAAATAACTATTTTACATTTAAATGATGATCTGAATTGTATTTCTCATCCTGTTAAGAAAAACAGTGAGCAGCTGAGGGCAGGAATGCTGAGGGGCAGAAAAAGTAGATCAGTATGCTCCAAGTTCTGAATAAGGAAACCTGGCCTATGGACCACCAGAGTATTGCTGCCTGTGGCTGTCACTCTCTCTGGCCTCAGCATGGTCTAATTCTTACCACTTCCCAGGAGCTGGCATCTGCAGTTCTATGTAGCTCAGAACAGCCTGTTAACTTCCACTCTGTTGTTGATTCTACAGTTAGCTGCTTCCCCCAGTGCATTAGAAACACAAATTATAGTATTCAGGGCATCTGCTGGCTCACATCACTCTTAGGCAATGTAAACAACAGTAAGAAATATTCTCACGCAGAGAAGGTTTTCAGCAGTTCTGGTGTGTTAATGTTAAATAAGGATTTACGTAATTAAACTCCAGATTTGCAATGTAAATAATTTCTAATGCAGAAAAGCCTTCTGGGCTATGTTTTTGCAGAGTAATACTTAATATTCAGGACTACAAAAAAAATCAGCTTGCTTCTACACTGTGGTTAGCGAAGCACACAGTGAGCACTTCACAGGTTGAATACAGTACAGCTGTGAGTGTAAAGGTGTAAACAGTGGCTTTCTAAAGCATCGGTCATTCAAGCCAAGCAACATGCATTTCTACTAACACTACCTTCCATTCCTCTTCCTCTATCCTTAAAATTGCTCTTCCACCTTCATGAATTACTTTTTCTTTGAGCTTTGCTAAAGCAGCTCTCTCCTCCCAGACAAGGAGTAGCCTAGAAGGGAAAGGTGATCTGTCAGTGGTGCAACAATGAATGCAGGCAATGATTACTCCCTGTTCTATTTTCTGAAACAAAGAGACAGTAGCCTTTTTCAATGTCAAACATTATTTATTATATCTGGATGCTAAATATACTACCGGAGGGAAGACAAGAACATAAAATAATGTTTGGCTGAGGGAATTTATAGGAATTTTATTTTACAGTTCTTCAAATCTACAGTCAGAAGGAAGACATAACTTCATTCACTTTTTCACCATGTTGCAGCAGGGCATATAAAGTCCTGTGGAATTAGTTCCAAAGCCTCCTAAAAAGAAAGCCTTCAGTTCCACTAAATCTAAGTGCAATCAAAGAAGGTCAATCGAATAGGGATTCTTTTAGCTTAATTTTCTAAGGGGACTTAAACAAGAATTATGAAAATTAGGATATTTCTCTTTCTTTCTGCTGTATTTTCTATTGGTAACTTTTGAATTTCAAACACATCTGACAAGAGTTCCAAAAATTGAATGTTAAATTTCTTCACATTTCATGAACTTGCTGACCAGACAGAAGACTAAATGACTCTGTTGCTGTCTCCGTTGTAAAGAAAGAAGAAATTAAATTTCTACCAGTTAGAATATCCATACAGGAGAGGATTTTAATATCCAAGTTTAGGGGATCTAGTACATATGCTACTATTTATGTCACAGAACACAATTCTTGCTTTGACTTGACTGTATTTCTAGATTCTAATCGGTAGGAATTCTGCTGGAGTAATAATGACTGAAGAATTAGACTCTGGATGAGTTTGAAAAGACTAATTAAAGTCTTCTGAAATGCAACATAGAGTCTAGTATTTCATATATTTAAACATTTACCTACCTTCCTGCAGACCTCTGTCTGAATTCCTTTTCTTTCTGTAATTCTTCATTTATCTTGTGTATTCTCACTTCCCAGAGGGTCTTCACAGCAGTGAATGTTCCAACACAAACGGCAGTTTCAGTCATGATCCTGACATGTTCAGACTCAGTCACAGCAGTCGGACTGTGAATTTCAGGCTCAGTGCACCAGCACATGTATCACCTACCAGAGGGGGACAGTCACGTGAAAACTACAACACTGCAATACCCACTTGATTGTATTATTAAATTTAGTTAATGTATACAACTGACAGAATTTTACCAGTTGTTTTCTCTTTATAATAGGTCATTGCAACCACTTACATTTTCTTATAATGAGAAATGGTATTCTTACAATCTCTGCATTCTGTCAGTGAACAACTGCTTCTCTCAGTTCCTTCCAACGGCCAGCTGAGAAAGACCATAATTATTAAATGCAGATACGAGCATTCATTCCCTTCCCAGGAAGCTGCATCCTGGCAGCTACCTGGTATAAATATTTGTAACTAAAGGAATTTTGCACTTCAGAAAAATGAACTGTTGCTGGAAGTAAAGTAGTGTATTTTACCTGCATTTATTTTCTTCATAGTTTATCTTATCTTTTCTAGTTAATAATTACCTTTAAGAAAAACCTTTAAAAAATCTTCAGATCTCTCTTGAAATCTTGTAGCCCTGCTGAGTGTCAGGATCCACATTAAAAAAAAAAAAAAAATTCAGCCTCAAGTTTTGAAATCATCTATTCCTTAGTGAGATCATTAATACATTTTCCTGAAAAGCAGCAATGTAAGCTACTCAGTCATCCTAATCAGTGCATCCTTCTAAAAAGCATTCTTATTGCCACAATTGTAGTCATTTGGTAAAGGTAGGGGTTTTTTAAAAGAAACTATAGCAATCTTTCCTATCATATTTATTCCACTGTAATTTTGCATACCATGCATAAGCCATAACTGCTTAGTGAAGATTTTTGTGTTCAAACTGTCAATCATTCTATTTTATATTTACCATGCCTTTTTCTAACAGGCATTTGTAAATCCTGATTCTACTGAAATCACTTAATTAAAAATGTATTGGCAAGTAATAAGAAATGTAAATTGTCAGTATTGCGTCCTATTGTAAAGACAGCATAAAAATCAAATTATAATGCTTGAATAATCTGGTCTAATACATTAAGGGTTCTTAACTGTTCTCTGTTTGCTAAGGAAAAATGACAGGATTTAACAAGTGACACAAATGGCATCCACAGTGTGGCACAATGCAGACTGGCATTTGGATTCCTAAGGAGGGACTATATTTTTGCCTGTAAAGAGAGGATTGCATCCTCTTTCCCTCCTCCACATAAAGATGATCACATTTACTCATTTGAAGGATTAATTTATCTTCCAATGGTCCTCAGAGTAATTACCTTTGGCCATTCCTTATTATAGGACATTGTATGAGGGTTTTCTTGCTGTGATTAGTGGTTGCAATTTCAATTGACTTATTTTTCAGGATTAAGCATCTACTGAGATTAGATGATTTACCTGATCTATAATTTCTTGTTAACTATAAGCCTTTTTAGGTAGAAAACTAGAAGTCTTTTTATATAAATGGTGCAGAAAAGGGGTGTTAGTTAATACTTGTACTACTAAAATCAGTATCAGACTAGACAATACTTACATTTAGCAAAGCTTACACTGGGCAACTCTTGTGCTGTGGAGGTCATATCATTCAATAGATACTGCTTTCAAACCATGGAATATGGAAGAGTGCCTAAGCATATGACTGTTTTCAAGGAGATTTGATTATATAATAGCAGGACTACTATCAAAAGCTTCTTGTTCTTACATCTTATTATTTGTCAGGAAAATAAAGCCTTTAATAGTCATGCCATCAAGGCCAACAATTCAGAAGTTAATTCCCAAGCGTGGCTGTAAAACAACTGCAAATTTACTCCCAAGTAACCAGATTGCCCAACAACTTCGGCTCCAAGCATCTGCAAGAGCTTAATAGCAACTTACCTCAATTATTTGGTGTTTTCAAGGATTTCCTGTGACTCACTGCTTTCTGGGCAAGAGCAGATAGATTACAAATCCTGTCTGTACCACCAAAACCATATAGAACTCTTATTCAGACTCCAATGCAATGTCAGTCTAGTTCTAATTTTAACCTATGCTGAGAATAGAAAGTATCACATGAGGCACTTCTGCAAAACCCCCAAGCATTTACCATCCTTAGTATATTCCCAGTTTGCTGAACATGACTGGACTCCCATTAACTCCTGGGTTCCCATTAATAAAAGTTACAAATCGTGAACAAAAAGATCAAGAGTATGCTCCACAATGAAAAATAAACTAGTTTTGAATTCAAAATTACAATTCCTTGTTTTAGTAATGTTCCTCTGCAACATAACTGAGCATCACAGTGCCATTAAACAGCAACATTGACTAATTAGACTAGAAGTATATTACATCACTAAGTATTATACTCATTACTTTTCCCATCCTGAAGAATTCTCATTGAAGAAATAAGTCCAGACAGAAAAGTAATCTCTATCAGGATGTGCAGAGGGGTTATTACTCACCCCTTTTCATGCTTTCAATCATGAAACATTTTTAATTTTCTACTTCTTCTAAGAGCCCTTGGAGAAGACAAGAGGAGAACAACTCTGTCAGAATCTTTTTCCTTCAATCAAATGGGAAAGAGAGAGACAGCAATAATCATAGGTCATTCTTGGAGACAGAAGCCATAAAACTGAACAATTCTAACCAATTCTTGCACTGGAGTATAAAATGTGAAGATGAAATCTTAAAAATATATTTTTTTTTTATAATCTTCTTTCAGTAGAAATTATTTTTCCTCATTAGCCTTAGATTCTAGCATTACCACAAAGAACTTTATAACAAAAAATAAACCCTCTCCAGTCCATGACCAGTTGCATACCTGAACACCAATAAAATGTCTTTTTAAAAAAGACATTAGCTTTCAATCTAAGATTTTATTTTTTTTAAGTTATGCAGAAGTAAAAATAATCCAACAGATTCTTTAGTGTAGGTATTTCTTTCAGTTTTGATATAGATTCAATCCCCACAACATTTTTTATTCAATGTTTCTTCTTGATCTAAAAATAGCCATAACTAAAAACCTAACTACTTCATTTCCTCCTCCTTAAGACACAAATAATTAGAGGAAAAAGTAGGGACAAAAAAACCCACAAAACTTTTTATTTTGTTGGAGTTTTGAAAGACAAAGAAATTTCAGGCTGCTTGTGTAAGCAAAATTATTCTCTCTCAACTATTTCAAAATCATTTTATTTCTTTCTGTTGTACACAAATATTCCCGCATTTTCTCCATGTTCATCAGATCAAAAATTATACTAAGCCCTTACCACAACAATAAACTTGTAGGAAAGTAGCCATTAGGCTGCATCTTTTTGGTAGTCTTACATGCAGTATGTTCTTTAAGGTAAGAAGTATAAGTTCAGGTCACCTGTACAGGACTGCCTGCATAAAATTCACAAATAAAACCATTATTACTACAATTCTTTGTAGGTTTATTTTATTTTTTTTATTAGGAATAAATAAATCTGATATAAATGAAATGGGATAAGCACAATATATTCGTTAAACTTTGCAAGAAGTGATGTCTGTATAAAAGACCCTTATACCACCATAAAATAAGTAGCACCTTAAATGAATGTTGGCATGCTCCTTCCCCTACATTACCAGTTTTCCTCCTGCTCAGTCTCAGCATCAAGGACAGCAGAAATTCTACCTCTGGTAGCTTGTGTCTTGCACCATCACAGCTAAACTTTGGTCTACAATTTTGGAGAACGCTCCTGATAGAGGCAGTTTTTGATACATCTAAAGAAAGGAGAGAATGTCCATTTTGTGCCTCACAAATTATTTTTTAAGGCCATATAACTGTCTTTTCTGTCTCTTTGCAGCATGTGTTGCTAGAATATAGATAAAACAGTTTTCTCCCTATCTCCTGTTAAATAACCATTGCAATCATCCTCTACCTTCAAGCCACAAAACTGTTGCCTGTTTTGAAGGAGTTACTGGAACCTACTCATTATGTGCCTTGTATCTGAGTTCAAAAAGTTCTTATCTCACACAGTATCTGTTTATTGTTAAAACTTTGTTGTATCTGATTAATCTGAGCAAATCTAGTATTTGAACATCAATAATACAATGCAAGCTTTTAGAACACGTTCCGATTCCTGTCAGGCTTACCTAATGACAGAGTAACAAATGAGCTCCTGCTTTTTTTTCTTTTCTTCTTCTTTTTATTTATTTATTTTTTTAAACAGAAAGATGCCTTCTGTAAGAAACAAAAATAACTGGAAAGTACTTAAGGGCTGCAACCACTTCCAGCCTATAAAAATACAGTATATCCTAGAGGGTATTAAGGCTCTAGTAGTCATCAATAAACATTAAGTATCTGAATAAATATGGTCTCTTCATTTATAATCTGGTAAAGAGTACCTGAACAAGGAATTGCCAGGAAAAAGTGGACTAGCAAAAGGCTTGAGAGGTTTACTCAGTTAAACAACAAAAAGCTCTCTGGACATCTTACAGCAGAAGCATCAAAGGCATTTTATTTGTATATGATTTTTGCATAACTTATTTTGGGAATTTGGATATTATTTGTTAAAATATATTTACGTGTTCAGCAAGGAAAAACTATGAGTATTTCCCTTCAAAACAGGTTAATCTGGTTATAAATACTGCAGATGTAGATCAGTGACATTCATCACGCCAGCCTCACAACCGTATGTGCTATAAAAGGCAAAAGACAGACATTCCAGCACTGTATTCAGAAGTTGCACCATGACCTATGGACAGTCTGCTGTAGAAGAAATTACAGCACTGCTAATTAAAAGAAGAAACAACTAATTGACAGACTGATATCAGCCGCTGAGAAGTTTTAACCACATGAATTATACAATGTGAGTAGCAATGGGCATGTGCCATCAGAGCCAGCTTTTATAATTATTCAGTCTAATCCACAAAGTTTAAAGGCAGATTTTAGCCACGGCTTCCTTTATTTAAGGTCTAGCAGCATCGAAGCAGGGTTCTCCAAGTAAGATTTCCACAAGTTAGAAAACCGGGCCATTGTAGCTCCATCAATGACGCGGTGATCAGCTGACCAACTCACATTCATTATCTGTGCTTTAAATACTTCACCTTTTCCATTAAACCGAGGAAGAACCTAAAAATCAGAGGAAGGAAAAAAAAGAAATCTGTATTTTTTAATTGTTAATTTGTTAATCTAAATTTAACATACTGCTAAGTTAGACAGACAGCAGGGGTATCATTCAAAACCAAAGACCTTCCCATTATTTTTTGTGCTGTGGATCAGAATATATTGCAAACCTACATAATAAAGTCATATCCTGTTTTCACCATCATGGAAATGATGAAGCAGTAAAAACTTTCCTTAATTCAAAAGTTTCTTCCTGAATAGTTTATTGCATTGTTAAGGGACAGTTTCCTTAAAAGCATCCACTATGCAAAAGGCTCACAGGAAGACCACTGAAAAATTATTTTAAATTAATGCTAACATAATTTACAGCATTGATCTCAAATGTCTGTATTAAAGAATTAAAGCCAGAAATTCAGAAAATATAGAACTTCCTTCACCATGCAGAGTTCTGTATGGATTCAGCTATCTGGCTCATGAAATTAAACTTTATTATCAGAATACTTTTTTTAGTCTACAGCTATCTGGCTCATGAAATTAAACTTCAGTATCAGAATACCTTTTTTAGTCTAAAGTTTTCTCCTTGATGATAGCAAAAATGCCATTGCCAAGTTGCAAAACTTGTAAAACTGTATTTGCATTGTTTCTTGATAATTAGAAGACTAAACATAGATCTAAGTGAAATATAGCAGGATTCTATCTAGAAAACAAGTCTGAGCCTTTGGCATAAGAGACTTCTATTTAAACATCTGGTGTCTCTGCACAGTCATCTAAAAACACAACAAAACTTTTCAATCACAAGCTATGCAGTTTCTGTAACATGAAGAGAAAACATTTCTATAAGGAAAACAAAACAAAGGGAAACTCCACATTTCATTTTCACTACAGATGACCTTAGTTAACTAGAGTTAAATACTAGACCGAGACAAAGTTAACGTACCTGTATCTTCCCAAGTGCTCCAATAGCTACTTCAGGAGGTAGTATCACTGGTTTGGCGTAAGTGCCACCAATCTAGAAAAGAAAAAGGTGGGGATATTAATCAAATTTTTATTTCTTTAAAGCAGATTCCCTCTTGCTTTAATTGCTGCAGGTTTTGCTCACTGCACATTAAACTGAACTAAGGTATTCATTTCAGAAGCAGTTTTCATTTGTAAATTCTCACTTTTCCTGTACTTACTGTGCCAATATTTGAAAGGGTGAATGTTCCCCCACTGAGGTCATTTGTTCCCAGTTGGCCTGCAGAGCCCAAGGACTGTAGGCGATTTAATTCAGAAGCAATCTCAAACACACTACAGACTTGAACATTTTTCACATTTGGGACAATTAAACCTTGCTCTGTATCCATAGCAACTCCAATGTTGTGCGAAGCCTGCAACAAGTTTAATTAACTGGACATTAACATAAGCAGTCAACGGTAAATGTATTTTAAATGTATTTTAAAATGTACTTTACATTAAAAAGCTCTTGAATAATGTCTTCTTTATATATCTTTTTAACACAGAAAGTGCTGTCTGTAGTAATTCTGCTATACAAGCTTGAGGGGAGAAGGGGATGCAGATTTTCAAATATCAGCTTTCCACATCTGCAAAGTGCAAATTGATTATGGCAGTTTCACATCCAGGAAACACAAAATCCTGGGATCAGTTTTGCACTGAAAATATTACACTTTAGGATGATTATATGGGTAACAAAACATGGGTAGCAGATTTTAAAGAGAAAACCAAAAGCAGAAGAGGGAACTGAGTTGCCTCTCACTTACTAGAAGGAATATATAAGGATTCATCTGAAAGACATTGTAAGTCGTAATGCAAGGAGCAAGTATGCATGTAACTTAAGAAAATAAACACTCACTGCCCAAAAGTATCAGTCCAGCAGCTTGTATTAAACAGCTTTTATAAAAATATGAGTTTAAGATATGACTTTAATACATAAGGATTGAGTGTTGGAACGGTGGAATCACTGTGCTATTACTAAAAAGCTACTGTATTAGATTTTAAATGTCCTCATTTTAAATGCTTGGCCCATCTTCAGGTGAAAAATAGGAAATCACTGTATGGCTCATATGTGCTGAAAAGCTCTTGTTAGCTGTTAATGTTTTCCGCTCACAACTTTTATCAGTGTTTTACAAACCTTATATGTGACATTTTGACAGCTTTCATCCAAAGAAGCATTAAGAATGGGATACTGCAGTAATCCCAGAGAGGCTGCCTGTTAAATACATTAAAAAAACAAACAAATTTTTATATTTTATAGACAGAGAGCTGCATGGAAACAAAGAAAGAGTGAGAGACAATTTAGATTAATAACCAAAATCCAAATATACATCAGCCACACATATAAAAAGTGATAATTTCCCTTTCCCAAGTACAACTGGAGTTGAATCTGCATTTGTTTTTTTCTGTTTCACAATTCAAATCAAATATCCCGAGACAAAAGTTATGAGACTGAGCAACAATGTCATTCTCAGCTCTCCACTTAGATAACTAATTCAAGGAAGTAATTTTAATTCCCCCTAAAAGGAGCGAACAGAACAAGTGCTTACTTAGCAGTCTAACTGAAATGGCAGTACTAGAAGATTCAGACTAAGCTATGCATTCAATGCATTCAATGCATAGCTTTGACAGTGCATCAGCCTTCGCCAACGCCAACTGCTGGGAATGGAACCGTGGCAACTAAATGAGTCCAAATGCCTGGTCTTCTGAACAACAGAAGAGACACACTCATTCACCTCGGGGATTTATTGTCAACAAAAAATACAGTAATAGTAACAACAATTATGATGCATTTCATGTGAAGTGCATTTTGATGGAGCTCATAAAAAATACTGACAGGTTCCAAAATGTGATTTGTGTAGCTCAAACACCTAGTGATGCCTACCCCTATAAGGAATAATGCTTTGTCTGATCTGTCCTTCCCCATTAATATTTAAAAATTTTGACATGATGATATATAATCCTAACTACAATTCCAACAGGAAATTGGAGGAGTGGTTCAATAAAAAATAAAAGTTGAGACTTTTCTTGTGACTAATTATTCATATGATGAGGAGGTACTCCAAACTTACAACAATCATTGATTACATGTTGGCAAAATCTGCCTAAGTGCTCCAGGCAGTGCCCTGCTGCATGTCTCACCTTTATGAAGAAAGGCATAAAGGAAAGCTTAACTCCACGGGTTTGGGCTATAGGTTTCAGCTCTTCTCGCAGCTGAACAAGCTGAGTCAAGTCAATCTCATCACAATAACCAAAGTGGGGGATCTTCAGTGCTGCACTCATGGTCTTTACCATCGCCTTCTGAAAACCTGGAAAATATTCACTGACTTCTTAAACCAACAAAATGAGCTTCTAGGAAGTTGGGGAAATTGCAATTATTTGTTTCCATTAAACAAATTACACAACTTTAAAAAACCCAAACAAAACCAAATCACAACAAAAAAAGGACCAGGTAAAGCTCACTTCAGGATTAACAGTTATCCAGTACATGCAGCTCACTTTTCACAGTTTTAATATTTTGGATTATATTTACTGCACATCTCTCCTGTGTATCTGAAATCACAATACAGTAATTGACCCTGATGTTTCCAACCTCTCAAAATAAACATTGCCTGAAAGGCAAGTAAAAATCCTCTATCTTCCTCTTTTAATGTGATTTTTCTTACCTTGGTGTCTCTTGTTGCACTTTTCCCAGAAAAAGCGTGGATGCTGAAGGACTCTATTATTAAGCACAGATAAACCCTTACATTCACTGCTCTTTGCCACTAATTGCATAATGATTCCTACTGAAACAAATTCACATAAATTTCAGAATCCCTACCTGTTTCAGCATACATTTGAAGAAACACGGAATTAAAAACAGCAAGTGCAACTTGCAGCCCAACTCCATACAACCAAAACATGAACAATTATTTCATAAAATAGTAAGTTCATGCAACACCTTCTTATGGAGCATGTTTTTCTATTGCTCACTTTCATGACAATAACATGAAACACACTCCAACCAAAAGGAATCAACTGTTTACTGAGTAGTCTGCTGTGAACATGTCTCAAGATTTTCACGATTTACCTGTTACAGGTTCAGTTTTATCTTTTCCTGAAAACACAATGGGTCTGGAAACAGGTACGGGAATTTTGCGTGCTTTGTCCTTCAGAGCAGCTGGCATAGCCTCTGATTTTGGTAAAGGTGGGATAATCTCAGCCTTCGGTGATGGAGGTAAGATAGCTCCTGTTTGTTTGGCCAAGTAATTGAGTATGTCTTCTTTAAGGATTCTGTTATCTTTCCCTGTTCCAACAACTTCGCTCAATTTAATCTAAAAAGTACATAACAAGCTATGACACTTCCATTTTATAGCAATGTAAAAATACCTTATATTGTGAGCTACAGTTAAAAATTACTCCAGTTACTGATTTAACATACCTTCATTTTTCTTCCCTTTCTATGTTTTATTAGGTACCCAACACAGTTCAAATGACCCTGAACTATAGAATTGTTCGTTCTCGTTGGAAGAGACCTTCAAGAATGCCCATTAGGTGTCTAATTGTATACTTTAAGGAGGAACTACAAGTACTACTTACCTCTTAATTATCTCACAGAATCACTAGTGAAATATTGAGGAAAGCTATTTGTCACTTAATTTTCTCTACTTACTGTTTTATTTTTCTCCTAAAAGTGCACACTACATGCTTTCACAACCAGTGGAATATCCATAGATTCACAGGAGAAAAAAATTAGAAAAAGGATCACCCTCTGCTCTAATACAAATCTGTAAAATGAACAAGGCAGCAAAACCTGTGATTTTTCCCTCCTCCTTCCCTTGTCCCGGGAATCTGTTCTGATACTTTATTCATTTTATTCTGAAAAAGATTTTCTTAATATCTAGCCTAAAGCATCTTAGCTGCATTTTAGGCCTAGTAATTATTTTCCTATCCACCATAACCATCAGAAAGTACAATCCTGTTCATCTTGACAACAGTTTTTACACATCTGAAAACAAGTCATTTCTCAGTGCACTTCCCTCTAGATCAGTGTTCTCCTAGCCAGTCACGCTGCTGTGTAAGAGGTGGGTAAAATGCAGCAGGACCCAATCCAGCAAACTTACATTGTTCTCCATGGCCAGACGACGAACTGCAGGGGTAGCTAATGTTTTGTGACCTTTTATCTGCTGGTGAGTGTGCTCCTCATGAGACATAGGAGGTGTTTCAACAACGTCTTCTTCTGGGGCAACACCTGCAAACAAAATCAAAAATTTTAACTTATTGCATTATAAGCATTTGTTAAATTGTGACCTCAATCATTCTGTGATTCTGCAATAGGTGAATTTTTTAACATTTACTTTGAGCTACTGTGGATAGGAACGTAGCATGCTAACTGTTGCTGCGTGAGCTAAATTTTCAAGATGAAATATCTGGCTTTTGAGATTTAAAATCCTAATAAAATACCACAGCTGCTTCTACTTCATTTTCTTGACTTTATAAAGGAAAAACAGAACTCAGTTTTAAGTTTTTCAGGAGGAAAATGTAAACTGTCACTGGTTTTTTTGTGACAATATACATAAAACATGCAGGAGAAATATAAATAAATAAACAAACCATCTTATAATACCTTTTGAAGCATCAATTTCAATATCCACTAATGGTTTTCCAACATAAGCAATTTCATCTAAACTGTAATGGAGTTTTCTGATGATGCCATCGTAACGACTAGTAATAGTAACAGAGGCTTTATCGCTTTGTACTTCACAGATGCTATCAAACTGAGACACGCTGTCACCTTCTTTTACATACCTAGGAGAAAAGACACAGGCCAGTATAAAACATGCTAAGTGTAAAAATCCATCCTGCTTTCCAGATAAGAAGACAAATTCTACCTAATGGGTACATATGCTCTACATCTCTTGCCCAGCTACTGCAGAACCATTTGTTGTGTAAAATGACAGAAGTTACAATATCATCACAAATATATTTTTACTATTACTTTAGTAAAGCAGAGTTTTCTTGACAGAAAATAAGAATAAGCCCAGTTTAGTCTGAACTCAAGGAAGTTCTTAGATTCAAATTGCCAAGATCAGTAGATGAGCAGTTTCAGGAAAAACAAAACAAAACAACTGAAAGTGGGGAACACTGTCTTCTATTCTCACCTGTTTGTACAGAAAACAAGGCATTTTAACATTGCCTTCCTTCACTGGACACTTTGATTCTGTTAAATCAGTGGCTTTTTTTACAAACAATTTAAATGTTGAAATATTTTACTAAAGTCAATAGAGACGGGGATAGGAGAAAATTACGTGGATTCTCCAGACTAGTAATTTGTTTCTAAAGTTCAGCTTAAGTAATTTTAACATAAAGACAGAATTCCAGCACTCTGAAAACATTTATCTCTGAGGGAAAGCTTATATACAGGTGCAGTTAGGGCTTCCCATTCCTTCCATCTTTTCCACTGTCAAATAAAACAGATTGAAATTAAACAAAATGTAAAGCTCAGTAAAAGGTTTTAAATTGTGGAAAATGAAAATTGAAAAACTTCACTTGTAACCTAGAAAACATATTCTTAAATAACTGATAACAGAGCTGTTAAAGTACTTGCTGATTTCTTAGTGTATTTCTAAAAAAGTAGAGCTTACCATTCTTTTACAGTCACCTCTGTAATCCCTTCTCCAATGTCAGAAAGTTTAAACTGGACAATTTGGCCACATGAAACTTAAAAACAGACAATAAGGAGATACAGCATGTTTAATATGAAATATAAGATCTCAGACAGAAAAACATAAATGCATCAACCAGTCTACATACCAGTCAAATACAAACCACTAACATAGCATTCATAAAATAGCAAAATAAAATAAATTATTTTATTATGAAAAAGATTACCAGCAGATGTTCTGAATAATCGCTGTTGTTGACTAAACTTGAGGGCAGATTTGTCAAACACGCACACATATTTTGATTTTATAAAGCGAATGCTGCTGCACGATCTAACACGGTGAATGCAAACCTGGGGGAGAAAAGTCTCAAGTGTTAATATAATGGACTGAGGAATGCAGAGCTCACTTAATATTTCTGATGCAACAGTAACACAAAAATAGTTTAATTCCAGTGTATACAAGAGAAATTCTTATGGAAACACAATTATGCTGAACAAATACTGAACATACAATAACCATTAAATGAGCATAAGCTTTGCCAGGTCTAACTTCCATCACTAACACAACACATGGGGAGATCAAAGCCACAATAACAAAACCAATTAACAAAAATCATGACAAGATCTGATAAGAGATTCATACTTGCTACTGTTCCTCTAAGCAATTAGTTTAATCAGGACACACACACAAAAAGCATACATAACATCCACTACATCAGCCATCTGAAATATTCTTATCCAGAATGGATGCAGTAAGGGTCCCCTAGACTGCAGAAAAAAAATCATCATATTTTTCTTTATTGGTTCTTATTCCAATTAAAGGTTGATTGGAAGGTACTAATTGGAAAGGAAATTCACACCAGAGGGCACAGACAGTTGCCCTTTTATTTCTGTTAATGTATAGGAGACAATCAACTGCAAGGATCATTTCACATCAATGACTTTTTTTGAGAACTGGGTGTGAGATTGTTTTTTTTCATGGTTACAATTATAGCAACTTAAAGGGTCAGCCTTCTGAAAGGTTTCTCAGACAAAACCTTGTTCTTTAAAGCATCATGTAATCAGTCATGATTTTGGTCAAAAGCAAAGCCAGAAGCACTTGCATTGACATAAACAGGCATTGTATCATTCATTTCAACAGAAGTTAGTTCAGACCCTTTGTATTTAGTAAGATTTCTTAAATCCAACATAATTTTGGTGTTACGTTGTCTTAGAGTACTGTAAAATTAATAAAAATAACAATTTCTCTGTACACTATCTCTAATTAATTTAGAGATATGAAAAAAATTCAGGTGCTACAAAGTACCTCAAGTAGCTCAAAACTGTAAAATTTATAAATTATCTTCTTAGAGGAGCCAGAAAACAGCACACCTGCATGGGAAAGTTCATTTTAACTTCTTTTAAAAAAAAAAAAATCCCTTCAGAAATTACAGAGCACATGAATCTTCCTGATTGCCCTTCCCACCCCCAGAACTGTTCAAATATTGACTTTGTATTACACCTTAGAAAAGTGGATTATTCAGAAAACTGTACAATCTGAACTGACAATGTACACATTTTCTATATAATTTAATCTAGCATTGCAAGTTATATTTAATACCATCTTTCTTTTAGGAACAAATACTTAAGAAACACAATACCAGTATATAATGTACACCTTTATAAGCCTATTTTCTCCTATTTTTAATTCTGTTTTTCTTCCCACTTGAGTCCTTGGTTACATCTTTTTGTCCAACAAGAACTTTTTGTCCCAAACTTACAATAAAACTCTTTTATCTTTATATGACCCTACATGGAAAACATTCAATATTTACCTGTGAAGAAGATCACAAGGAGCTCATCAAATCTCTGAACTATTTCTAAATGTGAAGTTTCATAATGCTTTCCATGTGTTTTTAACATTTGGTAACAAGTGCAGGTAGTGAATTAGTAATGTCACTGCCAAGAAAAACAGACTGGTTTTGTTACAGAAGAGTTTCAATGCTGTTTCAAATTATATTTGTAGGAGTAATTCGAACTACTGCATTTTTAAAAAACAAAATCTTTTTAGTTTGCACATTCTCTACTAAAATGTTGGTGTGCTGGCATGGTAAAGCAAGAAGACAGTATCCAATCTCTTCATAGAACAGTGTTCCTTTACAACACGGCGAAAAACTAAAATCAGTGAAATTAATGTCAGCAATACTATTTTCACTGTGTTACCACTATAATACTGTTTTCTGTGTAATGCTGAATAAGGAAGTAACAAAAGCATATAGAAGACAAACTTAGTTCTAATAACCATGGAATACACATCTACATATCTTGGTGTCTGGAAAAATATAAACATAGGGGAAAAAAAAAACCAAAAAACAACACACACACCAAAAAAAACCACAAACAAACAAAAACCAAACCACAAACAAAAAAACCCATGAAACTAAAAAAACCCCAACAACAACAAGCACAATACTAACAGTTATGTTTATGTCACCAGTATTATGCTGTAAGACAATTTAAAGGCAGTAATGCCACAGTAAGATAACACCTTTCCTGTGCAAGTCTTCAAACTGCAGAGCTGATGTGGTGAGAAGAAACCAAGGACTCACTCGAGTCTCTCACTGATACCAAGGACACATCAGCCACTGCTATCTAGTTGACTAAGTCTTGTTTGTACCAAGATAACACGGGAGCTGTACGCTATTCGGGGGAGAACTGCCTTGCCCCTCTTCCACTTCTGATTGTTTCTTTAAAAAGAAGACAACTGAGGTTTTCTAAATCACCACTGATCCTAAAATCTAACTCTGGCCTTAGAACAAAATGTTTTTATGAGGCCTGCAGGCAACACATTAACCGATGAAGTAAGAGAGAATTACAAAGTCAAATGTAATAGTTTGTGCTCATAGGCAATGACTTCTCATTACAGGATATTCCTCTATAGAACTCCTTTGACTTGCTGTCACACTGAGTCATTGTAATGAACATTTACACTGGACTTGGTCTGCATAGGTATCTCCAACTATACAGCTGCCTATACACTAAGCCAATGTCCTTTCTTTTCTTCACAATTTAGAAGCCCCATGGACAACCACCATGACTTCGTCCTTCCTCTTGATAGCTCAAGTGTTTGCAAAAGTGTTGAGAATATTAAAAAAGAAACCTCCAATATTATAACCACATTATTTCTTGGATCTTATAACTGTTTCACAATAGATGGTCAAAAGAAAAATTAGTATCTAGCAAAACTCAAAACCTGCTTACAGGAAACTCACACTATAAGTAGCCAATTCTATAGTTCAGCATGCACATAGGTAAAATGAGCATTTCCATCTTATCAGAATCTCCCTCGGGATTTAAGAATAGATGGGTTAGTTAAAAAGAAAACAAATGAACAAAAAGCTGCTATTTTCATCATTCTTAATTAGTAAAATTACTTACACGTAGGTTAAACCAAGGTAATTACAAAGTTATCAGTGGAAGTATTGCTACTATATTTTCAAAATCAATATGAATTATTAAAAGCAAAAATAATAGAAGCTAGAACTGATCCTTAATTTTGTTTTCATCTGCATTATTTTACAAAAAGATGTTTCCTTTTCTGACATTCCACAAAACAGCAGTGACAGAACTGGAAACCGACATTCTTCACTACATCAGGAAGACTACTACAAGACAAGAAATCAGAACAAAAGCACGAAGTCTCTATGATGGTATATATTTATGAGATGTTAAGTGTCCTAACAGGCAACCAAGAAGATTCACTTCTTGAAGTTATAAAAGGCATCTCAAATACTTAATTTACAAATATATGAAGGCTCCTATGATTCAAAGAATATTAATGTTCCCTTTCTGTGTGTATCTACACCGTCTGTGTGCAGACACGGTATGCAAAGGAGGCTGGTGCACGGAGGAGGAGAGGCGACGGCAGTGTAGCGTACAGGCAACGCAATGAATCGGGTGTTTAAGAACAGAAGAGAAGGGCGTCAGTGGATGATGGCGGGAGGCACACGTTTCTTTCACAGGAAAGATGGGCAACAGGGAAGACATTTAGGGGGCAGCAGCGTGGGGCACGGGAAGGCTGTTCTGGGACTCCCTGTGGAGCGAGGGCACTCCGTCCCACAGGGAGCAGCGGGCGGGCTCCGCCGGCACAGCGGCAGCACTGTCGGCTCCC
>VWZY01008204.1:60732-132950 GCA_013399075.1 Chloroceryle aenea
GAGCGCCTCACAGGGGTTCCCATAGCAAACAAAGCCGCTGGCGGTGGCGGAGGGAGTGCGGCTTCCCTTGGCCGAAGTGGCGCGAAGGGCCCAGCCGTTCCCGGTACACCAGCAATAAATTCCCGAGTGTGTCTGCCAGACCCGCACGCGTGTGTCTCTTCGTGCTTTTAGCGATCTCCGTTCTGGACAAAGCTACTCCCTTGCAACCGCGACGGCAGGAGTCCGGCCGTTCTCCTCCGGCCCTCAGCAGCGGCATAGGGCAGAGCTGTGCCCGCGGGGCTGCTGTCTAAGAGCGCTTGGTCGCGGCCTGCGGAGCGCTGCGTTTGTCACCGCTCCGACCCAGCGCGTCCCTTCGCCATAGCCTCGACCCGGAGGAAAGGCATTGCCTCCTCCGGGACGTCGGCTTGCTGCAGCTCTGCCCTGTGACGGGATGCGGTCGTTAACGCGGGGAGACGGAATCTCTCCCTGCCTGCTACGCGGCTGCGCGGGCGCTGGGACCCGGCAGCTGCCCCTCACGCAGAGGAGCCGCCCCTGCCAACCCACGGCGNGAATATAAACCCCGTGTATTTCCGTAGCTTTAGGAGGCTCTTCTGACTGGGAAATCCCGTTCGTGGCTCACTTCTGTAGAATAGACTGGGAAACTTGGGAAAGACCTTTAAGATTAAATCTGTCCGTTCACACAGCACTACCCAGTCCACTGCTAGACCATGTCCCTCAGCACCACATCCGTACATCTTTTAAACACCCCCAGGGATGGGGACTCCACCATTTCCAGGGCAGCCTGTTCCAGTGCTTGACAGTCCTTTTGGTGAATAAGTTCTTCCTACTATCCAATCTACATCTCCACTGGCCGAAATTGAGGCCTTTTTCTCTTGTCCTGTTACCTGGGAGAAGACAAATCCCCACTTCACTACAAGCTCCTTTCAGGTAGTTGTAGAAAGAGATAAGGTCTCCCCTGAATCTCCTTTCCTCCAGGCTAAGCACTAGTTCCCTCAGCTGCTTCTCATAAGATGTGCACTAAACCCGTTACCAGCTTTTTTGCTCTTTGGGCATGCTCCAGCACCTCAATATCCTTCATGTAGTGAGTGGCCCAAAACTCAACACAGTATTTGCACTGCAGCCTCACCAGTGCCGAGTTCAGGGGGACAATCATTTCTCTACTCCTGCTGGCCACACTATTTCTGATACAAAATACATGAAAAGCCTGAGTGTAGAGTAAAGCTCCAGTATGAACCAGGCACTTCTCAGTCTCCCTGTGAGACAGTTTGGACCCTTTGCCCGCTCTCCTCAGCGCTGTTCCCACCCCTGGCTGGCTGCTAGGACAGGTGAGGGTGCTGCCCTGGTCACCACCTCTCAGGCACTACAGACTTACAGAGCCTGTTGAAAATATTTCCAAAGGTTCTAAGCAGACTGCATGGTACCAAGCATTAAATACAGTTGAGGCATACAGATAACGCCTCAGCAACACGTGGCCACCTGAGTGTATAGTGTTAAGAATAATCCATACCTTTCCTATTCAACTAGCCAAACAAACAGAAATACAAGAACAACTTGCCTCTCTTCTAGCTCTGGCAACCAGTTACTGGCATGTCAATTTGCAGTTGTAGTATTAGTCGGTGTTTAGTAGTTCTTTCAATGTAAGATGAGTATGTAGACTACCCACACATTTCTTTAACTTTGTGTTGTCACTACAAGGCCTCAGCATCTCTCTGGATTGGAGATAATCCGAGATCTATGTGAGGGGAAGCTGGAAGGAGGAGAGATCGGCTCAACAGAAATAATCTTCACTCCTGGGAAGATCAAAGGTGGAACCCACATAGCAGATACGAAAACAGCAGGGTGTGTCTTTGTACATGGATAATGACTGAACAGTAACTGCTCTTAACTGCTTTTGGTAACTTGAAAGTTATGACAGAAGATGTTTTGGTAACTTTACCACGTAAGAGTGGGGTAAAAAAGAACACTAATACACGGGTGATGGGCCAAAATCACTGCTGCCTGAGCCAGATGTACATGGCCAAAAAAACTGTAGGCAGTATATGTATGAAAAAACGTACATGCAGGTGTAATGGTTTTTAAATTATAATCAATATATAACAAATATTTGATTAATGTTAAGCAAAAAACAGCTGCCCATGTATTTAAATTTTATCTGTTATTTTGTCACATTAGTACATTACGTATTAGGTCGAATGCATCAAATTAGATAAATATCTCAAATCTGTGAGATCTGAAATAATCCTTATCATATAATAAAGTAAATTTTGAGATTTTACTTATGCACATAATTATACAATATGGGTTAATATTCTATCCACAGTTCTTTATGCCCATGTTTCTCCTATGCTATATTTCTGTGTTGGGTCCTTTATTTTTGAAATTTTTTGCAAAACCAGGTAAATGGGTTTAGGTATGGAAGGCTGGTGTGAACAGCTGTTTGGAAGCATAAACCAGGTTAGGCATAAGTTAAAATTTCTTTTAAGTGAAATATTTTCCTGAGCTGCAGTAGTATAAACAACTAAGCTGATGCTTTTTACTCAACACGAAAAGGTTTGAGTAAGCAACAATGCAGCAGAATTAGTAATTAAGCACACCCATAAAAAAAGAGAAACAGTAAAACCATACAGTTTGCAAACATTTGGAAGATATTTAAGAAAACAAACCTGTGTTTTCTTCATTTCAATGGTGATTACTCTTTTTCACTACTCAAGATGTTGTTTGAAACTCCTGGGAGATAACTGTTTTGTTTTGCTGAACAAATTTGCTTCTGGAAAATATATTTTGGAAGTTTTTTTATTATCTATGAAATGTGGAGAGATTTAATGACAGAGTAATCTTTTATCTAAAAGTATATTTTCTATGCCCCTGTATTTTCTTCTACAGGATGCTAGCTAGCTTCTAAGCAATTTTGTAGTTTTCTAAATATTTTGTTATTAAGTATTAAAATATTAAAATTGCTGCCCAAGCCTTTTCTGCTTTTATCAGTCTGGTAGCTAACCCTGCATTTTTCACAGTCCCATCACTATATTAAGTAAGCTACAATATTTTTATATCGAACAGGAACATTAAAGATGCAATTATTGTGAAACAAAACCCTTCATATTTAGACTGGCTAAAGACATGAAGTTTTAAAATAGTATTTTTTAAGACTACTAAGTTTACTTTATAGATAATGTTCAAAATCAAATGCTTATGTAAATGCTCAGAGAAGTCATTTGCCTTTGATACATAATGATTCTGTAGAATTCTATGGGTTATGACTGCACAACATTTGAGTATCTTACTGCTTTTAGGAGTGTATGTCTACTGATGCAGGTAGCAATGCCCTGTGTGCTGTTTGCTGCTTCCCCATCAGAACTTCATTTAAAAGGTGGGACTAATGCCGAGATGGCGCCTCAGATAGACTACACAGTCATGGTAGGAAAGCATTTCCTTGGCTCGGTCCATCTTTCATGTATATATGCAATGTAACTGCTTCTGTTGCTCTTACTGCAGGCTTATTTGTAATTATGGAATCAGGCATGGGAATCTAACACTGTTAGTGTACTGTGTGTAACCAGGGTTTCATGGAAATCCCTGAAAGATCATCTGGTCTGTTTGCTTTTAATTACTAAAGAAAATTTCACTTAAAAATTTATTCTTTATCCTAGAAGCACTGTGAGTTATTAAGAATTTATCTTCCTCTTTCCATAAGAAAATCCTTTTACACAGTATGATTCAGAATGAAGTATGTGGAATGTCAAATACATTGTATGGATGAGACTAGCTATTTTTTAATTTATGGCTTTTTTTATAATGTACCTGGATTTCTTGTGCTTTTGTTTGTTTTAATTGAAGACTGCATAAAAAAGTGGGAAATTACAAATGGAAAACCACCCTGTCATTCTATATATGCTTGTTTTTCAGGTTTTCAAGCCAATAGTTGAAAAGTTCAATTTCACATTTAATTGTGACATAAAAAAGAGGTGAGTTATGGAGACGTGGCAGAACTTACTGAAGTTCTGAACTAGTCAACTAGTTACTGCACTAGTGTGAGCACAGAGGACCACATACAAAGTGCCCTCAAGGGATGAATTTACAATGCATGAACTGATCTGTGCTAGCTGCCCTGGTGTGTAGTGCCACCGTATGATGAATGTGATTTGGTTCTTTCCTGTCTTTTCTTTTTTATATTGATGAGTCTTCAGCTGCTGTTTAATGTTTCTTGTGGGCCACCCCTAAGGGAAGCGCATGGTGAACAGGCAGTACATTACTGAGATTGTTCTGAGGTGCCAATTGTGTTGTTCTAGGTAGTTAGTAAGATATGTGTTACGAGGTAATACTCTTAGAAAACCTATTATAAAGATTTCTAAGGCTCACATCAATAAAATTCATATGTACAGTAACAGAGAACATAAAAATGTATCATGAAATATATGAAGACCTGTCTGCCTCTTGTTTTACTTGTGATCTTTGCATTTAATTAGATCTGATTAGTGTTTCTCCATAGGGGCTACTATCCTCAGGGAGGTGGTGAAGTTGTCGTCCACATGTCACCAGTCAAAGAGCTGAGCCCAATAAACTTAACAGAACGTGGCACAGTGACAAAGATATACGGAAGAGCATTTGTTGCTGGAGCACTGCCTATAAAAGTAAGTTCTGATAATAGCTGTGGTAGTATCCAACTTCATATACCTGTATAAAATGGTATGGAATCTGCTTAGCATACCTCTGCTGTTCATATACAAACTACGTAGCCTTATTAAATGTTTCCAATTATTCAGGCCACGGAATAATATTTGGATATTTCCAAACCACATTTATTCTGACACATAGGCTGGGAATTAGTAGAGGAAGGAAGAGGAGAAACTAGATTACTTTTTGAAGAGCTATGGACTGCTGGGTTTGGTCTTGAAGTCTCCAAACTGATGAATATTGGCTATAATTGGATCACAAGACTGCAATGTTTCATCTGCCCTCACCTGCCTGTTATTTTATATCTATTATAGAGTATATCCAGTACATAATAATTGTGAGATGGGTTTTGGGGGTCGGTTTGTTGGTTTGTTTTTTTTACAATCTAATGTCTTGAGATAAAAAAGACTAAAATAAAATCTCTCTCTACGAATGGAGAAAAGTTCTTGAATTTCTATTAATACTGAAGCTTTTACAAACATCACTATAATTTGTTCAGCAGTTAACGTCCCTTAATTCTGTGGGAAAATTCTAAAGCAGCCCTTTTATTCAGAGATTCACTGTAATCATTAGGCTTATGAGTAAAAAGTATACTATAGTTACATACTTTAATGTTTTTACCTCTGTCTTGTTAGCTGGCAAAAGACATGTCATCAGCAGCGGTGAGATGCATCAGAAAAGAAATCAGAGATCTTTATGTTAACATTCAGCCTGTTCGAGAACCTGATGATCAAGCCTTTGGGACTGGAAGTGGAATAATGTATGATGAGCCCAAACTTTCTACTGATACCTGTAACCTTACTGGTTGATTATCTCAATTACATATCTGATAAGAACAAAATCAGTCATGCTTTATTTAATATTTATTCTGTTTTCTCTGCTTAGCATTGTTGCAGAGACTTCAACAGGTTGTTTGTTAGCTGGGTCATCACTTGGCAAGAGAGGTAAGGGGTCCATGAAGTATACTCCTTTCAGATTTAACTGAATGCACTATTAACAGATAGCAATCTGAAGTTTAAGCTATTCAAAGATACGATGCTTTGAGTGCTGCATTTTTAAATGGGTGTTGTTTAGTAGTAAAGGACAGTGAAAATGAGCAGGTTTTAAAAGTAGTAAATGGAATCTTACACTTTGTACTAAGCTGCTTCTTCATAGTGACAAAAATCAGTTATTAAGCTCATCTTTTTTCAGAATGCATTGTTAAGGATCACCGAGTTGAAAATGCTTCTGGACTTTAAGAACAAACCTTTGTAGTTTACCTGTGAAGCTTTTGTTGAACAGTGAATCTAGTCGTGTATTGTTATAGAATGGCTAAAAGACAAGGGTCATGTACCTTTAAGAGAAATATCATCTGAAGCAACCTGTTAAGCACAGCTGCAATCCTTGCAAGAAACTTACAGCATGACCTTAAGCTGATAAGTTGTACAATAATAGAACATTGTGGAATGAGAAAGTAGCAGCCTTCTGATACTGCGAGAGGGGTTGGGTCATGCTAAGAGACCCTGTGGATTGAGCCAATAGAGGATGGACAGGTGTGACTACTAATGAGGTGACTGTATATAAGTACTGCGCTGACAGCTAATAAACAAAGTTCGCTTATCAATCACATTGATTGACCGCGTCTTCCCTCGCTGCTCTGCAGTGTATCTAGATTAAAAGAACAGAAGTGATTTTGTTTTTAAATGGTTTTAATACAATGTTTCTCTGACTAAGTGAGGCTTCTTTCTTTTCACTGCTTAAGATAACATATAGTTCATACTTCCTAAACTGGGAGGGTTTTTTTAAGCAGAGACTTGAGGCAAGAATATGAAAATAAGGTTTAAGAAGTTGTTTATTTCCTGATTATTTTTTGTTTTGTTGTTTTTTTCTTCTGCATTTTTAAACTGTTAAATAATAATTACCGGAAAACCCAATCTCCTGGTTTTCTCTTTTAGGAAAGAATTCTGACAAGGTTGGCATTGAGGCAGCTGAGATACTGCTTAGGAATCTTAAACATGGTGGAACTGTGGATGATTCTCTGCAAGACCAAGTAAGGCTCCTGTATGAGTTTACATGAAGTTGCAGCAGCAAGAACATGCATTTATGTATTATTTGTAAAGAATATAGAGCTGAACAGGGAAAGAAGGAGATGTAGATTTCAAAGTCAGACTGTTCTCTCCACAGGTAGGTGTGGCTTTACATAATTATTTGATAATTAGAGAAGTTTTAGGAGGTTCCTGGGTATGGTCACAACATCAGTGGGATTAACAAACTACATACGGTTCAGGGACCACAGATGCTCCTGGGTTTGAATCAAGACACTTAAATTTTCCCTTCATGAAAACCTTAATAGGTATGGAATAAAGGGAGAGGGAATTGCTTCTATTTGGTGTAGTGGAGTACAAATAGCTCCCTGGTCATGTTAAGTGTGATTCTATTAGAGAACAGAGTATCTAAGAGGTGCTGCTGTTTGTCTTGCTCATCTAATTTTCATTTGAGACTGAAAACCCTCCACTATCTTACTTTCAGTAACAGAGCCTGACAAGACTCTTGGGCTGTGCTAGATAGGATGACATTACTTCTTAGCTGTAAACTCCTGGCCACACGTTACTATTACGTAGCATAACAGGAAGCATTGGACCCATCCTAGTTCTTCCAAAGTATGCACAGTACAGTTGGTGACACGGCTAGATGCTGTGTGTATGGGAACTACTCAGTTATAGCATGACTTATCATGGTGATGTTTGGAAATCAAATCAAGGTGTTTTTAAATATCGGTATTGGTAAATTTGTGATCAGAAAATGTTAGAAAAACCTCTTCCTGAGTTTCTTTCTCCATAAAGGTAATGTACCAATCTGGAGCATTTTGGGGCGAGAAAGTCAGTCCTGTAATAACAGGAATTCAGTGGCAAACTTCACTGTGGGACAGTAGCAGCCCTTCTGTAACAGATATTACAATAGTAATTTCCAAGCTTCTTGAGCCTTGGATCACTCTTAACACTGATGATCATGAACTTCTATGAAATTTGACAGACCACATTTTTACACCCACAGACATTTTGTATGTTTAGTTCTCTTTTTTTTTTTTTTTTTTTTTTTAAATCAATAACTTCCTAGAGTTACTTAGTAATTGCCTTTCCCTCCCTTTCAGCTGATTATTTTTATGGCACTAGCAAAGGGAGTGTCTAGAGTGAAAAGTGGACCAATAACACTTCACACTCAAACAGCTATACACTTTGCAGAGCAGCTAACAAAGGTGAGTACAGAAGTTTGGAAAGCTTTACCTATCGGTTGTCATCCAGTAGCTAGGCAGTGTTTATGAGACATTGTGAACTGAACTTTATCATGGAGGACAAGCATAGATAAAGTAATTGCTACAGTATTTATATTGGAGTTTACCTGTTGAAAGTGAAAATACTTCATAGTTAAATGCCTTTAGAATTGTTAGATACCACCTTTATTGAAATATTTAGTGAAATCAAAGCTGTAATATTAATTAACACATGACAATACTTAATTAGTCATATATTTCTAATCCTGTTTTAGGCCAAATTTACTGTGACAAAATCAGAAGAGGAAGATCCCAGTAAAGATGCCTACATCATTGAGTGCCAAGGAATGGGGATGACAAACCCAAACTTATAGGGTTTGAAATATAAAAAAAAAGCAAGAAGCCGACGAAACCAAAACTCAACATACCTCAGTGATGTATTGCACTACATTTCAGTGGCTGTATAATACACATGTGAACAGAAGGAGCCTTCTGTCACATCTGAGTGATTTAACTTAAAGAATGATGTCGAGTTTTTCCTTCGTGTGCTGAGAATTTGTGGTGTGAAAAATGGAAACTTTTCTTTTTTTTTAATTCACTACTAGCAGCAAAACAAGTAGAGACAGGACAGCAAATAGAATACATTGTATATACTTGAGGGCTTCAATTAGAAGCTTTGACAATTCAGATTCAACAAAGTAGAAAATAACTACTCCAGTTTTGAAAAAAGTACTGATACATTCTTTCCCCTTTAAAAGAATATAAGTTTTAGTCTTTGGGTATTTTTATGTTATGAAGTATATGCGATGAAGTGCATTATCAAATCTGTACCACTGTTCTTCCTCTACCATTTTGCTTAAATTTGGTGTGAGGAAATAATAAAGCAGTATCACCCTATGAAAGCCTGGTGTTTGTATTTGCTGTTATCTCAGCAGGTTGTGTTAGTGGGAGATGGATACAAAGTAACTCCTCAGAAGCTTAATTTCTTTTTCTCTCTGAAGAAAGAACACTCAATGCATAAAATTGTCTTCTTTTAAGTCTTCTTTTATCATCTATTAAAAAAAAAAACAACACTTAGGGAAGCTAAATCACTGTACCCAGAAATCACTAAATCACTGTAACAGAAAATATTAACTGTATTATATGATTGTATTTTTTGTCTACAGTAGTTCTTGTTAGTATGTTAACTGGGTCCACATTTTCATCTAAATGTTTTGTTATTTTTAAAGGGAGTGCTTAACTTCAGCCGGGACTGGGGCTGAACACACAAATACAGGTACATACATGTATGTACACTGAGCACTGCATATACACACAGGCACAGTTAGGCATATAAAATCTGGTTGAGTTATTCCCCATCTGTGGACTACGTAAGGAAGACCTGCAGATCTGTCCTTGGTCATGCTGCAAAAGCTTTTTCTGAAGTAAAAGGAAGATAAAAGGAGAGATAGGGCATAATTTGTTTCACATATGAAGAACTGAATCATAGAGTTGAAATCACTTAACCAAAACTATATAAATGGACTCTGGAAGCTTGGATTAATTTCTGTGTTTTCCACAGCCAGGTCTGCAGCCTTTGTTCTATCTCTTTTTTTTTTTTTTTTTTTCTTTTTCTTTCTCCTCTCGTATGACTATTGAACCTAACACCTGAAGATGTATCTTGCAGTATTGTTTCTCTTATTCATTAAGATAATTGCATTCTTGTGAATTTCTAACAGGAAAAAAAATCCTTTCCTGATATACAAAAACTTTCACCAACTATCTGCTTAATATCTTTAATATCTTCCTAGGGCTCTTCCCCTCTGCCCAGTCAAAAACTTAGTGCAAAAGGATGGGATGCTATTAACTTCTCACTGAATAGTAATTCCTCTTCTCTAATACCGGGAATATTCTGGAGGGGGCAGCAGATACCTGCTGAAATATATCTGCAACACTGGTGCAGGCTACTGTTGAAGAGCACCTCTCTAAATGACCAGTCTCTGCTACTAATGATTTTTAATGTCTCCTTTTGGAACAACTCTGAACATAATAGAAAAAAAAAAAAAATACTTGAAAGAAAGTTCCCAAAGAGTTGTTGTCTGTACTTAAGCTCTGCAAAGCCACAGCTGAATGGAACTTGACCTGCTTCCACAATTCAAAAAAATTAATATACATGACTAATTTAACTTCTAATTGAGATACTTCAGCTAGAGGGATTGCTGGGTGTAATTTAATTCAACCTCCTGATCAAAGCACCACTAACTTAGAAGTTATCTCAGATTGATTAGAGCCTCGTCCAGTTGGGTTTTGACAATTTTCAAAGATGGAGGTTCTACAGGATTCTGGGAAACTTGTTAACGTAGTTTAACCATTCCCAGAACTGCTATTTAATGTGAGCAGGCAGAAGCATTAGGCTTTTTGTTTAACTTTTGTGGGGTTTGTTTGTTAAGCTGAAGGACTGCTTCTTAAATGGAAGGTACTTCTTGCTACAGGAAACGACTTGGGAAGGTGAGCTCAGCAATATGCCAGTTCTTCACTATTTCTGCAGAAGAAACCATGCCAGAAGAAAATTATGCAAGGAGTTCTACCTTACTTAGAAGAGTTCTGGTATGTGGGAAATACTGAGGTGCTCTGGCAGCTGAGAATAAGGAAGCTTCAGTAAGCCCTAGAACAAATAGTTATATATCCATGCTGAAAATTAATAGAGAAAAGCAAATTGATGTAACCTATGTAGTTAAAGTATTCCTTTTGGTTACATTTGAAGTTCACTTGTTGCATTCCCTATTTAATATATTTCTACCAATATCTAATCAAGCAACTTTCACAGACCACAGGCAGTAAAATTTATTTTTATTATGCAGTTCCAACATGTGTAGAACTTATGCTCTTCAAGAGATAATAAAACTGGCATTCTTTGTACTGTTATAAAGTATATACTTATAAACTGCAATCCAGAACTAACATCTTCCTTTTAGGTTTTAAAATCACTAGTGAATGCCTTACACAGAATCACAGAATGTCTTTGGTTGGAAGAGACTTCAAGATCATCTAGTATAACCTTTGACCCAAAACTGCAAGGTCACCTCTAAACTATGTCCCTAAGCACCAGGTCCACACACCATTTAAATGCCTCCAGGGATGGCAACTCCACCNCTTGGCCCACTGATCTAACCTGTCTCGGTCCTGCTGTAAAGCTTCTCTACTCTCTAGCAGATCGACACACCCACCTATCTTGGTGTCATCTGCAGATTTACTGAGGGTACACTCAATTCCCTCACCCAGATCATTAATAAAGATATTAAAGAGAACAGGCCCCAGTACTGAACCCTGGGGAACACCACCTTTGGCCTTCTTGTTCTGTAATCACTCCTTCACTTCAGCAGCAAGTAAGCATGACCCACTTTCTTCCCTAATATATTCTTTGTGGACTGTAAGCATGCTTAGATGTTAATGCCCAGATGGTTTAAATGCTAAATAAATCAGCATACCTAGCTCCTGTTAAGAAAACTTTATGAATAAAAGCACAGCTAAATTACATCTTTTATATTTAGGCAGGCATATATATCTCTGGACGTATGAGAAGTAGGATAAGCTTGGCCATGATTTTGTATATCTGGTCTCAAAGGCTGGCTGGAGTATCTTTTCGTACCTTTTTCATAGCTTTTCTTTGCTTCTGGAAACTATGCCAGTTTACACACCTGAAGTATTGTCTGCAGTGCTACATTTTTCTTTTTTTTTTCCACCTTTACAATTGCCCAAGATGGTCTTGGAACAATTGCAGCAAAAAAGAAGCGATAGTGAAACCTTGAGAGAATTACCTCACATTAGAATTTCTAGCTCTATGCAACACTTCCTGAAATCAGGTCTAGAATTTTAAAATGTGCAGGTTTTATTTCTAAGGAACAGAAAAATCCCATTGAAAAACTGAAATGCAATTCATGTCTTCCAGACATAGAAATGCATGTGAACACTTGGCCAACATATTCAACAAAATCCAGGTTACCAGAAAAAAACCTCTCCTCTTAGTAAATGTACAATAGGTAGATAGCAGTGTGGCAATACTGCACCTTCCCACTCTCTATAGACCCGTGAAAAAGAGCAGCCGGGCATTAATAACTGGTAGTCCTTGGTAGCTTCCCTGCAGGCCAGTTCAAGTGTCCAGCCCCCTCTTCTTGTGATGTGACCACTGAGGCCACCACAAGATGGATGAGGAATTTGGTGTACTGGCCTTCCCTTGCTCATCATTGTCATTGTAATGTCTGTCCCCTTATGCCAATCCTGCAGTGCCTCCTGGATTGAAGGAACCTATGCCTGATTTGATCAGGCTTTACAAGCAACCTTTTCCTCCTCCGTGGTTAGAAAATCTCTCGTCATCCACAACAGATTTTACTCCTCAGTAGGATTAAATTCCCCAAACAACTTTTACTCCCTGCTATACATACACAAACATGTATGCACACACAGAATTTTGTTACCCAAGCCCAATTCACAGCCTGTTACCTCATGGTGAACTCTTACCAGGAAATGTTTATCATAATTCATGTTCTTTTTCTAGATACAATAATTAATTACTCTTCATTACATATATACTTGAACAAATTTTAACTGAGGTAATAAATTCATAACAGGAATTTGGGAATACTAGTATCATTCATATGCTCTCAAGTTGCTATTTTCAATGGGGTTCCACATCATAAAACTTAAATCCTCCAGGTTTTCATTTACTTTCATTTCAGTTAGATTTTAAATCTACAAGTCAAAACAAGAGCTGCAGATCTTGTTACATCACACTCCTACATTGCATGTGCTGTATGTACTTAAGCTTAAATTTTACAGCATAATTAATTCTTAAAATTAATGCAGTGTGTGCAAATTAGTTGTTGGTAGTTAGTGGTGTAACTTCTATTCTAAAATTTTCTGCCTTTTTTGAATATTAACTAATAATTACAGTGCATTACTTGAAGCTTTTAAACTTCCATTTATTTCCATTTGCAATCATATCACTTTTAGTGATAAGGTTGGATTAAGTCACTTGTGGGAATGTATTAACCTTTTGTTCAGGAAGAGATGAGACATCATTTGCACCTGCTCTACAAATATGCACTGGGTTTTCTTATGTTAATCAGGCACATTTGAATCTTATATAAAAACTTCAGTGTGGGTGTATAGATACAACTAAGATGCTTACATTTAATACTGTTCAAACAAGTAGTGGCAATGACTCACAGGTTTTATATACTAATGAAATGGTATTAATCCTCTCAAACCCCATGTCCCTAGTGTACTTCCACATGAGAGAATTGTGTTTGGATTAATGTGATGATCAGAGAAAAATACTGCCCTGAGATATATGGGGACTCAAGTCTCAGACAAATAATAAGGGCATTGTATGCAGCCAGTTATTAACACTGGGAAAATACAGGAAATGCTGCACTCTAATTCTAACTGAACTCCATTACTCTCAAAAAGAGTACCTTTCAATCTTTTATCTCTCATGCTTTTAAATCAACTTCAGCTGGTAACCATTCCTCTTTGAATGTATGCATCTCATTCTGATCACTAAAATATTAGCAGAACATTTAGTATTTTCTAGATCACGTTGAGAATACTGCATCTGGTTTTGGGCACCTCCATATAACAAAGACAGCAATGGTCAGGTTGGTCTGGGACTGGATCCCTGTGAGGAGAGGCTGAGGCAAGGGGGCTTACTCAGCCTGAGGAGAGGATGGACTTGGGCAATTAGCAGTGACCTGACAGTGCCTGTGAGGTTATAGAGGAGATGAAGCCAGGCCCTTCATGCTGCTGCGTGGCAGGAGAGTGAGGGGCAGTGGGGATAAATTGAAACAAGAGATGCTCAGGCTGGATGAAACCCTGACCAACCTAGTCTGAGCTCGTGGCTGACCCTGCATTGAGGAGTTTGGACCAGAGCCCTCCTGCAGTCCCTTCCCACCTCAATTCTCTTATGATCCTGAATAGCATATCTAGCAGGTAATGATTATCTGAACACGGTGAAGGAGAATTCTCTAAAGTATTCCAGCACAGGTCACTTATAAGTGACATTGTTAAAATGTGCCATAGGTTAAATAAAACACTATAACAAATAAAGGTGCACATAGAAAAAAAAATGCCTAATTAAATTATTTAATAGGGAAACAATGGAAACAACGGAGAAGGGTGGGGTTTTTTTTAGAATTAGAGCTACATCTTGATTTAAAATCAAGTGAATGTAAATACAGAGATTCAATCTGTTGGTGACTGAAGAGAATAGGAAGTAACATCAATATCTAAGAATCAAGTAAGATACGTCAACTGGAAAGTGCTTCCCTAATATTTGACTGCAGAAAAATCAGTAAAGACTGAGGTCAAACAAGTGGGAACACAGTACTCTGTAAACTCATGCAGAACCAGATTTTTTTCTTTAATCCCAGATTTACTAGTATATTGAAGACCAAAGTTCAAGGTTTAGGAAACCTACAGATAAATCCACGTAAAAGCTAAAAGCTCTTCTAGATTATGCATACTGAGAAGTTCACATGGAAAGCTGGGTGGTACAAAAACTGAAATCATCCAGCTGCCTCAAGTATTTCACACTCTATCCTCTGCCCAGGAGGCTTTCTGCCCAATGCTTTCCCAATCCAATACCATAATCCTGTAATGATAGGATATCTGATAGAACAAGGAGCTCCGATTTGAAAATCCCACTTTCAAATAATAACTGAATCTTTTTCTTCAAATACAGGTATTTTAGGATGAAATTTTGGACAAATTTTCTGCCACACCATGGAAGTTTTCAAAGATCGGTAAAAGGAACCAATCTTTCTAGCTCAGAAAACATCTAGAATTCTTTCTTTCTTTTCTTTCTTTTCTTTCTTTCTTTCTTTCTTTCTTTCTTTCTTTCTTTCTTTCTTTCTTTCTTTCTTTCTTTCTTTCTTTCTTTCTTTCTTTCTCTCTTTCTTTCTCTCTTTCTTTCTCTCTTTCTTTCTCTCTTTCTTTCTCTCTTTCTTTCTCTCTTTCTCTCTTTCTCTCTCTCTTTCTCTCTTTCTCTCTTCCTCTCTCTCTTTCTCTCTTTCTCTCTTTCAAAATATATTTGTCTAGCTACTTAAGACTTCTATTACCAGATGAATGATTCCTGTGTAAAAAGACAATTTGTGAAAGGGTTTAATGATTTTTCCACATGAAAACCTCTCTATAAACAGAGAATTTTACACACACTGCGCTGTTCTAGTTTGTACAGCTCCAGATGACCTGAACTTTATGCAACTCTTGTAATCTGGGAATGTGCTAGTATTTCATAGATTTTCTCAGCCATTAATGCCTGTAGCATCTGAATAAACTCAGGCTTCTTTTAATCCCAGACTTCTTTTCTATACTTGTATAATACTCCATTAAGAAAAAGAAAAAAGCATTTGCTTTTTATCAGAATAGTGTCTTATACAGAAAGGCTGTGCAGAGTAAGACAAATTCCACTATACTGCATTTTGGAAACAGTGGTCAAAACTTTGCAGTTATAATACAATAGCAAACTTTTGCTTCTAATACACTGAAACCATGACTAAAGGAATTTACATTTGCATAGCTGAAGACGAGATTTGAGCTATATGCATAAATGAAGAAGATTATCAGATGACAATATTTGGGAAAGAAAAGAGAGGAAAGTAAGTAGAAGTCTAAACAGTATTTCCATCATCCTCCAAAGCTAAGCCACAGAGTACTCTGCTGTAATGGCTTCCTAGTGAGTACTCCACAGCAAATGAATTATGCCAACTCATTTATCTTTCAGCTATGCAGATTTACCTATTATATTGCTTTTTGTAAAAGTTAGTTCTCTCTTCCCCAGCCCCCTTTCCCAAGTTTCCTTAGATTTTATTTTTTTTTTCCTTTCTCCCTGATCAAGGACAGGTTAAAAGTTCCCTCTTGTATCACTACCATTTTAAGACATGAGTGTAAAGAAAGAGTCTTAATTTATAGCAATTGAATTCATAGAATACCCAAGTAAATCAAAGAAGTTAATCTGAAGTAGCACTGGAAAGCACTGGCCCCAGCTGAACAGGGAATATCAACATGTGCTGACAAATCTGAGATAGCTACAGTGGGCTCATCATCAGAAATGAGGATAAGCACATGGCCCCTTATATTTAAGTGATTTGGTGGTGCTGTATAAATATCTCTTATCAGAGCAAGATTACTAGCATTCTCTTCTATGTGGGAGAGTTCATTTTCATAATCAAATAATCAGATGTAAAACTGTAAAGGAAGGCTCTGCAAGTTAAGCTGAACTGTATGAGCTCAAAATAGGACTTAAAAGTCTGTTACATTCCATAAAGCCCAGCAGGTCTTGGGCCCTCTACCCATTCAAACCTTTCATCTTTTTATTACTCCTTGCATCATAGCTCTGGACTTTAAACTTCATCTCCTCAGCTTTACTAGTGATTTAGCTACACGTGAATGAGTTCTCAGCTGAAACATTCTTAATAGTACCACTGATTTATTTTTTTCTCTTTTCATTCCAAAATGTAAAAATCTCTGGTCTCAAAAGCCTTTGAAAATAACTCTTAATTCCATATCTTTTTCTTTCTCTGTTTTTCAGTGCTAAAAAAAGGAACAATTAAAAAAACCCACCAAAACAAAATAAAGAAACCAAAAAAATCAGTCTAAACTGGTGCTTTTGCTGAAGGGCTAAGAAAGACCTATGCAGTTAATTGATAAAAACATTCAAATGTGCTGATTTCATTCACATTATTAATTACAACTAGAATAAAATTTTCAGTCTTGATGGACTGCTGGAGCAAAATTTTATAAGCAACTAACTGGTTTAGAAGTTTGTACCTTTCAAGAGGACAGGGCTTGCTCCCAGGTAGGGAATGCTTACATACCTGTACAACATCTTATTTCCAGAGTGGCTACTTGTGCTTCCACCAACATTTACAATCATTGCAGTGTGCTCAGCTCCTCTGAAGATGGATTTAAGTTTTCTTTGCAGCTTTTTTTTCCTTTTAAATCCATTGTCAAACCTCCACTGCTGAATACAGATTTTATTAGTAATAATGCAATAGAATATTTAGAATGAGTTAATATAGCCAAAAAAGCCGTATACTAAATAAATATACTTTATATATTAACCCTTTGTACTTGCAGAAAGGAATTAAGGTAGCTGAATCAATAGTAACCACTGTCAGAGACAAAAGGTCAATGTGATGTTGAACTAACTGGCTTTTAACACATTTTGGTCAGTCAGCACAAATAATTTTGAAACTGTGCTTTCAGATAGATTTGTTTGCTTCCGTCTTAGAACATGGTGACCTCCAGGAACACACAAGATTTATGTCCTTTGACTGCAAGCCAGATTCCTGTATCCTGTTTATTATTTAGTATGTGCTCTGTGAAATGAGCACAATTCAAATGCTTTGCCACTCAATCAAGAGTTAAGCCCAAGCCCATACTTAGATATGTGTTTCATCCAATTATTATTTAATGATCCTGAAACAGAACCAATGAAAACTTCTTCCATATGGACACCCCAGCCTCTCTGGTTATCATGCAAGAAAAGAGGAGAGCCTGTTGCCCACAACAAATTGGATAGCTAGTGATTGCTGTAATTTGGAGGGAAAACTATTTAAATCCTGTCTGTCAGAGTAACTAGTTAAATCTGGATCTCTTGCTTCCTGGATGATGCTTTAACTGCCACATTGTTAAAAGAAGGAAATCCTACCACCTCTTGTCCTGGTTGTTAAATGACTCCTGCTGTCTTTTTGATGAAAAGGTTGCTAGTCTCAAACTACAATATCACAAAGGGATGGAAAGATGTCCTTGCAGGAAGAACTGGCTTCTGAACATACCCATGTACCACTTAAGTCTCAGCAGCAATCAGCAAGAATTTGGATGGTTCCCCGCTTCACTCCTCAAGGGCTGCGCAACAAGCCTGGGGTGAAATCCCAGGCTCCCACTGTCCGGGAAATTAAGTCTCAGAGCCATCAACCACAATCCAAACATTATTTCTTAAAGCTGCTTCTCCTTACTATGTGACTGCATGAAATTCAATTTTCCAGTAAATAATAGGACAGCTGTTTCCAGGAGCCACTACTCCCCTGGACATGTCAGTAATACGGGTAAGATAAATAAGGTCAAAATTCAGCAGAAGAAAATAAGGAAATCATCAAGAACTGCACAGCATTCCGTACAACCTCATGACGTAGTACAAAATCTAGTACAAAATACCAAGTCTTACCCTATTGATCTAAGCCTTTCTTTTGCCTTCTTTCTCATTCTCTCTTGCAAGTCATTACTCAGGTTGTGTCACTGGCTGCAGCATGTGAATCTGTGAAGAACTGAGCAACCCTGTGACCATTTTCTGCACTGCAGACTATCCACATCTCCAGCTTGCAGACTCAGTTGCAGTGAAACCAAGTAATTCTAACAAACAGGGTCAATTTTTTTTTTTAAAAAAAAGTTGGTTTTATTTTTTGTTGGTTTTTTTTCTACTTTTTCTTCTTCTATTTTTATTTTCTATGTTCTGCTTTCATTTCTTTACTGCTTTATGTGCATTTCACCTTCCCTTCAAATTTACATTTATTTCTCTTCTCCTTCTCCTCCCTCCTCTCACATTCACATCTACTTACAGAAGCATTCTAATATCACAGTATTGTTAAAGGACAGAATTAGCAGTACAATCTGGCTCCAGCTAACCTTGGTCCTTGCGAAACCACTTTACTTCCGGCAAGCTATAACAATTGGAGATGCAGAAAGCATTCAAGGACATCTCTGCAAGCCCCTCCTATGGCTGAACTGGACAGAGGCTCAGTTCCCATGAGTGCAGCACTAGCCTCTGCCTGTGGAGACAGCTACAGTAAATGGTGGTTTATATCTTATGAAATAGAAGGAATACTGGAATATGGGATTCACCTTATTTCTTCATAAATAGAGGAGAGACACATCCCTCTACAGATTTTGGTTGGTTGGTTTTTTTTGCATCAAACCATTTGTTCTTTAAATCCCATGAAACTGAAGCAAATTAAGCTCACATATATAATGCTGTAGCTGTGCTTGGTTTTATGCTCAGGTTCCTGAAGCCAGCTGCACCCACAGAGCCTAGAAGGGTAGGACTTTCATGCGAACAAGACTATTCCCATGCCCAAGTCACTCCTCCTGGAGAGCCCTTGGCTCAGTCAACCTGGACAAAAGTGAGACTTAATGTGTAGGCAGAATGGATTATCTGGGAGTTCCAGCTCAAGCAGGCTGAAAAATAAAGTCTAGAGGAACATGTAGGCAGATACCATTCTAGCAAAAAAGGATCCCCGCTGTATACGTGGAGATTTCTGAAGGCTTGCAACGACCTCCCAGTCCTTAGGAAAATAATAGTTATTGGCCCATAGACAACAGACATCTTTGAAAGAAGGATCTTTTTCTTTTAGTTCTGATTCTTTAGGTGACAGAGTATTGGTCAGAGCATGCGTAAAACTGCATCCCAACTGCTGGAAAACTGTGAAGGAAATTTCATAAGAAGACTTGCATGAGATTCCTGATGTTTCCCAGCTACATCCAGGAAAAGAACAATACTGGCTTTTCTCACATAAATGTAAGACTGACCTTCAATCAAACCAAGATATGCAAAATCCACAAAAAGACCAGAAGCTAAACAGATTAAAGAAAACTTCACCAAATTCTAGAAAAGTTTCTTTCCCAGCATTTTACTCCTACATATGCTTTATCTACCCACACTCAAAATACCACCATATGAGGAAGAACACTCACTCTTCTTCTTCCCCAGTGTCTTTCTCTAGTAGTTACAAAGTAATTTACATGAACTAAGCTTCAGGATATGCCTGTAAGATAAAATAGTGTAACACAGCAGGATACAAGACAAACACAGAAGAGAAATCAAGTGCTAAAAGGCATATTGGAAAACACTGAGTCAAAAGTGGGTTTCAGGATCCCTGGTTCTCAGTTCACAGCTACGCTGCCTGACTGCTTCTATTATTCTGTAATGACTGTGGAATTTATAACTATTCTGATGATTTCCACACATCACTGATGGTAATGATATTTGAAATCTCTCTAGTATATGGCTAAAAATATATATTTTTATTTTCATTCTAGCAGATCTCCCAGAAGTCCAAAAGAACCTCATATACTGTTCAAATTTAGCACAATTTTCTTCTCTGCAACAAAATCTGACATCCAGCTTGTGTGCTGTACCACAGCTGTTCCAGTAGAGCATTAACACTCACAAGCATGCAGAATATATTGAATGCCTCTTTACAAATAAGAACGCAGCATGAAAACAAAGACGAGAGCAATTCAGAAACAATGCATCTGGGGGGTGTCTCAGCTTAGGATCAAATGCAATTTTGTAGCAGTTTTTATGATTCTATGCACAAAATCAAAACAAAAGTCTTTGCAGGGAAACTGCTGCATATGGAAAACTTCTTGATAACCTAGGTCACTGTGCTTTGTGACTCCTGGCACTTTCATGGCCATCCTTCCACTGCCTCACAAGCTGCTACCCTGTCTCCTCTCTACAACATTTCTGCAAGTGCCTCAGCCCTGTGGTCACACATCTGGCATGTGGCATAGGTTTGGGTCACAGGAAACCTGGAAAGGCTTACTGACACCTCCAAGAGGTGCACTGGATTTAAAAAACATTGTGTTTTGTTAATACATGGGGGGGTTTTTGACTCATGTTGTTACTCTGTGGGAGCACCTTGTAATTTAAAAATGGATCTCAGCCTTTGGGATGACTTATGTCCAGTGCTAAAAGATGAGGGATCAACATCTTACCTTGTTGATACCTTTGCAATTCAACCATTCAGAAAGGAGACAAATTTGTTAACAAAATTAAAGTAATGGTCCATCAAATTAAATTGAAGCTGTTAGTAATATTAAAATGAATGCCTTCTACTACCCAAAAAAGTCATCATAAACAGCACCAGCTTTTACTTAATCAGTTTACAAATTTTAGTAATTAACAGGGCAGAACCTACTCTGGCACAGCTTTACAACCACACACAGATAGAGACATTATTCCCCCCCTTTAATCTGACAAGCAAATAGTAGTGTTGTTGATGGTGGTGACCAACACCCAGATTAAAGCAGGGGATTAGATAGTTGTGAGGACAGCTGCCAGTTTGCACTATCGTTATGTTTCTCTGCAAAGGCACAGCTGTTGGTTGACATGAATTTTGATGTTAACAGATATGTATCTAAAGCAGCTGACTCTAGATTATCACAGAAAAAAATCATTGCCTAAGCAATTTCCTGATGAGAAGACAGCAGGAACACAGTAGGAACAGCAATTTTTAGATCTATATTCTTGACTCATGGATTTTTGGTACAACGTTTTGGAGATTTTTGTGTGTGTGTTTTTTGTTTTTTTTTTATTGTTAAGTGGGTGATAATAGAAAATGACAGGAACAGTATGTTTTCTTAACTGACTTGCTGTTTCAAAACAATGCTGGGAAGCTGCTGACATACCAGTATGTATCACTTGCATGGCAAAACTGCTGAAAGTAACTCAGAGTGCACATTCATCTACAGCTTTAGATCTGCTCACCAGGTTCCTTAGGGAAAGTGTCCAGCTCCAGACTGCAGGTTTTCTCCAGAGGCAGTGAACACTGAACCATCCTGATGCAGCTGACAGCTCTGTGTTTGTCCTGTGCACCAAGTCTCCTGCCATTCCACCCAGTGTGACTCCTCACTGATGCCATCGTTAAGGTGGAAGACACACACAGGAAGCACATACTGGAGCTCATGGCTGCACCTGGGATGTGTTCTGATGCCGTCATAAATCAGCTAATCCAGAACAGATGCACAAGTGAGAACTTTTAAACAGGAGATGAGCAGAGAGGTGTCTTCTGTAACTAATACTAACAAGAAGTTAAAACTTCTCTCTTTACACAGTGCTTATGTGTCAAAAAGAGAACATGTTGACCTTTTCCCCACATCAAAAGTTCTTATAACTCCATAGTGAGCAAATCTTTATTTTAACTGGCTTCTGATGATATTGGTGATTTATGAATGGCTGATCCTAAATGCCATTTGCAATTATCCAAAAAGGAAAGGGATATGGCTGCAAAGCACTGCAGGACCATGGCAGGAGAGATATAGCTCACCATCACATCTTCCTTTGTATGGGCTGAATCCTGTATCCTGTGCAACTTCTGACAAGTCTCATTTATTTCTACAGCACAGGTCTTTGCATTTAAAAGAATGTTAAGACAACCTTAAACTCTTTCTGAAAGTAAAGATTTACTTCAATACACTTTTCATTCAAGGATACTCTAAAGGAAGTCCTAAATGTGGTTATGAAATACACTTCAAATGTTCAGGGAAATGAAAAATATTTTTTAGTCAACTGACTTAGAAAATTCAGGTCAGGCTTTATAAATATCAAAGACTTCCAGAGAGAAGCTAACTGCTTTTGACTTCCTACAGGAAATTTTTGCTGTGTGACATGCTGAACATTGACCATTTAGATGAAGGTATTAAATCCACTATAAGTTTAATGTGTATGTTACTAAGCAGGTAATTAACAATCACTGCTGTAAGGTCAGTAAAGGTCTCTGCTGCGTGTACATCTATGGTTAAAAAAAGGCTCAGCTATCAGTAGTAACTGTTTTCACATGCTTTCAGTTGATGTAAGTGTGGGAGAGATGGTTCTGTCATTGTGCTGCTGATCACCACCACTGGCTTGGTGGCACTACCCTAAATATGAGTAAGGCCCTAGAGCAATTTGGATTCAGGACCTGATCCAGTTAAAAATTAATCCAATATTAAAAAACGGGGGGCTGGGGTGAGAAATTAGTTTTTGGTAAGGTGCAGACTCTCCTTCGGCCCACTAGGGTTGATTTGGACAGAAACTATGAAAAAACTTTCGGTATCATCTTTGCCAGCTTAAGACAGCAATATCCCAGTATATTAGGATCTCCAAGGAATGAAATGTAGAATAATACAAGAAACATTATATCTTCTTTAAGGTAACTAAATGATAGGGATTCATTTGGAATATAAAGGACCAGACAGATTACTGCCTATGAAAGGTGATGATGCACTACAAGTTTTGGAAAGGTTGACAGAGCTTACTGACATGTAGAAAAACATTTTAAAATATAAGTATTTTAAATATTAACACTTAAAAGGGTGATATTTTAGTGTTTTGTTTTGGTAATCTTTTCATTTAGAAAAGATATGAGAAAGACAGAATCACGCACATTAATGATTAGTAGAAAAATGGTAGATGACAAATTTTTAGTCTTCCTGCATGTAATTCAAAAACAAGGGGACTAAAAGGAGAAGTATTTTAAACCAATCAAAGTGTCTAGTTAAATTACGTAACTCTTTTCCATTGGAATTAATTTGGGACAGCTCTTTAAAAAGAGTCATGAAATGACTGGATACTTATTCTTAGGACTAGTGCCAGTGATTTGGAAGAGACCAAGTCCCATGCCTGCAGACTTACATTAATCTATATCACGTATCAAAAAAAAAAGCTCAATACTGTAGTAGCAGCTATTCATAAATCTATTTTCAGGAGTGTTTCTTACATCTTCCTGCAAAACTTTGGTTGCTGCTTACTGCCAAAGACCAGTATACTGAACTGCTTGAAGATTTTTCATTTGATCTTCTATGGGAATTACATTGTTCCTTACAAAATAAGAAACAGTATCTCATGGAAGCCTGTCATGCATAGTATCAGAAAAATTTAGGAAGGGATGACCACAGGAGATAAACAAATTCAACGTCCCACTCAAAGCAAGGCAAACTTTACAGTTAGATTAGGTTGATCAGGGTCTTTTCCAGCTGAATTGCAAAAATTCTCATGAACAGAGGTTCTGTAGATGCTGAGCAACCTGATTTGAGGGCTGAACCACCATCACCATCAATTTGTTTGTCACATACAATTGGAGCTTCCCTTGTCAAATCTTTTAACCATATCCCTTTGCATTTATTGTACACCTCTGAGAAGAGACTGGCTCTGTATTCTTTCTAACCCCTGCTAAGTGGAGGGATATTTAAAACCTACAACCAGCCCAGAAATACACTTTGCCCTTCTAAGAAGTTTTTTTTTAATTATTATCTGGCAACAGTATTTAGACATATTTGCAGATACAAACTTCAAATTGCAAACAGATTTAATGGAGTGGAAAAGTAGGCCCACATTAGACACAAGATGTCTCATACTTTGGCTTTTAAACTTGTCATTAGGACATTGCCAAAGAAATCTATGCTTTTATTTCAATATAATTGTGACCTATTTAAAGTTAGGAAATCAAATTATCAAGATGGAAATTGGTCAAGCACTATATATAAAATTGAAGGTGCTTCTTTGTACGACTCGTGTATGGGCCACAATCTCGGGGTGACCTGGAAGGTGTGATCTGCACTACATTCCTTTATCTAGATTGCAGACTTCTGTCTCCATAAAAAGACAGGTGACTGAGGATGGCTCTTTTGAGACACTAAAAAAACATGCTTTCAAGATGTCTGAGAGTGACAGTTCAACCGCAGGAAAGATACAACTAAAAAGAGGTATTCATCTTTTAAGTACAGGCAGGGATGTTAATCTTGTGGTTCAGAACTGACAGTTTTTCTTTTCAAGTGTCATAGACTTGAGCTCTGATTACACACTCTTCACAGGCTCCCACAAAAGAAGCTCGTTTCATCTGTGTTTCGTGCTCTTGGTCTGTTGTTTCACAGATTCATTTTGATAAATCATACAAAATGCTACCTTGAAATTAAGTTTTTTGTGATTAACTGGAAACAAGACCTATGTAAACAATTTTTTTAAAATCATATGAGATTTTTAAAAAGTTCTACCAATTCAGTAAGGTTCCAAATGGTTCTCTCTCATCTGTTTTTTTACTGCTCTATATCCCATTTTATTATGATGATTTTACAGTTTAGGACATTTGACAACGTATCAGTCATTTTTCTTTAACATTCTCTGGTCAATATTTCTACACACCCAACACATTAGACTCTCTTAGAATCTGAATAACCCACATCAGGATTTTTCCCAGTGTTGTTGGGAAAAGCAGTGAAGGCTTTTCTTTTGTTTGCAAAGAACAAGTGAAGGTGTGGTGGGTAATATTGCTCCTGACAGCCCTGAACTTGACTCTCACGGCCACCCCTGCTTCACTGTATACTCCACAAAAGGAGTGGGATAGCACACTGTAATATATGTATATATTTAAAAAAAAAAGTCAATCTCTCTGCAACAAACCCAAGGGGACTTTTCTCCAGTCCTCAAATGAGTCAAAAAACCCAACTTCCTCCACCTCAGAACTGTCCTCCTTTACCTTAATTACAGTTCTTTGGTAGGACCTTGGTCTCACAAAGAAACAATATTCTAAAATACTATACCTCTTCTGCACAAGAAATCTTTGTACCTTTGCTGGGTGAAAATAATTTTGTGAACTGACATAACATTCTAACCAGTCCAGAAAGTGTCCAGGCTAGGGTTTTAAAGATAAGCATTAATTTAATGTGAATACAACACTCCTCAATGACATAACTGCAGATTTTTGTTTGAAGAGATAGAGCATGAAAACACCAATTTTTAAAAGTTTTTAACATTCTACTCTGTTTCAAATATAAACTCTTCATAAAAATACTACTACATCAGTAGCACAACCACCCTTCTCAAAAATAAAAAGCCAGTTTTTCTTGCAATCCTACTTCTACAGAAAAGACTTGTTCTAATTTTCAATTATTGAATCTGCTTACAGTTGTTTTCAAAAATGATATGAATGTTAAATATCTAAGTGAGAGTTCTTCGAATGTGAAAGTAATTGATTACTCACTTGTACTGTGTTAACACAGTAATCAGCAATACAGACTGTGCAGAATTACTCCTTAACAGACTGTGCACATTCAGCCCTCCAGTTATAATATGTCAAACCCCTCCCTCCTGCTGCTGACAGCTCGTGCCAATGCTGTGCAGAGTTCTTCACACCACATTCCCTTGTGTCCCAGGCATTATCTAGAAATCTACACAGTCTTGTGTTGAAAGCTTGCTCAAACTTTCTCCTACTTTTTTCCATTTCAAAATGAACACAAACCAAGAGTCTAAACCAGAAATTTCAAAAGCTCCCAGACATACAACCATGACATACTGAACTCAGCAAAGCAAGATTTCATTCTTTGCAGACAAGGATGTTGTGCATGCTATGAACTTACATAATTTCAAGTGACAAACAGCAAATAATTCCATTGCAAGTTACTAAATGCAGTGAAGGAAACTCTGACTCAGGAAACTCCACTTTTTCAAAAATGTTGGAGGCTGGGAGTGTATTTGCAGAATATATTATCATACTTTTTACAGCATTTTTTTGGCAATAACTTTTATCTGCTGCTGGTTAAAAACCTTGGCCTGACCTAGGGCACCTCATTTCTCTTTCACAGGGCTTTTTAACAATTTTCTTGTTAAAAAAAATTACCTGGGCCTGGTTCTAAAATTATGAGCGTGCACTGAGAAAAGACTGCAGAAACCTTGGGGCTGAGTCAGCATTAATCTCACCCAGTTTTCACCTTCACTTCACTATTCAATCAAGCCCAAGGCTAAATAGGTGCCTTGATCACAAGTTACATCTACTCACCTGTCTTTCATCTCTGTAATAAGAGGGCTTTGCTAACAAAAAACACAATAGCTTTTAGGAGGTGGATTTTCATGTCCAAAGTTCAGATCTTGGAGGTTTACCCAGATCCATTCTATTGAATTAACAGTGAGCTAGATGCAGGAAAGAAAAAGGAATAATCATCCATGCAGTCTACTGTTGAAGTGTGCTCTTCAACTGCTTGCTACTACAGGTACTTGCTACAAAATGGGGAACAAGACAAGTAAGAATTAAGTTCTGTCAATAAGTTTATAGATATTATAAACATATTTCAGTACATTTATATTTTGAATACAGCATTTTCAGCCTATGAATTTACCTTTAGATGTGGAAAGAAATTCTCCTGTATCCTATACATTTCTTTAGCTGCTTCTACAGATATGACACTTTTGGGGCTGTCAGACAAAGCAAGTAGAGCACTATTCTTCCATGTTCTTTCTTTTTACCTCCGTGCAGGCAACTTAGGATGAGTGGTTTATGCCAACATTATCATAGTTTCTCAAACGAAGTGATGTTCTTTAATCAATACTAACAAAATCTTGCTATCTGCTCCACCCCTGCTCTGTTATCAGCACCAAGGCCATTGTGAATATGAACTAAAACAAAAGCCTCAGCAACAATGTGGCACCGGAATTGTACTTTGTTTCTGAAGAGGAATTTTTCTTTCCTTTTTTCCCAGAGTTTTCTACAAAAAAAACCCCAAAAAACTCCCTAAAATGTTTCTTTCTGTATGCTTTTCAGATAAGAGTGCCTAAATGATTCATTCAGCAGTGAAGAATCATGCTGTCTTGCCTCACTCTACTCTTATGATGCTTGGATATACATGGAGGGACAAAATCTTGCTGAATTTTAGTTGAAGAGGGAATCGATAGATACAATAGCAGATCATTTTCAGTGTAATTTTAAAAACTGCAGACAGATGTGTTTTAATTCTATTTCATATGTATTTCTGGTATTGAAACAAGCAAATAAATTCCCCATTTGTAGTAGGATTTTCTTGCTCAAACCCTTAGCTGGAGGTCAAGGTATAAAGCCAGTGAAGACCCCAGCCCCATTTTCTGAAGTTCTCTCTTCAGCTACATGTTTAGAAGTAGTGCTAAAGGATCTAGTGCTAGGTTTTTTTCCATGCACTTTTTCAAGTCCAGGGGAATGTAAAAAGCTAGTTTAATGTACTGGGTTTGACTAGCTAAAGCAAAGAGGTTCTGTGGCTCAACTGGTAGCAATGTCTCAAAGTTACATCACTGTTGAAACTGAGAGTCTCCTTTACTGTAGGTCTCTGAGCCTGAGTCTGAAACAGGTGGGAGTGTTCAAGACATGACATCTATGTTGGGAACATGAATTCATTCAACATCTATGGCACCATTTCTTTCAACTGCTGAGAACAGATGTCTCATATCTGCCTCTCATTCAGAGGAAACGTAAAATATTAAAGAGAAAAAGTTCAACAGCACTAGGTCACAACATTCTAGTTTTTACAATTAAGGAAAGCAAAGAGCAGTAAAGTCATTCTGGTTTCCCCATGTGCTCCTATCTGGTTCAGTTAACACACACAGGTATATTTTTGATTATTGCAGGACACAGGCTCTGCATTTGGCTTGATGAGAAACAGTGCAAGGAGAAACAAAACTGCTCTTGTAATTTTCAGTAAAAAGAGAAGTTATTTGATTGTGAACTTTTAACCTCCATGGGACAAACTTCTGCCAAAACCCTTAAAGTGTCCTGGAAAATACCGAGAAACAGGCAGCAGGGGAGGAGATCCCCTGGCAAGGTCCTTCTTTGTGATTTCACTGAGAGGAAGCTCGCTGCCAACACAAGAGCAGCCTCTCCTAAAATTAACATTACAAGCTCTATTCATTCACTTCGTATTTATGGGAGAAAACCTGGCTCTGTTGACCTCACAGACCAACTCCTATTTACTTAAATGACTTAATGGAGACTCTGAGAGGGTAGACAAGTCATGTAGACTCTGTATCTGTATCACAAATACTGGTGAAACCAACAGCAGAGAGGATACTGGGTATCCGTGGAGCAATATCTGGAAAGACCACACAAGCACCAAAGTGCTGTTGCAGGATGATTCCTATTTCTCTCCCACTCATCTTTCATCTTTTTATTCCTCCTAAGGGACCATGGGAGAGGGGAAGACATCACAGGATCTGCAAAGGCCCTTTTCCAAGTAGGCCTGGCCCTAGACCACTCAGAGGAGGCATTAAAGGCAAGACATTCCTTACTGGGTCTTACCAGTGATCCAGCTCCCCCAGTATGTCTCCATCAGTAAGAGTGTATTTGCAGAAAGCATGAAAACCTGGTGACTTTCTGTAGTATATTTCCCGAGGTGTGCTCAACATCAGTGGCCAGCAGAGTAGGGATGTTACACTGTGCATTTCTACCTACTCCTTTAGTATTTATGCACTTTTTGTCCATTATTTTTTCCATTCCACTTTTTGAGACAATTGATGTTCTTTTCTTCCACAACCTTTTGCAGCAGCTTCCAGTAGTTCACCATTCACTGTGTAAAGAACTTTCTATTCTTTTCTCTCATTAGTTTGCATGACCTGCAGGTCTGGCATTGCATGATTAAGCAAACAGCAGTTCTGCATTTATTGTTTGCCATCAACTGCCTTCACAATTTGGAAAACATCACTCACATTCCCTCCTTCTTCTGAACTCTCTCTCCAAACTGGAAAGTCCCAGGCATTTTCATTTTTCCTGTTTTCCAGTCCTCCTCTGTATCTTTTCTAACTATCCTTGAAAAGCAGATACCAGACCTATCTAGTAGGCAAAATGTATATGCAATGAAGTTTTGCAAAGTGGAAAAATCATGCTTTCTGGTTTGTTCTTAAGACAGCATTGAGACAGGCCTGACATTATTCTGAATAAATCTACCTGGCACCACCTCCAAAAAATTTATGTCATGGGCCTGTCAAAGCTCTCCTCCTCCTCTGTCTTCAATCTTTTCTTCACCCTCCTACTGCATGCTTACATTCCTCCAAGCCAAGTCCATATTGCTCTCCCATTTTTCTGCTACACCCCCACTTTCCAAGCCTCCTTTTCCAACTGTAGATTAGCACAGGACTCTGCATGCACTGATTTGTGCACAAAACATTACTGAGGATGCTATGAAAAAGATATGGGAGAGAGGCACCACCACCACCTCATCCTGCTGTTAGCTTCCAAGAGATATCTGCATTTGTATTTCTGTTGTGGACAGTTGTTACCATTTGTGGAATGTAAAGAAACCCTTTTCACTCATCTCTGTTTCACCTTTTGTGTGCAAGTCTGCCAGTGTCAAGCCCACGGTCTGGTACTGAGTAGAGGGGCTCAGGGCTGCTGAGACCAGATGCACTTTGACACCTCAGCCACAGTGCCTGTACCTTCCCCAACCTTGCCTTCAGTGCTGAGCACCAACCAGCTGAGTCAAAGCAGCACTGCTAGCCAGGAGAAGGGATGTAAGGGAGAATACCATGAAACTCCACCTCTCCTTACCCTTCATATTTGCCTCTTCACAGAAAGCTCTCTATTTTCACAGCCATTTTGCCAGCACTGGAGAGACCATGTAGTGAAAAAAGACATTAACCATAGTGAAGCATGCAGACACTGGTTGTCTATTCAGAGGAAAGTTGTCAGGCAAGTGGTTTAGTTTTCCACAGTGAGAAGCTTGGGAAGGGCATTTCTTCAGGAAAAGAACTCAATCACCATTGCTGAAGCTGCACAGATTTTTGCCTCTCCCCTTTTTCTACGCCTTTAAGTCGCTTCCTTGTGCTTTACAGCTGGGGCTTCCCATGGCACTCAGCTCTGCTCTTGCTAAGGATTACAGTTTTCACTGGTTCATGGTGGAAATCTGTAAAGCATATTTATCAGCAGCTTATATTCAAAATGAAGGGTTGAATTTGTCTCATCACAAAATAATAGCATTCTGGTATTGGTTTGAGAATGATTAAATCTTACAAACGTACCTCAGCTGTCCTAAATCTAACAAGACTCTAATCCTAGACTGAATAATATTTAAAATAAATTGTTTCCAAAATAAGCCTTGAGATCTTAAATTAACTAATGCATAGCCCAGTGATTGTATAGCTTCATTGAAGGTACAGAGTTTATGGCAATACGAGTGAAAAGATAACATTTTTGAAACATTACTACAAGCAGACAAATTATATTAAAAAACATTCACTCTGTAGAGTAATACAAAATAAAATATTATCATCATATCAGCTCAGTAGCTGATTTATATCTTTGAATTAACAACATTTCTCTGTACAGTTGCAGCAAGACTGCAATTTTACAAACTGATATTCAGCTGAACATATTTATAACAGAAATTATACACTATGTACAAACCTAGTTCTCCAAGGAACAATTTGTTCAGCATGCTTCAACACAGAAGTGTTTTTCCAATTTCTAGGACAGGATGTTATCCTTCCCTCGAATTTAAATACTGAAATAATTATTGAAACATGGAAAAAATCCATTTGCTATCATATGGCAGTGTTCTTAAGTCACTTGTTTGTTACCGTGTGTTAAAGAGTAGGAACAGTCACAACAATAAATAACATTGCTTGTTATGAACTTAGACTTATATTCATGCAATCACACTTTCAGCCTGAGAGCTTTTACAAGACTGTAGGATCCATTTATCTTTGCTTTTCTTGACACGTAGATCAAAACTGCAACTACAGGTACTGCTATGGCTGCTACACTGGAGAATGCAATAACCAGCAGTATCATTTGATCTGTTTTTTCCAATCGTCCTGAAAATGGAGACAAAAGATGAAAAAGTTGTGTAAAAACTGACTGAAACAGATACATATATTACTGTAAAAGCAGTGCTATTAGTGACCTTAATTTGGAATTCTATTTCTGTTTTCATGCCCAAAGCACACTTCAAAGTGTTTTCCTTATGTTTTTTTCTTTAGTAATTTCATATTACACACATTAATTCCCAGCTACTGTCTTGGTCTTGAATTTGTTATGGAAGTTCAATCCATTGGATACCATCTACAATGTAGAATACCATGGAGACTATGAAGAATAAAATAAGAATATGTTGTATTTTACCCAGGAAACATCTGAGAACATTCCTATCTCCTCGAAACAACATTTCAGGAGAAGACCATGTTTAAAAAGCCCAATCCTTAGATTCTTTTGTGAAACAGAACTTTCCCTGGATCAGACTCACTGTTCATGTATGTGGACAGAAATGCAGCCAGGATCCACATTTTTCTGCACCTTTCTTTAAAGCTACTGCACAAACTCAAGTAAAAGAGACAATAAGATCCACACTGAAAGAAGGTTAAATGCATCTCATTCTCACCAGCTGTTCTATTATTTGGTTTGATTTTGTTTGGTTTTTTTTAGGTTAATTGCAGTATTGTGCAAGGATCAGCCACGAACTAGTTGTGTACTAGTATGAACATAGTAAGTTTAAGGCAATAGATCTACCTACCTACAACAGATATCTCAATCACTTTGATGCTACTTCCAACCTCATTGAAAACATCAAGCAAATATCTGCCTGTATCATTTTTGGTGACATTGTAGAGTATAAAAGTTCCATTCACTGATGGCAGAATAATTTCTTTCCCCTGATGGAGTTTTTTCAGGACCATCTGTGATGGGGGGTTACTGTATGTGCTACAAGTAATAGTGACATTTTCTCCTTCTTTAACATTTTCTGATGGATATACTAACACAGTAATATTTTTGGGAGGAACTGAAAAGAAAAGAAATGCAAAGTAGGATTTAGTAACAAACAGAAGCAAAAAAATCATGGGGTATCAGCAGTTTGTACACACAAAGTATTAATCCAGTTTATGGATTCACTATAGTATTCAAGCACATAGCTTTAGACACTACTGTCACTGCCTGTCCTTCACACACTGCAGTCAACAGCAGCTGACAGAAAGAACATGTTCTCAGTTGATGGAGCATGTTCCATATCTTTCACATTACGTGGACCCTTTTCTTCTTCTCTTATTTTAAATTCATTGTTTATTCATTTGAGTTCACGAAAGGACACAGATCAACAGACCCAGAGGTTGATGTCCTCTTTCAAGAGGAGAGAAATAGAAAGGGCAAAGGAAGGAATCTTTGAACAGTACTTTTTTTCACTAGGTTCCACAATTTTACATCCTGTTTTCAAAGGTGGAAGTGGAACTTTGAAAAAATTTGAAGCAGCAATTACTTTGTTCAGCTGTGGTTTTGGACAGAAGTTTTCATTAACACTAAGATGCTATCATTTATGACAAGAACCTGTGTAACTCATCTCAACTGTTTTAAAGACAATTCATTCTTAATGGAACTGAAGAGGTCATTCTGTCTGTCTAAAACAAATCCTAGGATTAACTCTGTAGAATAGTTATTTTAACTAACCTTTGATATAAAGTACTATGTGCTGAGCCTTCTCTCCCAGTTCATTAATGATATGCATTTGTATATTCCTGAGTCCTTTAGCTGAGCCCTGTCTATGGTATATTTGCCATCTACTGTTCCAAGGGTGGTGATCCAATCACCTATTTTCTATCACAGAGTACTCTTAACAGATGTAACATCTGTACATGTGCAGAAAATGGTAACACTTTCTCCTTGTATCACTGCACTTGTCAGCAATACACTGAAAGTGTATTTTTTTGTTGCAGCTACAAAAATAGTAAAAATAAGGAAGAGAGATGGATTAGTGGCAGAAGTGATCATTAAGCCACAGACTGTTGCGTGCAATAAACAGAAGCAGCAGGGCTAAAGCGGAGAAATCCGCTTACTATTGAAAATGAGACTTTGCTGTCATTGCATATAGGTTGAGCAATCAGCATTCACTATAGCTTCAATGCAGCTTGTGAGAACAGGATAGCCTCAGAACTTTGAGAGCCAAGAGAGGGTAATACAGTCCCGCCACAGAGAAGTTTTAGCATGTACTTTCTCTTTGAGTCTTTTTTAATGCAGGTATCTGGATCCTCCACGGAGACCTATTTGGAAGAAGTTACAGGCACTGCACAGTTTCTTTGCCTCATGCATACATTTGCCAGTTGGATGGAATGATGGAAGCTCAACAGAGACAAGAACTTTGCATAAGATATCTGTTCTAGGGCAGATTTCACCATTCATGTTTAAAGCTTCCCAAATTATCTAATGACATTAGGGTCATATTTTAACTGCCTTCTGTGTCTTCCTTTTAACTGACCTCAAAGACAAAAAATATCTTCATGTCCTTCACAAAATGAGATCTGGACCTAAAATACATAGAACAAAAACCTTGTATTCTGTGTTGCTCTACTAACCTTGAACAAGTAATTTCACAGTTTTTTCTTCTCTGCCAAATTGGTTATAAGCTTCACATTCATAAAGCCCCAGATCTTGACTTCTTATGTTCTGTATAGTTAAAGTTGCATCTTTAAAAATTTTCTCAGACTCCCCAGTAGCTTTCTTTTTCTTCCAAGAGATCACTGGAGTGGGATTACCAGAACTAGTACATTTCATCATCACAGTTTCTCCTTCTTGAACAGCAGTAGCAGGGATAACAGAGATCATTGTATTCTTTGGTCCATCTGAAAGGAAGAATCCTGAGGTTAATCATTACTGGATTATTTAGAGATGGATCCAACATGTCCTGCTGGATGCCAGGTTGCCAGCTTCCCAAAGTTAATTTCTTTTTCATTCTCATAATAAGTAAAGCACACAGTAACAGAGCTTCCATACCAAATGTCTGTAGCCTAAACATCAACAACAAGTACTTCTAACCAAAAATATTAAGAAGTTAGATGAGTTTCCCACTCATTCAGACCCTGACTTAAGGCTGTCATTATATTAAAGTTTTCCTGTCTTTGTTTTGCTCATCAGCACTGCTCCTTTCTTTGGGGAAGAGCAGAGGGCTGCTGATTTCTTTGTACTCAAAGGGTTTTGTTTATTTTGATGGTTGCAATTATCAGTGAAGTGAGTGGAGAATTAAACAATTAATTTTAAATGATTGGGAAGATATTACGCATACTTACACTCCACATTAAGTGTTATTTCACTTTTACTTTTCCCAAACTTATTTTCTGCTACACATTCATAGTCTCCTCCATTTAGGAATGTCACAGATGGAAGGAGAATTCTCCCATCACCGTAAAGCCCCATGTCTGCACTGTCAGATTTTCTCCTTAAAATAATCTTGGGAGGAGGGTTACTCTCAGCAGAACATTGTATGGAAACATTTTCTCCTTCTTGAACTCTTGTAGAAGGCTCAATGGAGAGTTCTGCAATTTTTGGAGCACCTGCGTGACAAAAGAAAAGGATAAGCTTATACTAATACTATAAAAGGCTATAAGAGATTATACCAATGCAAAAGTACTAAAGACAGAGAGGGGTTTAAGAAAGCCCAAGGATCGGTTCATTTTGGTTTTGGTCCCAGGCTGCATCTGAGAATTTTGGCTTTATTGGAACTGTAATAATGATAATAACAGCAACAACAACAACTACAGTGTCCTAAATAGTTTTACTATGAAATGATTAATAAATTTACTATCAATGACTAGAACTATTAGTTCAATGAAGGAAACAGTGATGTCCCTGTGAAATTGCTATGTACATCAGCATTTCAAGGAAACAGTGGCACCCACACCACTCAGATGCTTTTTATCACTTTGAGAGTTGCACTGTAGGAAATGTATAGAGGCACACATGTACAGCAGCAGTACAGAGAGAATTAGATGAAAATTAAGCACAGAAATGAAAAGCACAGACCATGAAGAACAGCAGTGAACTGAAGGCTAAATCCTGAATACATAACAGAGAAGGCCCCATAATTTCCCAGTTTTCAGTGTTTCAGCAGCCTCCAACCCACAGATGCCAACTGGGTACTAGATAATGTAAACTGAAATTCAAGCAGACTTGTACCTTGTATAACAATGTCCACAGTTGCGTTCTCTGTTTTATTAGTTACCAGGTTAACTACTTCACAGATGTACAGTCCTGAATCAGTGAAATGGGCATGGGGAATAGAAAGGACATGGTTTTCTATCAGATGCTGAATGCTTTTATTAGCCAGATATTTCCCCCAAACTACTTGTGGTGGTGGATTACTCTCAGTCATACAAATGAGTTTTAGAGAGTCTCCTTCCATCGGCGAGTTGCCTGGATATACAGTAATGATAGTATTTTGTGGACCAACTGGAAGAAAATAATGGAGAGGTAATGTCAATAAGTTAATGAAGAATGAATGACATGCGCATGTTTAACATTAGCTTTTCACACAATACCACAAAAAATGAATAACATGTTCCAGTAACACAATGGAACATTTTTTCCAGTCTTGATAAGACACTTAGCTTGAAGCTTTGAAAGCTAAACTAGACAAAGGTGTACAGATTATATGGTTTTTACTCTTACATTTCTCTCCCTATTGTTTAGGACTATAAACTTAGAGCTGCTAAGCATAGAGTGGCAGTTGTAAAAACAACTGTTTATCTGCATGCTGCTGTCTTGTCTTATGGTCTTTACTTTCTAAACAAGCACCACAACCCACGGTAAGAGAGTGAGAGAGGATTTACTAAAGCATTGCCTAACCTGTTGTGAACAACAGTGAGTATTTAATGTTTCAATGGCTGTTACTGAACACAGCAGAATTCAGCTGAGTACAGTAGATTATCTACAAAAATAATATTGATAAGAAGTGCAGATTATATATAGATGTTTTACAGCACACACTTTGTAAACCCATTCCATGAAACTTAACATTAAACAGTACTTGGTGTGAAAGGCCAGAATAAAAATACTTACAGTTTGTATTCAGTTTCTGAGAGGTTACTCTTTCTTTGGGTTCAAAGTCCATATTAGCAATTGGTAACTTGGCCACACAGGTAATCTCTTTCCCAATATCTTCAGCCGTGGGATTAAATGAATATGTCACATTTTTAGTCTCTGTGTTTGTGCTGTCATCTGCATAAAAATTTGCCTCACGAAGAACATGTTCCTCTTTCTTTAGGAGTAATTCCAGGTGATCAGAAGGATACACATCAGGAATTTTACAGACGACAGTGATTGGTTCTCCAGCAACTAAGGATGGGTGGATCTCAATGATAGGATCACTGGGGAAAGCTAAAAACATAAAATAAATTTCTTTAGTCTAGCAGAAATGAGCTCTAGCATTAACATACGAGCAAAATCCAGACATCAAACAACTTGAGTTGTTTAGAGGTGATTAGAACATGCCATTATATCATATTTATCATGAGACATGTCTTGATATGAAGACACACAGGTCTTTTATAAGCAATTCATAAAGTAACAGGAATTATATTTGTACAATTGTAGAAATATGATCACAAATGCTATAACATGACCCAGCAAGGCACTGGTGCTATCCCATTTTTGTGCTGGTATGTGTTTAGACATCTGAATCACTTCCCTGCAAAGTGCAAAGGCTTTGATTAGGTGCTCTGCACTTGCAGGTTTCTCAAATACATCTATCTTAGCCACATTGTTGTGGTTTGGGGTTTTTTATCCTCTCTACAAATGTTTTGGCTTTCAAGTATTACCAAGAATAGGAAGAAGAATGAGGCCAGCATATACTACCTTCAGTGCAAAAAGGGGATGAGAAACAATGCCAGACAGATAAAGGAATCTTACAGGGAAATATATGTCAAGCTATAGCAGACTCATTATCCTAGCATTATTAGTTAACTACCAACCACAGTATCTCAAAACAATTACTGTTTCCTTACAAACATGCAATTTTTATGGAGAATTTTACATTTTACTTACAGTAAAGTTCAACTTTTATACTCTTCTCTTTTTTCTCTTTCTCACCACAGAAGACAGTGCACAGATAATCATGAGAATTCACAATGCTAACTGGATTCATAGTCAATGTAGAGTATGTCCTGTGGTTGTTGACTGTTCCTCCAAGGGGGTTGTCCATCTGGGTTCTCCAGGAAAACCTTGGTGATGCACAGCCAGTAGTATTGCATGTGAGTATGAGTGTTTCTCCAATCTGTGCAACAATTCTGTTAGCAGGGATAATCTCCATTTCAAACGCTTTAACTACAAAAGGAGAACAGACATAAACTCAGCAGCATTCTCAACATTCATTTTACCATTTCTTCTCATGTTCTACTGTAACACAAGGTCATTACTTCAAAAGTTTACAACGTGTGGAGGTTAAACTAATAAAGCTCACATAGTGGCTTACATCTCCAAAGTACCCCATAAATACTGCAGTTTTTGCCAAAGATTACACAGACTCAGATGATTCTGACAGTTCTCATGCATAAAATGGCATAAACCAAATGCTGTCAGAGAAAATAAATGCATTGGCACAATATAATGGTTTGGTTTGGTTTTGTTGTTTTTGGTTTGTTGTTTTTTTTTTTTTGTCAAATGGATCTGGTTCTAAAAACTTTGTAAAATTTGAGGGGAGGGGTGGTAAGGAGGATAGCAAAGACAGCTGTGGAACCACTTTCCATGGGACATTTAGTACCAAACTTAACTGATACTGTCAGGCTGATAGTAAAAATTAAACACACAGTGGCATCTTGCAGTTGTCTCCTAGACTGCCTTTTAGCAAACTCAGTAAGAAAATTATTGTCAGTTAATATAAACATCAAAAAAACCCTTCCTGACATTTTGATAGAACTAATTAATTGACAGCTGTACTCACTAAAACATAAAAGCAACTGGAACAAAGAGAAATAAAGATCAAACAGTAAACTGTAGGTCAGTTTAAACTTAAGAAAATTAAAAATCAATAAAGCAAACAACCCAAACTTACCAGCCATTAACACATAAAAAATTATTAGCACAGTTTGGCTTGTTCTTCCCATCTGTTTTAACATTTGTAATTGCTGTTATCAGGTAAAGAAAGTTAATTCAAAAGCCTTGCTTTCTATTTTCTGTGAAGAAGCACACTAAGATCCTACTGCTCTGCACCAGTTTTTAGACTAGCTCCAGCGTGCTCTTTATAAAGGCTCTCCTCGAGGTGAAGTGGGAGAGCCCTGGAGGGGAAATCCAGAGCAGGGAGGAGGAACGGATCCTGGCCGGGCCTGGCGCGGGGGAGGGTGCGCCCAGCGCCCTCTGCTGCGCTTTTTGTACAGAAATGAAAGCCCAGAAAACAATAAATACTAACGCTTGTAATACAGTGCTTACTAGACTTGAAAGACCAAGTCAAGATCTGATCCTGCAAACAACTGATAAAATGAAAGAATGTGGGTAATTCCAAGTAACTGAATGGCACTATATCTCAGATGGAAATGTTAGTCAAGTTTGCTTTCAGTGCAAATAATTTTGTAGGGCCGAGTCTTGAGAATACTTCTAATGCTCAGTTCTGTAAATAACTTTGCCTAACTCAGTACTTCATTTGAAAACTGTGGTACCAGTTTAAGAGGTGATGTTACTGACGTTCTTAAGTATTTTTGGTCCCTAAAAATGAAGAAATAGGTCAGATAACAGAAGTCTGGAGATCTGACTTGATCAGCTTGAATCATGCTCCTCCCATTTGGATGAATTGAATGAAAATGTTGTGAAAAAGTAAAATAACTCAGTGTTTGATTTTCAGTTGGGAAATGCTGTGAATGCAAAGAATGGATAAAGGTTTCCAAATCTCAATTGTTTATTTATTCAACTACTCGAGCAGTTCATGTTGCTCAATTACGAATCACTAAACAAAAGCAGCAAGAAATTAAAAACAAAACTGATGTGTTTTTAAAATGTTTCTGGCAAATCATTTGGTATGTAATATTTTGTCATTTGATGCTATTAAATACTGTCATCATACAGTGTATTTTCCCTGACTGCAGCTGCTCCTGCATTTTCATGCTCATCAGACTGTAGCTGGACAGTACAAGCTGCTACAGAAACACACTAGGGAACATAAGAAGCATCAACCACTTATCATAATACACTTATCATGCATATCATGTAATACAATCATCATACACTTATCATAAACTCATAAAAAGGGATGTAGTGATTGTGGGAAGTTAAAATTGTGATTTCAGGCAGAAAGTATGTATTCAAAAAATAATAGTTAATAATAACAACAATATTCAGAAATATGAAAAAAAAAAAACAAACAAAAAAGACAACCCAAGAATTACCCAGAAGAAAATAAAACAGTGAAATACGAAGCATCTAGCAATACCTAACTAAAAGCCCCTAAAGATGAAACTCACTGAAACTGTCACAGTGGACTGTCCCATAACATTTTATTATCACCATCATTGTCTTTATTAGAGAAGGAGGAGGAGGAAGAAGAAAGAAAAAAATTCTCATAAGTCTCAGGAAATGCAAGCAGAGTATTGTTCTGGAAGTACTGCTATCAAATCCAGAAACACAAAATCTATCCAGAGTAGGTAACAACATCTACAGAATGTGATTTTACTTCACAAAAAAAAAAAGGGTTTTGTTGAACAAAGTGTACTCCCTTAGTTAAGTTGCAAATAAATACTTTTTAATCATAGGCAAAGAGAAACAAGAAATGAAACTCTTTTGCTTTGACTGCTTAAGTAATCATAGGCTAAGCTGAAGGAAAAAAGGCACAACTTCCCTAGTTCTGGGAAATCAGTTTCTAGACACAAAAACATATAAATACAGGAGGCCATATCCGCATGCTGGAAAAATTGTAATCAGATAACGTGAAATAGGAAATAACTCTGATCCAGCTCTCCGAAAATTAAACTGGACAGCTGCCATTAACTTTACTGGAGTTGGATCCTTACCAGAGGGACTACACCGAATGATCAGACAAATCTAACTCAGATGGTATAGGTAAGAGCAGGGTTAGCCAACAAATATTACTGAAGGAAGTACAGATCTGCCAAGAAATTAAAAAAATTCTTAAAACTTGCTCTTTACTCCAATGGAAAAGTGAGCCTTCGATGCATTTTAGAAAGAATGTGTACTTTACTGTTGCTCCTACTATCCTTAGCATCAAACTGCAAAAGAAAATGGGTATCAAGTTTGCTTCTTTTCAGAACTGGATGTTCTGTCTAAAAACAAATGTAGATCAGATGACAAGTTTTAGCAGATGACCTCAGGAGTTCAGAAATTCTAGCTTTTTATTCAAATGGCACAGAGGAGGGCACTAGGGATCAAAATAGAGGAGACATCTAGATTCACAGTGAGGTCAAGTATTACAGGATCAAGTGGAAGAAATCCTGACAGATGTAGAGCATAATGAAGACTGGAAAGTAACACATATACAAAAATATTGCTGAAGGCAAAAGAGGTTAAAAGAATTAAGCACTGGGATGTAAATACATGTTTTCCAATACATCCAGTAATGAAAAGAGACTTTTCTCAGGCTTTGATGGACAAAGATAAAACAATTGTGTGTCCCAGTCTGGAAATAACACATCATTTTTGGCCTGGCATCAGAAAATACAAATGACTTTCAGGAAGTAAGTTTCAGTTTTACTTCAGACTTTTCTGGAATGTAAGAAAAGAAAATAAGCATTTGCTTTACCTCATACTTTTACAACCCTGCTAATACCTATTTGATGAACTTCAATTAATTTCCTCTAGACCAAAGAGGTACGTTCTTGATACAGTGACCTGGTTTGAGAGAGAACAGAACTAATTCTGTTCAGGGATTTTACTTTGCAGCTCAGTTCTTCTAACTCACTGCACTGTCTGAAGTCAGCAGCCTGTTTTCACTGGCAGTGTCTGCTGCTGGCTGTAATAACACCCCATGGTTACAGTTACTACCAAGGGTTGGGGTGCAGACCAAGGCCACTGCTGGATCCTGTGCACCATGCTGGGGGGTGCAGAAAGAGAAAGGCTGCACCTGCAGGGAGGAACGGACAGGGCAGGTGACCCCAAACCGACCAACAAGGTGTTCCAGCCCATATATGTCATATTCAGTATAAAGCTGAGGGGTCTGGAGGGTCTACAGCTCTCCCTGGGGGCTCCTGGGNAAACCTTGACATACACTAACGAATTATATGAACAAAATGCATGCTATCTATCATGTTACTTACCCAACAATTCTAACCATTTTCCTGCGTTTTTCACGTACTACACTATTTCATACAGGCTATTAGGGGAAAGCTGAAAGGCTAAACTTCATGCAGAATTTGGTCTCTTAAAACATTCACCACTGGTATTGTAATTTATGGCCAAGAACCTGTGGAGATGAGGGCAAATATTTCTCTTCTGGCAGAGAAAATATAAAAGAAAAAAAAAAAGGTAGACAGAAATTCATCTAATTCAACGTTCTGTTTCATGTGTCAGCAACAAAATGCTTCATGGCACTTCATCCCAGAATCTTCATCTGGAGCCACCACTTGGGATTTCTGCTAAAAATACTCAGTGCTGGAATAACAACTTCTATACAGGGCCCAAATATAGAAACTTATGCAACATGTTTATTGATAAGCATCTTTGTGTCCCATCAGCTTGAGACGGCAGAATCCTTCTGTGGAAGGCCTGGTGTTCAGGTAAGATGCAACTGAACAATTCTTCAACATCAGACATAGAGGTATTACACCAAGTTCATACTTAGGTTCCCCTTTCAAACCACACCTCTTGCCTATCTCATGGAAGATGTCCTTGGGATGTACACTGAACAGCTGAGTATAAGAAAGACTCTTACAGAGCACCTGAAAGTTCCTGAAAGCAGCTGGGATGAAGAGCTTTCACCCTACGCAAAGTGTCTGATACCTCCACAATATGATCATCCTAAAGAATGAAAGCAAGACGAATGTGCTGTAATTCAAACGAGAACTCTTCTCAGAGGGAAAACACATCTGCACCAGCAAAGAAGGAGTGCCCTTCAGACTCCACATCCAAAGTTACACCTTTAATATGGTCATATCTTGATCAAGTAACAAAAAAACCATGAACCCAGAGGACATGTATGAATACTGCTGACTAAAACATATACAACAGATAATGATTTGCCAGTGTCAAAATTTTCAGTTCTCAGCAACCTCAGTATCCTGCTATACAGGTTATATCTTTCCAACCTCAGTGCCTACTGGCTTTTTGGTTCCCAGAGCTTCCCTGACCCTTTGCTTTCCCTAAATCCCTCCACTTTCTTTCTCATCACCTGACAATAATACAGGCTCTGTATAGACCCCAAGAGGGGGAGGAGAGCATCACTGACTCCCTATAATTTTCCTCTCCGGATGAGAAGGATGAGATCTACATGCAGATCTATTTAAAGAGTTGTGTCTGTTTCAGAAATTGTAACTTTGTTCCCAGCTACAAAAAGAACACCAACGCATTACTCTGTAACCCACATCACACCTTACAATTGTACTCCACATCTAACTTGTCATCTATTGAAAAAAGGGAAAAAAGAAACAACTTCAGAAAGTTTTATCATCTGCTTCTTTTCCTTTTCTGGAATTTCTCAAATACTGTATATAAAAATAAATGCATTTACTTCCCTCATTATCTTTCTCAGGCTTTCCCAGCTATGACACTTCCTGTTTGGTTTGTCGGAAGGCATCCAGAACCCATAAAAGATGCCAGATCAAATAATACAGAAGTATGATAACTTGTGTAGAATATAAAAGAACTAATTTCTTATTTTCTTCTATTCAGAGGCATTGTCTATTTCACTTAATAGAAGGAACAATGTAAAAAAGAAATAGAAGCCACTGAAGAAAAAAGTCCCTACTTTTTATCTTGATCTCAAGTTGTTGTCAAAAAAACCCCAACAAGCTGTGGAAATTCCAAATCTTATTTCTAAAAGAAAGTATGATTTAATGATGCTGGATCTAAAAGTGAAACTGTTGAATAGCCTTTAGATCCGTGTACTTAGGGTGCCAAGTACTGTACTGTAAGCCAAATTTAATTAATTTGGGCAGCTGAGCTTCTATTGTCTTCATAGTCACACATGTAAAAAAAAAAAAGTTTCCCTTTTGCAATATTTTCCAGAGTATATCAAGAAACAAATTTAAATACAAGCCTTGAAGTACTCAAAATCTTGTTGGGAATTTTGAAGTGAGTGCATAGATACACTTTTATTTTGAGCCAGATATACATAGACACATCAAAGTCATTTGTTCTCATTGGAATTATAGCTTTTCAGACAAAAGTCATCCAAAACGGTCAGAGTGAAAAAGTCAAATAGGATTTGGGTCAAAGTGCAGATGTTGGCTAGGACCTGGGATATGGCAACATAGAGTTAGCTGAAAACATTTAACAAGGAATATGACCAAGTTACTTAATTCCTTCAATATTCTACATTAAATTCCAAGGTGACTAAATATCATCACGTACCCATTAAGGTCAGCATTTCAGATGATCAAGTGAAGTTAATCAAGAAACGGGTGGAGAACTTTTTGACCAAGCTTTGTTATTACTCACCAGCAGCTGCTCTCCAAGTCACTTGTAGATACTTCACTATGGGAAAATGGAGATCAGTCACTTCCTTCTTTCCCACCTCCTGGCTCTTCAGTCATGAAGTATGTGCCTATGGACCCAGAAAGACAAAGAGGAATGAGAGAGCAAGGTCTGTAACAGGCTGTTACAGCTGGAACAAATACAGAGCTTGGGTTCTCCTAGATAGGCTACTGATAACTGCACTTCTACTAATTGATTATCCTTCAGCTGGTCTATTACAGACTGTATTCTTTACTCCCTTACAATGGTTCATACACTGAAAAGCTGGGTTCAGATCTATAGATGTTATTTTGCTGCACTGTGTTATGCAAATGCAATCTTTGTAGTCCCACAGTGGACTGGATCACAGATAGAAATATTACACAGTTATCAGAAAGGAATTAGGTGACTTAACATTACATGATTCAAGAATCATAACTTTTAAATCTTCCACGTGGGTGAGGATTATAGCAACTGTTGTGGTTTTTTTTAAGACATATAAGGAAATATTACTTTTTTATAGATATTGTCACCTTTCTCTCTTTGGAAGTGGACTGAAAGTTCTAAAGAAAATGACTCTCCAAATAGAAACAGGAAGGAGTGAACTGACCTTTACTTCCGCCAAGCTAAAATGGCTAGTATCCAAAAGAAAGCATTTTACAGTAGCAAAATACGTGTGTTTGTGTGTGTGCACATATACTGATAAACCAAGTGACACTTAAAGACAGCTGCAATTCTGTTAAGGAGCTGACACCTTTCCTTTATCTCTTGCATGTTTTCTGCCCTGAATCAACAACTGCTTTGTTATTTAGACTATTTCTCTCTTTCATGTTCTTCCCCCAGAGTCAAGTACCATGTGAACTACTTGCTTTGTTAACACTTTCATGGAAGGAATATGATAAAGTAGGAGGAGCTAAGTGATAAAAAACATGGGCAGATGAGTTTTTCTATACAAAAAAGCATATGAAAGATGTGAGTTGCTGGGATTTATTTCCTATTTCAAGACAATCACTTGGCTAGGCATCAAAGCCCCAGTCCTTGTTGGCTGATACAGACAACTAAGCAAGAATGGCTTTGAGCAAGAACGGCTTTCATAGTTATGTCACCTTCTATCATAGACCATGTTACTCTCTAGTGATAAGAGAGGCAATTTGAGAAATGTGATGCATGTTTGAAATTGCTGTCAAGCAGGATATAGGTCTGTGCTGAACTAGCTTGAGAAATGTCTGACTTTCCATGCTTCTCAGACAGGGATCCCTCCTGAAGTTTCTCAATATTATATGTGAATACAAATTAGAACCATAGAATCATAGAATCATCTAGGCTGGAAAAGACCCATGGGATCATCGTGTCCAACCTTTCACCCTGCTCTACAAGTTCACCCTTAGACCATATACCCCAGCACTACATCTAAGTGATTCTTAAACACATCCAGGGACGGCGACTCAACCACCTCCCTGGGCAGTCTATTCCAATATCCCACCACTCTTTCTGTGAAGAATTTTTTCCTAGTATCTAGTCTAAACTGACCTTGTTTCAGCTTGAGGCCATTCCCTCTGGTTCTATCACTAATTACCCAAGAGAAGAGACCAGCACCAACCTCTCCACACTGTCCTTTCAGGTAGTTGTAGAGAGTGATGAGGTCTCCCCTCAGCCTCCTCTTCCTCAAACTAAACAGACCTAGCTCCTTCAAACGGTCCTCATATGATTTATTCTCCAGTCACTTGACCAGCTTCGTTGCCCCGCTCTGCACCTGCTCCAGCACCTCAATATCTGGGTACTGAGGTGCCCAGAACTGGACACGGTACTCAAGGTGAGGCCTCACCAGTGCTGAGTACATAGGGACAATCACCTCCCTACTTCTGCTGGTCACACCATTTCTAATACAAGCCAGGATGCCATTGGCCTTCTTTGCCAAATTCATCAGGAATAGATGGTTTAACAACCCTTCGGTTTAATAACCCTTTTGTTTGGATAAATTTTGTCTCTATTGGCTTAATTTCTGACAGATATTAGCAAGTCTTTTCCAACAGTTCAGCTCCAGACAAATACTCTAGCTGTAAGGTTTTCTGGCCAAGGTTCTCTGCTTGCTGAATGAAATCACTACTGACTGGGTCAGATGACAATGCAGATACTGCTACGGCTTTCATTTGGAAACTGGGACATCCTAATGGGAAAAAAAAAACATTTCTGTGCAGCCCACAGTTTCTAAAAGACAAGGAAGACATGTAAATGTTGCATGTGTGGTGCTGAATCCTTTCATGGATGAAAGATTAAACCCCGTTAAGTTCTAGTAGGCTCATGAGCTTGATAGTAGTCTTACCTCTGCAATAGGTTTCTGTACTCTGGATAACAAGTAGCATGGTGAGTTGGTATCTGCAAGACCATCAGGATCCTGGCACAGGAAATTCCAGGGGCACATTCAAGGGTGAATTCACTAAGATTTTGAGCAAATTATCTTACACTTGGCTTCATAGATTATTTGAATGAATACAATACAATTATCACACATGAAAATAAATACTCTCTAGGAATTCTGTATTACTGAACTTAAGTGTGTGATACAAAACTATCAGCTTTTAAATGCTTTATTATTTCATTTCCTTCAATTGATTCATCTGTCACAGTGCTAAGATTCAGCTGCTGACTCTGCTTTTCTTGCACTTTCAGGTGTCTTTTGTCATGACTGTACTGAATTTTGTGGCATGAAGAGATGTTCATTTTACTTCCAAGGTCAGCATATGGATCATGATGTAGCTTATGGCTTCAGAAAAAATATATATACATAGGAAATATATTCTATTAACAATTTAGGATCTTAGACAATTAAGAAAAAATGTTTCCCTTTATCCTCTATGTTGTATTTTTAATTGGAATGTTTAATTTTTAATTATTTTTATATTTGATTATTAATTGGAAAAACAACAAATAAAAGTATCTTAAAAGATTACTAGAAAGTTTTCACATCTAATGTAAATGAGGACAAGTTTTCAGGTGGAATCTAAAGTACAGAACGATTCTAAGAATGAACATATATTTATCACAAGGTTGAAAAGTAAGCAGTGTGTTTAAAAATCCCTAACTGCCCAGGGGCAAAGCAGTGACTAAATTAATCTGCACTGTTTACTAGTGCCCAAACAATCATCATAGTTTAATACAAATGACAACACTGCCTTCCAATTTATCAGAAGGATTGGACCAATTGAAAGACCATTGAATTGGCCTAAAGCGGCAGATTATTATAACAATGAAAAAATGATGAGCTGACAATTTTGCATAATATTCTTTGTGAAGTTAGGTTCATTTTTGTGAATTATCTGTAAACTTATCTTGATCTTTTACTTTCTTACTTTTCTTTACACTATTTAATGTTTTAACAAATGCATTTCATACTATCATATTTGTCTATTTTCACCAGTGTTTGTTAATGTGCAATATGCCATTTAAGATTCACTTTACCCTTTCAATCCTTTTTTGGATGGAAATTCAGACAGATGAGTTCACTGCTTTGACTGATGGACACAATTAGCTAGTGGACTTGACTGGGAATAACCAAATTGTATCATCTGTAACAATTTCATAGCTACTCTTTAAGGTCACTGAAGGTGAAACACTATGGAAGACTGACTTGATATGTGATGGAGAACTTCTGGTTTTATCTTGGCTGTAATTGCTCACTGCGTCTTGGAAGAGAAATGCCTGCATTTTTCAGAGAGCTGTCTCAAGTGTATGGAATGTCAAGAGCCTGGAGTCAAGTACAGCCTGCATTGTCACATCTGGGCTTACAACACACAGAAGTGTTCAGTAACACAGAGAACAGCTTTGCACTTCCCAAATGAATATGCAGTAAGTGCCCAGGAGCCCAAGAGAGCTTTAAGATCTTCTGTTCAAGAGGAATGAAATCTACCATTCCTGACAATGTAATCGTGCTTTACACAAAGATAAATTCCACAGGCCCTTCTCTGAGAAATATACTACTCAACGTATGCACGAATGCCAGACTGCCATGAACTTCATAAAAACTTCCAGGATCTACGTAGTGAGAGGCTATTTGACAGAGCAGTAAAACAAGTTCTTATAAACAACATAAGTCCTTCATACTCTAAAACTGAAGATCTTCCCTGAAAAGCCCCGGCTTCTGCTCGGTAATCAATTAGAGTTGCTCCACAAAACACAACAATGCAAATACATAAAAGAACAAACAAACAAACAAAAACAACAAAAAAAACCAAACCTGGAAAACAGGAAAAGGTTATTGAGGAAAAAGCTCTTCTAGAAACATCATTAAATGGTCGTAAGTTTTCAGTATCAATATTTGCTTGTGATCTTGTCCATCATATACTAGAAGAAATGCAACTCTACATAAAAACTCTTTCCAGTTATTTCAATAAATTTTTCCAATTAATTCAATATCAGTATACTTTTTATAAGGAGACAGAGATGGCATTCTCCAGACTCTGACACGCCACTGAGGTTTATCAAACTTAAGATCTTTATCAGAATATATGAACACCTGCACTGGATCAGTCAGCATTTTATCAAGACAGAATCCCATCTCTGACACCAGCAAAAAAACAGATGAAAAGATAAAAGCTTAAGAATGGGGAAAACACAAATGATCAGCTTGTTTACACAGGGACTTGGAGAGACGTGGTCTCTGTGCATTTAGTTTGCCATTTTGAGAGCACAATTCAATAAAAGAAAAATCATATAAGCAACTGGAAAGAAATTTGAGAATTGTCGAAGAGATTTGGAAATACAAGTCTACTGGCAAGAATTGGTAAAGCTTGTAGCCTTTGAAAATCTTATCCTAAACAGTGTAGAAAAACAGAAATTAATAGTACTAATTAACACTAATTCATGTAGAACTCAGGAATCACCTGCTCTGTCTGCCACCCTAAAACCAACTCCACTGCTTAATACAGCTTTCCTCTGCACTGTAACTACAAAATCTGTTTTTCTCCATGCAACTGCAAATCTTACTCATTCCTAGATCTAAGATGTTACTAAACTTTATCAAATAAGCTCTTCTGAGCAGCCCAGTTTTGCAGATACTCTTCCAAACTTCTGCACTGCAAAACAGCTGCTCCTGTCTGCCAACTACTGCTAATGCATTACTCACAGCCCTGTTTCCACAGTGTAGCAGCTCCTCCATCCACTGACTGCACTATGTGCAGTTACAAAGCTGCCTGTTGGCATCCAACTCTAAAGGTAGGTTTTCACAAAGTTAATTATGTCACCTACTTACTCAGGTTTTTATTGTGGCCTAATCTGAAACCCAATGGACTCAAACAGAGAATCTTCTAGAGATACTGTCAGACTTTCCATTATTCCCTTCAGCCGTGTAATGACTTACTGATGGATTTCTTAACACTGAAAACAACAATTTTACTACCACTAACAACTGGAATGACTTAAACATTAAAGAGGTACTTTTCTGGCAAGGATCTGTGTAACTGAAGTCATGAGAAACAAGATTCTTAAATACTTTATAGGCAACCTTCTGTTGTGATGGGCCACACAGCCAAGGGCTCAAGCACAAAGCATGGCTGTAGTTGAGGAGGCTTTCTTTGCCATAGTAAAGTTTGCAAACTTCAGCACAAAGAATAAAAATTTTTATCTAAAGACTGAAAGTTGGCTTTGCAACACAACTTGAAAATACCTGTCAAAACTGATTTCAAAATACAAAGAAATTTCAAAGGAAATACATGGAATAGTGAATCTCTAAAGTATATAGTCAAAGCTTATTTTCTGAAGTGTTTCTTCCCCTTTTCCTCTTGGGAGAAAATTGGCATTTACCATTTTAGTAGCATCTATTACCACTCTTTAAACATTTCTCAGTTCTAGCAGAAAAATCTCTACCTTCTCCAAATACACCATAGATTAAACTTTCCTATGACTTCAGTTCTTTTCAAAATCCCAGTGTCACACAGGGGATAAAGAAAGAAACAGGATATCCGAGTAAAATATACAAAAATAGGAAGAAGTTTGTTTATGAAACAGCAACCAGAGTCCTGACATATACAATATTCTTACTGTTTTTTCCTTTGCCATAAGTTTTCTGACCCTTCTGTTTTGTTTTTCTGGTTGATTTATTCATCAGCTTTTTCTATCACTATGGCAAAGGCAAATATCCTTTGGAAGGAAGACCATTTTCCCTCCTCCACACTTCCTCCAGGATGGAGAATAAAGAACATCAATTTATTGTCCTGACAAAGTTGGCCACCTGGACAGAGAGACCCATCGCTCTCAGGCCAGAAGTGCAAGACTAGAGTGTACTCTGGCAAAATCTGCCTAGGGAGCAGATCATTTGCCACATCAGCAGCATTTACTGTTGGTCCACTGTCTAACTTCCAGTGATAGTCAACAGCGGGTGCTTCAGCGGAAGATGAAGACTGCACATTAACAGGCCAAGTTCATCATGCAGTGCTTTATATAATTTCCTTATCTGCACAGAATATTATGTCCCCTTACTTGAGGTATGACTTCCTTCTTTACCTTGGCTTACTTTACTGCAAACATTCTTCTTTCATCAACAGTGAAACCCCACAAAATTTAAAAACAAGTCAAAACCCATGCAGAAGGAACAATACATATAAAGAGTGGTAAATACTGGAGCATATAAATATGTATAAAATCCTGTCATTTTATCTCTGAAAACATCAAGAAACTTCCTGAAAGTTTCCCAACAAAAATGTATCATATAATCAGACAGTGTCATTATCTGAAATCAAAACCTACTTAATTCAAGGAAATGCAAACCTGACTGGAAATGAGAGGAATTCTCAGTTGTGAAAGCACAGTGCTTGCTGGTCTTCAGATAAGAAAAGTAATCTTCCTCATTTCATCTCTGCTGTGATATTTATAACATTGGAATTGACTATAAATATGTTGTGAGCTTAATATCTGATCTTTAATCAAAAAAAGTTATAATATGATAGAAGAAAAAAATGTAAAAAAGAAGTAATTTAAGGTTTACGATGGTCTAGAAGTTAAATTCATTGCCGTGCAAAATTGATTTTTAAATTTTATTATTTTACACATTCCACCCATGGACTTGGACCATTTTACTGAACTTCAGTAACTGTGTAAGTTGACATCTGTACATCTACAGATATACTGCAGATAGCCTACATTTAGATGTTTATATCAGCAGTTTAATCCCAGCCTGTTATGTGCCTTTGAAAGGATCTTTTTTCCCAGCTACAGTATAAAACTCCTTGAAATACAAAACTTTATGTACTACATTAATATTATAAAAATGTTCTGCATCATGTGAAACATAAGCAGATATATCAATATAAGTTATTAATGTCTAAGTGACATATATATGGAATAATTATATGTAAAAGAGAAAATGCACATCTGTTTCTTCATAACTATAAATTCTTTTAAAATAAGCTTTTACTCCGTGATCTACATATATACTTCAGCTTACTACTGAAAGTGTCTCCTATAAGTTATCTTTTAGTGAAGCTACATAAAGTACAAATCATGTGTTTTCTTGTGCCACGAGGATGCTACATCTGCATTTTTTCAGTATTAAGAAACTACATAGCAAAAAAAGAAACTCAACTCATTTCAACAATGAATTTATTAGTCCCATTTGCCATAAAATAAGGAAATTATAGTTGAAATTATCTCAAACTTACTGAAGTTTAAGTTCATTTATAAACATTTTTGAATGCCATGACCACCAGGTTGTTTCTATGTGTACAAATGGAGGCCATGGACTACTGCTTCTGAAGGAAAATGCTGTCTGACTTCATTTAACAAGCTCAGAGGGTATGTATGCTGCTCTTCAAGCTGGGATGGAAAATAGTTGCTATAAATGAACTACACAGGAAAGTTGAAGACCTAACTGTATTATTAAAGGGGGAGAAAATAATACAACTTCTACTGGAAGATGTATTACCATAGAATTAATACAAGTTCTGTTGGAATCCTTCTAGACAATGCAAATGTTGAACCGATGTATCTACGTGTTGAATTATGTCAGTCTTCAGAAGTACTGTATTCTTTACAGGGCACATAAAGTTCATATAAAAGCAAACTGGTAACTCAATATCAATATTTCTTTTCTTTAAAAAATGGTTGAAAAACAGTTACAAAACAGTTACAAAAAATAATAATTCACCCATATCTCGTGATTTTGACATAATGGTGATGTGTGTTCACCAGCACAACACAGAAGTCATCTCCCCAATGCAGGTACACAATTGCATTCAATATCCTGACTGAATTATTTTTTTCCCTGTGTAAATACATTCTGTTCCTTAGCATATTATTATAGATCTTCTGAGTTGACATTCTAGGCATATATTTTATAAATGTACATCCAGCATTGTTTTGTAGTAAAGCAACAGAGTTATTAATGTAATAATAATAATAAAGACAGTAAAATTTAAGGCAATTTAGAGACATTAATATTTTTTTATTTGCTTCTCTGCTGAGAAATACATAACCAAAGTGATTTGGCCATACAAACATTCATGAAATTTTCTTCATGTGGGCCTTGTAAATCTTGCCACTAATCAGGCATTAGGAGTTCTTTATCTGCAATAACTTCAGAATGTTACTGGCAAGGATTAGCACTAGCCGCTGAATTTTGATTCTTTTGGACCAATTCAAAGAGGATGGAGCCTCATCTTCCTTTGGAAGGACTTCAAAATGATGAATGACTGCCAAGACAAGCAGCCTTTGCTAGGAAAAGTGACATTAAAACAATGCACTAGGTCACTGCAAGTTTCCCTCTAAATTTTTTTTATATGCAAACTTTTGGGGAGCAGGGGGAGGTAGGACTTTTTGTTTCAAGTAATAAAACCCAAGTAAATACGATTTAAAATATATTTAGAAGGAAAAATATTCTTAGGACAACTGGAAACTAACTACTGTTATGTAGCACTGAGCTGCTACAGTCAGTTCTCTTATTTCATAAACAATGTTACTCTAAGCAGTGTAATTGAAGGGAAATCTTCCAGGACGATCACAGCTGGAGCAATAGCAGCAAAGAATGAGTTTTTCTTCTGTTACAGAGGGTAATGTTTGGGGTAGCTTAAGTGTTTGTACTATGCCTTCAACTATGCCTGGATGGTAGCTCTAGACAATTCAGGATGAGATGTTTCATGTGAAACAGAAGCAAAAAATGGTTTTGGTAAAATACACAGCACATTTTAACAGGTAGGACACATTTCAACAAAATATTTGATAACGTTTATGGTTGTTGCAAGACCATATTGCTTCCAGTATACATCATGCTATGCCATGGCATGTGGAGCATAAGAATTTTTCAGTTAGAAGACTTACACTTAGGAGCAAGTCAACCTACTGTAATGCTACTTCAGCAATTAGGTTGGTTTTGAATTACTTTTTACCGGGTATGGACACATACCTCAAGCAAACATACAGTCAGCTCCCAGATGTAGAATAATTCTAATCCTGTTTAGGACCAGTAATTATTAAATTTCTTTCTTACATCAGCCTTGCTTTGTACTGGCTGTACGGAGACTGTGAAGGGAGCATGGCAGAATTTCTCCCTCTGCTATGGACATTTTTTTCCAAATATTTTGCTAAGGGTAACTTCCATGTTTTTATTTCATTTTGGTGTCTGTTTGAAAGATGGTAAGAGACAGTTAGTTGATAACATCAGTGGAAGATTAAAAATCTGAAGGAAGCCAAAGAAGAAAAATAAAGAACTCCAAATGCCCATGTAACAGTTGCAGAAACAGGCATTTCACACAATTATGTTAAAGAACAGTAAGTGCTTAGGAGTCCCCACCCTAAAACAATTTCCTGTTTTTCAAGACCTCAGCTACAGATGCTAAATGCTAAAATATTCACCTTAGTGCAGTTCATCTCATTACAGCCCCTATGCACCATTTGTAAATCTTCTCAGTCACCACAGTTAAGCTTTCATACTGCTGTGAATTCTCTGCAGACTGACAACTGTGTACATGCCAGAGCAGAACCTGATGTGAACTTAACTGAATTAAGGACATGTCTTCTCATTTTCACTGTGAGGGACCTCATATTTCTGAGATGCTATAGTAATAATTAAAAGCCTTAAAAATACACAAAAAAACCCTGAATCACTGAACTAAACTCAGTTCCTCATTCTCGATGAGTTTTTTCTTTCAGCTAAAGGGTTACCTATAGACTTTAAAAATGCTCATTAAAACCACAAGGATATAAGGACACATTTGTGGAAAAACAGTTTCATGGGATTTTAGCAATTAGGCATGGATCAAATACTGTTAATAAAATGGAAGTGATTTATACTTCCAAACTTGTTCTAGTGAAGACGACTATTGATCAAAACACTTTCTTAGAAACTCCCATATCAACAGCTGTATGTAGAAAAAAAATAAAAATTAAACAAATTACATAGTCAAGCTCTGTATTGACATAATTTGATACAAAAAAATCTGTCTCAGGGTTCCTTCCAAAGTAGATCTCCTGTTTCAGTCCACTTTCTCTCTTTGATAAAAAGAGATTGAGTCAGGCTTTTAAGAAACCTGGAGAGTAGACACTTAGGAAGTACTGCCCTCCCCAGGTTGTGTCTAAGTTCTTAAGATAATTTTTCATTATCTCAGAAATTTGTTCTGGTAAAATATGAATGCTGTTTAAGAGAATTTCTCTAGATTCTCTCAATTTAATTAGTGGTTTGTTTGGTTTTTTTCTGATATTGCAAGCAATGGTACAAGCCACAACAGCATGAAATTTGATTAGACCTAAACTGCTTTACTGCACTGATCTGATGCTCAGACCTTACTAACAACCCAGAAACCATTCAATGTCTTTATGATACATGAGTTAAAGCAGGTTGATGGGAATGACCCTATTTTTTTCCTATAAAGGCTTTTTGGCTTTGAGATATTGTCTGGCAATTAAGACTATTTTGAAAACGTCTGCATCCCTCACAACACCTACTGAAACGTGTACATTTTCTGTACTACCAACATCCTTAAGACCACTACAGAATCATTTCCTAGGTAAATCTGAAAATTCTTTGAATCACAGAACCATAGAATGTTTTGGGTTGGAAGGGACCTTTAAAGGTTGCTCATTCAACTGTATAAGAGTTCAAAACACATCACCAGTATTTTAGCAACTTCCATATTAAACAGACTGGTCATAGCAAAGTCCCCAGTGGATTTCATGGTATATATGCTGCTCTTACAACATATTTTTTAATATACTGCATCCAAAAATATATAGTTACTCACATTACTCATTTTAAGATGTTCCTTAAAACACTTAACAACTCTGCAAATTGTAACTTTTTTTTTTTTTAATCAATAAGTTCAGCTGTTTCTAAATTGGGGTACTATTAACTATTCAGTATGGCCACACCATGCACATATCATCCCTTCAGAGCAAATAAACACTTTTCAGTCCTTGCTTGCATGTACTCCAGATAGTCCTAAATGCACATACATCACAGCCCTTCCATTCCTTTACCATAGGAGATAGATTGACTGTGGAAATGAATGAGGAGTTGGAGGACAAGGAAGATTTTTTGTGCCTGAACTTTGCCTCAGCCACAATTAATTCAGTGAGAGCTACCTTTTGCCTAGTTAAAATAAGTAGTAAAGTAGTAAAAAATGCTTATTACTCTGAAAACTAAGGTTCTTAAATTAGGCATTCAAATGTAATGGAATTGAGGTGCTCCAGAGAAGTGGATGGAAAAACCCAATAAATAACTCGGTGGCAGTTATCTTCCATGTTTTGGTATCTGCATCAACTGTATGGGCATAGGCACAATAAAAACACATGTTAAATTCAGTACATCTACTGTTCTCTGAATAAGCTGCCAGGGAAATGAAAGCTTTTAAACCCTGTTACTGATGGGAATTGCTGTAATATCTTCCTGATTATGAGGAAATGCTTTGAGATTACAGATGAAAAAGAGAAGGCATCATAACTGAGAAACTGAAAAAAAACAGCTTTAGGCTACAGCTTAAGAGTTTTTAATGGGAAGTGACACCCATTTGTTCCATTTCCTAAACACACACATCCACTTCTACATAAGGAAAGAACACCAAGAAAGACCCAGATACAGCAGTTTCTCTTGCCAGAAGCTCTTGGTTTCTTTCTCTACGAAGAACACCTACATTCCAGGGAGCTCAAGGGAAATAGCACCCCTGAGCAGAGACTGAGATTTTAGTCCCTAGAGGAGGACACCTGCAGAGTCCCTCAGTTACACCAGGAAAACACTCCCCTTTTAGAAAAGGGCCTGATAAGGAACTTGCTCTGTGGCAGTTCATCTTATAAAACATAATGATAAATCTCAGATCAGTGAAGCCTGGATGGAGAGCGACTCACAGATAACAGTCCAGCACTTGTGGAGAACCCAGGCACCTGATGTCAAGCAGCCAGCAGTGTCTTCTGTGAGCCCCCTCCACAGCACAGGCTCCTCTAGGTTCCTACGAGAAAGTCTTAAAGCTGACCAAGAAGAATCTATCCAGAGAGCTCATCACACAAAGCACAACATTTGGACTATTGAGAGAAAGACCTCACACAGAATTAAGATTCAGCAGTGATTTTGTGTAATGTAACACTTCTAGTAGGGAGTTACAACAAAAAAAAGCAGAGTAGAATTGAGCTTGTTTAATATCAGATAACTTTATATTATTTGTGACCTCAAAAATATTTTTTTACAACACTTATACAAAGTATGTGCTCTGGAGGTCTCAAAAGCTTCAGAACATTACTATGACCATCTCCATTTTCAAACACAGATGGGTCTATGCTATCAGGAAACCTTTGCTCATGATAAAAGCTTATGCTTCAGCTAGCTGTGGTACAAATCATTCCCAGCTCAATGTCTCATGCACAACAGCCTACATTATAGAAATTAAAAAATAATAGTCTGCCTTTTAACATGTTCAAAAAATACACAATTTTCTGTGCTTTCTAGATTTTTCTGCATAACAGCATAGTTTGTAACTAGGGTGCAGAAGCTCAATATAATCTTATCTAAATTTCCTTTTTTCTTAAATGTTCTAACGGCATCCAGAAAAGAGCCCACAGTAATACATTTACTAATAATTTATGAATAGATTGATGCACATTAATAGAGCTCCTTCCTAACAAAAATACCAGTAACTGATCCCTAACAACTTCTTTGTCATTGTGTGAATATGAACATAATTTTTCTTATTCAGACATACAGACACCTGCAGGTCACCTTCTTACAGTAATTTCCTCTTCTTCATTTCCTTTTGGACAGTCAGAAGCCATACAAACTTCCTCTGAGTATTCCTCATGTACTGGGAAATATGAAGTCATGGCATAATTATCTAATGAGTGCAAACATGTAAAAAATCAATACCTTATGAAAAGATAGCCACGAGGGAAAATTCACTCTTGGGAAGAAAGCTGCCTCTCTGTCAAGCAGATCTGCAGAACTGTGATGGCAAATGCCCTAAGTTATTTTGGTCACTTTAAGACAGGGGAGGCCCCATTGTGCAAAGCACACTTTGAACTGTTTGAAAAGTATCTAAAAGTTTATTTCTCACAAGTGTATATTTCTCCATGTATCTAGAATTGTTCTCAGACTGAAAAGAACTTACAATATTTCCTTCTTCACTATCACACACACCTATACTTCCTTCTTGGTTATCACGTGCCTTTGCAGCCTCTGGTTCCCTGCAAGGATTTGGCACTTTTGTCCAGGCAAACAGCAATAACCTAGAATGATGCTGACAAAGGTAACTTGCTCTGTCATTCTATTCTTAGGAGTCTGTACAATACAAAACTTGACTATTCTCCTATGATAGAACAGTTCCAAGTGCCACCATTTAAATTTATGTCAGTTATATGAAAGTTTTGAACCTTTCTTGAAGAGTGTCTCCTCAAGTACCTGGCTGTCTCAATTTCCTTTCGGTTATCTGTAAATTAAAAGTAATTTTGAGACTCTCCTTTCTGGTGATTAATTTTTCATCTTACTTTCAGGATTTCAGTTTAACTATCTTTGTCCTTAATTATGAAATAATCTGTAACTTTATACACTAGTTTCAGCACATCCAGTTTCCCTTTGCATATTTACTTTATCTTCCCAATTCTGCAGAGGGTACCTTCGAAACTCTGCTGTTCTACACTGGCAGTTCTCACATTTCTATCAACATAACTGTTCTTGTGCCTTTTTCAGTCGTCTCAAGGTCACAGGCTAAATGTAATTTCTTTCCCACTATGCCTTAGCCCAAGCCAGTTTCTAACATTTTGAATTAGAGCTAATCTATGATTCAGGAGCTGAACATCTCTCTTACTCCTTTGTAAACATTTCCCCAATCATACTTGAAGTGTTAGCAAGACCACTCTGCTAACTACTTTTGCACAAGTTGTTAATGGTTCAAGCTGCTATTGAACGTAGCCTGCAACAGCTCTGATAGCTCTGAACTAGCAGAATTATGTTCTGTAGTGTAGTATTTGCAGACATTTAACCTGGTTACATTTCTTAGAACTTCCAATACTAGCTGATCCTCCAACTCCTTGCTTCCAGATCTAGCCCCATATTACTCAGTAGTACTGGATAAACATGCTATTGTTCTTTTCCCACCTAGTTCCTGCTCTGTCATTGCAGCTAGTTCATTTGTACAAAAATAGTAGAATTAAATTGATTAAGGTTTCCTACTATTCTTTCTTTAAGTTATCTTGTTGGAAACGCCCCACATACTTAGAAACCTGAAAAATAATTCTGATGTATTGAAACTGAAACCTTCTGCAGAAGAATAAAAAAAGAAAGAAAAAGAAGAATAAATGGATTTAAAAATCCTCTTATTTGTGAAACAAAATAAGAGAGCATTTAAAAAAACAATCTCTTAATACTCTTTGCACTAAGTTCAGTGGTGTAGGATCTCAACACATTGCAGACTCTCTCAAAAGTGAAAAAAATAATACTTAGATGTTATTCTGCAGTTAAATATTTTTGGTTATTAGCTCACCAAAATACTGAAATATACACCTAGCATCAGTGAAGGTATTAGCTCCAGTTAGCTGTGTAACTGAAGTCTCAGATAAGCTTAAGAGTTTTGCTAAAAGAACACTTACTATCATTAAATAAGAAGTGTAAATGAAGGTATAAAAACGTGGGAAGGTATTCCCCTTAGTTGGTAGAGTATTAATCAATGAACTCAGAGGCTCATTGGCTTTTTGTAAAAACTTTAACAAACTTTTACTATAGTAACCACGTCTTAATGGTACATAGGTACTGAGAGCAGACAGCTGTTTAAAGAGGATTTGAAAGCAGTGGAAATACCCTTAAAAAAGAGAGGAAATGGAAATCCCTCCACATCCATTACTACTTCAAAGAATTATATAAAATTTATATCAGAATCATGGATGAAGTTGAATGTTTAGGAATATGGAATAATCTTCCTGTATTCCTGATATTTTGTGGAGATCTGCAGGGACCTGTGTTGCTCCAAAACTCCTAACTCTTCTTTCTCAGTAAAAACCTCATATCTGTTAGATGGTATCACTCCTGTATTTTGCAAGACTGGACTGGAACAGAAAGAAAAAGAGAAGGAATGTACATGGTCAAACTAATGCTCACTTCACCTGAATGCTGTAGACAGCACACCAGACACATGGAGGCGAGGCTCTTTTCTCTGGCTTGTTCCACTGGTTATGAATGTTCTCAACTTTTTTTTTTTCTTTAGACCTCACCTGTGCTGGAGCAAGTTTCTTTTGGACATTACTGCTCATAACAGAAATATTGTAGTTTAGAGCTGCATTACTGGTCAAAGCTTACACTCAGAAAACAGAAGAGAAGAACAGAAGAACAGAAAGAAGAGAAGCAAAAAAGAGTGATGCATGGGGAAGGAACAGAGATTCCCACTTGCTTCTCACTTGTGCATCGCTGTTTTTTGCTTCTCTTCTGTTTTCCGAGTGTAAGCTTTGACCAGTAATGCAGCTCTAAATTACAGTATTTCTATTATGAGCAGTAATGTCCAGTGAGAAACAAGTGGGAATCTCTGTTCCTTCCCCATGTAGCAGGCCCCAGAAGGAAGGCTGATGCTCTTAGGAAGGTGTCTTGAGGGTGGGGAGCAATTTCATAATCAGCAGCCATTTTTAAAGCTGTAAAGGAAAGGGGAGCTTGAGCAGACAGACTGGAGTCACTTGCATATAAACTATTATCACAGCCAGAAAAATTGTTTCAAGAGGAGATGAAAAGAAAGATGTGTGGCTTTCCACAAGATGTTCCTTTATCTGCAAATGCAGTAGCAGGCTTGGGATTTGCATCCCAAATTAGTGAAAGCAGAAAAATGGTCTTTCAACCTCAGCTCTTACTCTGTTCTCCAGCTTGCCTTCTTCAGCAAGTAGCCTGGAAGACACATTGTAGCTGAATTACTGCTACTAAGTTAGGGTATTTCTGGAAATACTGAGGTAGGGTTGGGAATTTTTCCTGTAATCTGAAATGCAATATTGCAGCAAATATTCACAGAGGTTTGAAATAAAATTTAAAAAAAAACATAATTAATTGGGCGCCTTCCAAGAGTGTAAAACAAATTAATTTACCACAAACAGGCTTTTTAAGCAGGTGACCATGGGGCAGGCTCTCCTCACGGGCTCCATGCTTCCAGGGGACACCCTGACCCTAAACCGTGGCATAAGCAGAAGAATGATCCTCAAGAGAATACTGCAGTACAAATGTGTTTATAATAATTATCTGAAATTCTAATCTGCTCTTCAAATCACTGTGGTGCAAAATGCTATGACAATGAAAAGCCTATTCAGCATCCCTTTATAACATCACATATTTCTAATACATTCCTCACATTGCTCAGAAACTATTTTCATTGAAATAAATAATTGTTCATTAAGAGCAATTAACACCTTTAGGAAATGTTAATATTTTCATCTACTGTCCACACCTTCTGCTAGAAGACTCACAGTCCCCTACGCCTCCTTCATAGGTCCTGGTTGGACTTCTGTGAACAGTCACCAGCCAGAATTTAATTGTCCTATTTCTTTTAGCATTTTACAAATAAATTGTAGTTTTCCCTTAAAATATACTGTTAGGATGAACCATCTTGTGGATAAATTCATCTCAGGATTTTGAAGTAAAATTAGCAGCTTCACTGTATAGCAAGCAGTTAAAAAATAATGATGAATTTTTAGAACAATTATTTTAAAACATTCTCACAGATCTAAAGCACATTTAATTTATCAACTTAAGCTTTCTTCAGTTCACCTATGACACTAAATCCAAAAAAAGTCACGTTGGATTTTTTGTTGAGTCTGCTCATTTTAGGGCAGTTGCTGCAATCCAAAATTAGTATTTTATTTAGCATCAGCAATTTCTTGAAAACAAATACAAAGTTGATGGTTATTTTTAAGAATTTGCTGCATCACACATTTAGAAAATACAAATAATGCCAGCAAGCATGAAGGAGATGTACCTTATGGAGTGTCACAGGAAACAGAAATCTGACAGAATAAAAAGATCTTCCTATTCCCAATGACTAGACATTGGAGCTGCCATTGTTTATTTAAATCATAGGGAAAACACTGCTTCCTGTCACTATATGTGTATTTTGCTCCATATACAACATGACCCCTGACTTCCAATAGACTTCAGAGAACCTTTGGCTTTCATTCAGTTTAACCATCATGGACTGAACCTGCAGAAGGTTCAGCCAACATCCACACTCTTTCAAAAGGATCTGACAGATCGCAAGGAAAAAAAGAAAATGTGACTTTCCTTCAATTCTGAGGGGAAAGTACTTGAATGGCAAAAAAAAAAAGAACAGAAACATTGTTAGATCAGACAGTACTCTGCAGACAGTCCTCCTTGTTGCTGAGGCAGCACAAAACAAAGCTCTCAGCTATACTGAATCAGCACTGCTGTATTTCTTAGGGCTTTTGAATGCTGAAACCTGCAGTGAGTTCTCAGAAGTCCAGAGCCAAATGGCAAACTACACAGTATGGTTCCCATAAAAGAAAAAAATGTGTGATTACCATAAGGTTAAAAAGAAATTAAAAAGTGAAGACTGGTGTTTAATAAAGAAGCAGTAATCCCTTGTTAATGAAGGACAAGGCTCATGGTCTGCCACATCAGTGTACACTGGGGAATGATACCACTTGCTGGCAATGCTGATGTTTCTGGGTAGGTCATGGCAGCTGTGTATTCAGTGGGAATGGGGCAGATCAGCAAGCAGATGGTGTCTCTAAAACATGTTAACAGTAACTAGAGTTCTGCACGTGTTGTTGACAGAAGGAAATTCTTTTCTAATTTGTTATAATTTATTCTGAATTTTCTTCCTAAAGCCTCCCAGACAGACATTTTAGTTATGGAAGGCTTTGATGTTTTCCATCTCTTGGAAAGAATCATTTTTCCCATTTAAACTTGAAGAACATCCTCCTAGCATATTGATACTAAGCAGAGGAGCTAGAAAGGACTCCTGGATTATCAGATACACAATAGAACAGGAGCTTACAAATTCAGTGTATATTGAAATAGAAGGAAGATCTCAAAAATAATTGCTGTGAAACTAATTTCTTTTTTCCTATTTTTTAAACAAAGCCATTTCAAAAGCAATTGATTTTTTCTCTTCTCTAGCCCAAGGGAAATCTGTATGGCTACTCCAGTGTATGCTTGTTCCAATAGCCTGTTTCTTAAAATTTCCAATTCCACTGTCAATTAATACAGACCTACTACCTCTGCACACTTTCTACAAAACTTTTGACCTTCTTCTCCACTATACCTTCTGTCTATGTATGATTCCCTCTCTTCTAGCCTCTCTTGAAGCATCTTTGCTTCAAGAGAACATCCTAGTTCATTGCCAGTATTGGCTATGTTCATATCTCATTATAATTTCCAAGGAGGTATCTTGTTCTGCTGTTTCTTCCAACTCTATTTTCTCCTCTTCATTCCTACTCCTTGGCTAGATTTCTTTTCTAGCTGTTAATTCCTTAACACTGTCCTTTTAGGATTGCATTTCTATGAATTTGCTTCACTGACCTTCATATGTAGTTCTGCAATTGTGTAAGCATTAAAATTCTGTAATTATATTACACTTTTAATTTTACCTTGTTTGTCCTTTTTTGCAGGTTTCCCAGAAGTTCCTTAAGTGCCTCCCTAACAACTACTAACCTTGAAGCTTTTCTAGCATTTCCAAAGTAGTCACATGCCCATCCATACCCCTTACTGTCACATGAGTAACATACTGAACTTTGAAGGAGCAGTATGGTATTCTGTGGTTGCCTTCTGCCGTGATAAAATACTACAAAATCAGTCATTTAGTGCATCTGTTTTCTGACAGATGCAGGTTTGTGTAACGTGCCAGTTTGTAAAGCAATATCTTACCTCTTAAATCAACCACTGAGCTCTAAAAACCAACTCTTCCTTCAGCAAAAGACTTTGGTTCAAACGCAGTGTGTCACAATGCAGTCCCCTTCATTGCATAAGCAAAATTTACTAATGAAAAAGCCCAGAGGCTGGCTTTACTACAGATGCAAAGCTGTTTGTCTGCCTGGATTTTATTTATTTTCAGATGTTGAAAGTCAATTATCAAATAAGACCTACCCAGACTGCCAAAGCTTAGGGATATTTTTGTTTATTTGTTTTGTGTTTCAATAACTTTGACATCCTTCTAAGGCATTCTTAAGCTTAAGCTGCCTCCTTGTACTCTTAAATACTAATTACAGGTTAGGTAAAGGCTTTGGTTTGCCTTATATTTTAATAAAAACTCTATTAATGTATTCCTGTCTGACTTCAATTTCTGATAAAAATACAAAAGGGTTAATTCCATATATTAGTTAACTAGAAACTAATATAATAGTAAAATAAATCATTCTAAAAATAGAGATTAGGAAAACTGACATATGGAAGTGAAAATGCATGTATATAAAGATAATTTAATGAGTGTCTTTAGTAACTACCCCAGATATTTGTACAAAATTCATGCTTTGGCAGTGCGGGTCCTGTTATGTCCATCTATAAAATAATCATTGAAGAAATATCTCACAAGTTGATCAGGGTGGATTTTTTTCCCCTTTATCTTGCTGGACCAAGTAAGATGAGTTTGTTCCCTGTAGCAGCACACACGTGGAGCACTGCTTATCCACATCCATACGTATTAACATATTTGATCAGAAATATCTGGCCGTGTCTGGAAAACCACAGACATACTGAAGGCATGCTGAGGCAATGATGTACAACCTATTTTCACAGTTAATCCATGTAGGCAATCTTAAAGCCATTTTACATCTGTAATCTCCTCTACCATGTCTATGTGTTTAAGCCTGCTAGTGTTATAAAAACCAAAAGCTAAGTAATAGTACTAGTGGAAAGTCTGTTCTCTCCCTAATCCCACTTCAGCAATTCTGACGCAGTTTTGGCTTTTTAGACCAAAGGGCTGGCATAGCTTCATCTTGCTGGCCAGCAGCACATGATCTCTTTGGACCATAGTGCCATCTAGCTTCCTGACCTGTCATTCTATGTGCTGAAGAGAATTGTGTGATGTAGCAAAAGGAGGGCCAGGGAGATATTAATATAACTCTTGACTATTTATCTAGACACACAGCAGAATAAGTGAAAGAAATAACTCAGAGAGCCTACCAATAAACTTCTCTTTGATCACCCATTCAAAACTGAGAGACAAGAGTATTTATTTTCCTTTGGAATAGGTCTTACTTCATCCCTCCAAAATTAGATTACTCTCTGAGACCACATATTTTATTTTCTGGGCAGTCACCCTCTACCTGACACCCTCAAACTGCAGTCTCATAAACATGAGTCTTGCAGGAGTCCTGCCTCTGGTTCCCAGATCAGCTTCTGGGTATTAGAGGTCACCAGCCTCTGACACCAGAGACCTTGGGAGTTACAGCCAGAATGCCTGGGGCACCACACCAAGTGTTCTGCTGCAGAAGGGCATGGGCTTATCTGCCAAAATGGCACATGCTGCCAAACAAGTTTTCACATGATTTCTTTGATCTCTGAGTAATAATTGCACTCTTTCTATATTCTTAAATTCCCAAACTTAGCTGAAGGGATGTTCAACAAGGCATAAGAAGTTCTGACAAGTTTTGTTAATCTCAGCTGAAGTACAGAGAAGTATATCAATTTCCTTGAATGTTAATAACTCAGAAAAAAAAAAAAATCCCCTCAAAAATCTGAAAATGTATTTGTATTTGAGCTGAGACCAAACAAGGGACACTACCATCTCAAAGATGCAGTTTTTAGTATAATCTGACTACATTGCATAAGGGACTATAATGATAATCCTGACATTACCATAATGACCATGGTTGCTATCAGGTGATACATATAATATAGACAATCAGTAGACAGTACTTAATATTTAATGATGCATATTTAATGATGCATGAGATAGAATTAATTCATGCCTTTAATTTAGCTCAGAGCCATCATTTGTTATATTTGTGTGCAACTTCACTAACCCTGTTAGAATGTACAGTTACAGTAAACAGCAAAGAGCCAAGCAAGACAGCTACTGCAGAAACCAGAGAGCTTACGTTTACTTATCACATACAATTAATAATTCTTGTGGTGCAATTTAATTCTCCTTTTTTTAAAAAACATGATAGGTAGTTCTACTGTCTTGTTTTAATACAATAAAAAAATATTAAAAAGCTGGTAGCCACAGTGAAAACTATGAGAAGTGTCCTTACTTTGAAATCACACAGAAGGCTGCTTTTTCCCTCTCCCATGTTTCAATTTACCAACTCTCACTTAATCATCTTGAGAAATAATGCCACAAATCAAACATAAACTAATCCAGAGTAAAGGGAGATGATGCTCTGTTGAATGAAAGAGGGACAGTCATGCTCACTGGAGGAGCTAACACGGCTTCACACTTCAAATCCTGCAAGATTCTACCACTACCTTTGTAAAAAAGGATTAATTGAAAGATGTTTTTTTTATGGAAAAGGACACTCCTGCAATGAAGCCATTCCAATATATGTAGACAGCAAAAGATGAACTGCATCAGAAGACAAAAGAGTAATACTCAAATGTAGATATGAAGAAGTACTGCTTTCATATCTTCACAATATTTCTGTCCGTTACCTCTGTTCAAACCTTGCTGGTCCTGTTTGCACAGGTACAACACTGCTGTGGCCATTTCACTGAGCCCTGGAATGAAAGATGCAAAGTCCATAAGAATCACAGAAACAGTGTTTTATGAAATGACATCAAAGTCAGTGTCAGAGGCTCAAGGGTGAGAAGCAAGCAGCTATCTCTGCACTGAAGTACACTAATGCAAGGGCAGACAGAGGGCAGAAGAAAAGAAGGGGGGTGTTTCACTGTGACACCTCAGTGGAACAGACATGAAACAAAGTTTGTGTAACACTTCAAAAAATTCCGGCTATTGTTTGACTCAGCAACTTTGTCTCTCAAGCTCTCTTCCACAGTTTTATTCTATTGATAATGCTCTTTGTTGTTTTCAGATTGGCATTGCACCTCCATCACATCAGCTTCAGAACAGATCAGGATGGATGCAGCTCTTGCCTGAAGCGTATCTGCATTTTTAATTCTGCCCTAAGACTGCCATGGGACAGCTGAAGACTCCAGACAGCCTGAAGACATCTATTAAGAAATTTCCAAATTCGTGAAGCCATGAATAAAATAACAAGGTATCAAAGATATCTCTTCCAGGTATGGTAGTTCCTACTGCTTCTCCCCCCAGGACTACATTCCACTTTTTCAGGAGCTCTCTGAACTCTCAAGAGGGGACAGAACAGAAAGGCCAAGTCCTGATGCAGTAGTCAAAGCATACTAAGAAACCACCACTGCACAGATGTTTTTCACAAATACTAACACCTTTCCTAACAACAGTATTACAGGCAAACACCACTGTTTGGCCTGTCCATTCAGAAAACGTGACAACCACCTATGGTATGGCTCTGTGACAGCACTTTTCCCAGCAGCTCCTGAACACAAGGTATCTTTGGTCTTAAGTGAAGCTTTTCAATAATAGCAGCTCCATCTTTGTTCCTTTGGTCCCTGAACCACAGGAATTAGTTCTGTGCAGTGAGCATGAGAATTATTCTTTCTTCCTTTGTTTTTCTTTAATAATTAATACTAAATATGGTTTTCATCTGCTATCAGTTCTAGAGCAACAGGAAATCGTGGAAGCAGTGGATGATCTCACAGAAGTACAGAAAAAAGACTGATGAAAAATTTTGGCAGAGGCACATTTTTGTAACTCATTATTTCAACCTATTGTCCCACGAAGTCATAGCTCAGCATGGTGAAGCCTGTGGTCCTACACAGCTTCCCTGTTTGGCTTGGGTTCCCCCTCCAACAAGCAGTTTGCTTTCCCTCCAAAAAACTCTCAAAAGCTTGTTCTAGAGTTATGACAAACTTGGTGTGGGGTTGCATGTTAGATATCCTACAGTTTGCCCTAAACACTAAATAGTTAATAATCACCCCAGGAAGATTGTTTTGTCAGAAACTCAAAGCTTCAGGCCAGAAAGCAGCCACAAGTGGTTTTTCTTCAGGATTATTTTGTTTCCAGTTCTTTCATTTCATGACTAGCTGCCCTGACTAGGTGTAGATCAGACTGCACAGTAAGGCCTGTCATATTGAACTCATGGACAATAAACAAACAAGCTGGCCCACACTCTTAAAACAGAGCTATTTTCCGTTGAGGTCATGTTTTCAAAGCCAGGAGAGATAATCAGAACACCTTGTGTGGTAAGAGATTAGTTTGAATACTTGCATAAAGGTGTTCATTCTGTAATGAGGTCACTTGTGACAAGTTACAATGAGCTCTTCAGATAAAAAGGTTTTTTTCTCCAGCCTTCAAATTATTTGTGACATTTATCTGATTCCCCTGATTTTTACATAGCCTTAATCAAATGCAAGTATCTCTAAATACAGACACAGCATTTGTCCACTACTTTACACAGGAAAAAAAACACATCCAAAACCTACTCAGTCTTAAGTAGAAATTAAATATGCGGAAGTTGTCCCTCAGTTCTTCAGTCTTTGTTTACAATTGCCTCCCAAAACTGTTCAAGGACTCATGCCCTGATCAGCAGGGACAGGTATTTTTTCCCTTAGTGAAGAAAATTGCAGAAAATACTGAAGAAATGGAAAAAGAAGGAAAGAAAATAGACTATTACCCTGGTAAAATGGTGACAGTGCATGGGAAGAATTGACATGAAAGAGGAAAAAAATGGAGCTTTCTTAGAAGTTAAACAGTCACGAGAAAAGCTATTTTTGCTGCCATTTGGGAAAGGGACTTCTGAATTTAAAGAATACTGAAATAATCTAGTTATGTGATTTAAGATGAAATGGAAAGCTAAAGTATATGTTGTCACTTTTTTCTTTAATGAAATGCTACATTTAAACATCTTCATTTGAAAATATCTGTATGTGGGTTTTTTTTAAAAATAGCATCAATCTGATAGTTAGAAAAAAAGGGTTCAGAGTGTGCTTATGGCTGACTGAATCCAGGGGTTGGCTAAGATGCTATCTCTGCTGGTAAGTCCAGTGATGCTGTCGAATGCAGTTTCCATAAGAAAGCTGGTACAATATTCATACCTTTAATCTTTTTTGATTCCAGAGATTAAAGAAAATTTTCTGGTGTATGGAATGCTTTGTTAAAAGAAGAAACTGCGAATACAATTACGTGGTTTTATTTCTTAAGAAAAGCATAGAATTCTGTTTCCTCACATATAAAAAGAATCCAAGAACTTGAGATGGTTTATTTCGTCATAGTCCCAGGCCTCTCTTGGCTTTCAGACTTTTCTCTGTGTTGTTTCTCAGGATTGCACTGTTAGTGCCTCTGTCCTGCTAATTTATCTCCTCTTGCCATATCTTCCCAGCTTCACTTTGCTGCCTGTACTTTTTCTATGCACCTTTTTTTAGGGCAGTAATTATCCAGTTTTGGTGGAGTCTCACATTATTGTAGCTACCTGATTCCACAAAGCAGCTCAATGGCTTTTTACAACTATCTTAGATTAAGGGCAGTTTCAAAAGATTTAATACAAACTCTAACTTCATGAATACGCTCTGCAAACAATTTTCACAAATAACCATATTTCTTCTGCCTTAGGGTGTTATCTGAGGCATCACAATTTTGTCTTCAAAAAGCAGGTCCCACATGTATTTCTGCATAGGGAAACCACAAACTTAGTGGCAGATTTACTTGGGCCATAATACACCAATGGCTGTTTTCAAGACACTTCAGTACAACTGGCCACAATTCAACCAGCCTGTTACTAACTCCTAGCCGCTCTTCTTTCCAGAAGCCCTGAGAAAATAACAAAGGAATAGGCACCTATTGCACATCAACAACATGGCCAAACCACACCCCTGTATAAAAAAATCCAGTGCTTTAACGAGCTCACACCCCTCATCTAATTTACCTACAGCCAGCGGAGCAGTCATTCTAGGAAGGGCAGCTTTAGGCTATGCTCAGACAACTTGCTTGCCACGTCACCAGAGCAAAGAAGGAATTCCATTCAAGCAAACCTCACTTGAATTGCTGACAGGAATTCCCACCGTTTGCATTTACATCTCTTGAAAGACTGTTTGGTTGAGGCATTTTAAAGGACCATTAGCAACATATCCCTTGTATATGTAAATTAGTTGTTTAAGCATGACAGAAATTCTTATCAAGGAAAAATCACCATTAAACGAGCAGTGGACACATTTCAATCAGCTGTAAAAGTGAAGCATAGATACCAGAAACTGAGGGTCAGATCAGTTTTCTCAACCAAGAAGCAGTACCACAGAACAAGAAGTTGAGCTAAGCCGAGCTTCCATTGCAACATACTACGGAGTATTTACAATGTGGAAATACAAAAAATATGGCTGTAGAACAAGGTATACAGAGCTTTTCTAAGCAGTAATTTCTCAGATAAACTCTTCTTGAGACAGTTACTCTTTCGTAATTCTTTTAAACTAAAATTCTTTTCTGAGTAATGTTATATAGGTCACCTGAGTATATCAAAACAGTCAAAAGATTTACAATCAGATGTAATTACATCAACCTTTCCAAAGGATTTCCAGTTGCTCTCTGGAATTAATGCATAGCATAAGAATAGCTGACTGGAGTTCTGTACATGATAGCATTTTTTATACATGTTTGCATTTAAAATGTAGTTGATATAAAATACAGGCATTTCAGATTTAACTTGCATGCTACTTTACAAGGGAAGAAGCTCAGAAGTTCCAGTTAACTGATGTTTGGACATTGAATTCTGAAACAGGTTATTGCTTTAATTCCAGACTGACATGTTCCATGGCCAAAACCAGAGTGGGACATCGTCTAATTATTTAAGTTTGTTCTTTTGTTTATGGGCCTCGTACTGAGCTTTACCAAGTGTTCCTTTAGCCATGGTGGGAAGTGGTGATGTGCATGCTTTTGTGGGTTCCAGGCTAAGGATTACTTTATAGTTGAATGGGGTCTTACCCCTGGGTGGCCCTTGGTTTAGTTTATTTTGGCAGTGATCCAGAGTATTTTCCAGAATTGCCGTAGGTGTGGTCAGAAAAGTTTTCCTCCTCCATTCGCCACAAAAAGCTAGAAAAAGCACAGTCCCTCTGATTAGGATGAGAGATAACCATGAGAATATAGCGACCTCTCCACTCTCCAAGATATGTGCACAGTGTTGATAAAAATAAATGTTGCATATCTTGTATGTTCCTGTTTCTCTGCTAGCCCTCCCCGTCTTTCTGATACTGTCACTCAGTGGCACACTCCCTCACAGTCTCCAAGATGAAGAAAGAAGCTCTCTTTAGGCCTCAGGCTCTAGGAAACTTCCCTTACTTTTCCACAGCTCCTTGCAAGTGGCTAAAGCTGTTTCCAAGATCTTGATATATTTTCAGCATATTTTTTTTTCCTTCCTTTTGAGTCTTTGGTTCCTTGAATCTTTTCTGTGATGACGGTGAACTTTTTTTTTTCTTATTTAGAAAAGTAGAATATTGATATTGGGATTTTATATACATCACTGTCTGACAGATGTCTAACACATCATAGAACTGGGAAAAGTAAATTCTTCCCTTCCTCTTAAAGCAATTTCTGTCAAAACTCAAACCCCATAAGGTAAGGCAAATAAAGTGCGGAGCACTATAAAATATGGCCATAGGGCCTTTTATATTATACCCATTATGCATGTCTCTTCCTTATCACTGTCCCATCATTCAATTAGCCTCATAAGAGCTGCCAAGTTTTGTATTAATACCTGTCACCCAATGCAACAAACTCTTGTTCTGTAGAACTTTCCTATATTCCCATGTGTCCATTCTTCTTCAGATAGCACAATTTAGATGATATTGCTCACGGATGCCCATGGATTCAGAAAATAACCACCTTCTTCCAGTCTTTTGTGCCAAAAAGCAAAGAGAGTACCAAGTATCATCACCACAAACACAACAGCAAGTGTTAGAAAAGAGAAAGGAGGTGGTAAAGCAACAGAGAAAGAAACAGAAGGATTTTAGGTCCATTCCTGGGAGGAATGAGGCTGCAGCACTCACCACCGCAGTTTGTTTCTCTTGCCACCCTCAGCGAAGGAGCCATCACCTTTCCAAAGGCCACACAGAATCTGTCTTTTTAGATTTAGCAGAGGCTGTGAAATCTCACTTCAGCAATAATGTATTTAATAGAAATGCTGTAAAGTGGTAACTGAACGGATTACAAGGTTAGGTGGACAACACTGCTCTCCATAGAACACTGTAATTTAACAGGCCTTATATAAAGAACTTTCAAAACATCCAAACCAGATCACTACAAAGGTGTACGTGTTTTAACGGTTTCCACAAAGAGCATCGTCTGTAAGTTTGCTGGGGAAACTTGAAGGAGGGTTTTGCATGGAGCACAAAGATTCGGTAACCTGGAGGAAGGGAAGCAGTTCCTGGTGGATTTGTGTGTGTGCACGCGCGCTCGTGTGTATCCGTGCGTGTGTGACGAGACACTTCCCAGTTCTTCACAAGTCAGCCTTGTTTCAGGGAGCTCACTTCAAAGAATCACTTCAAATGCTTAAAGAATTACACAGATTAAAAAAAAACAACAAACTTTGCAGTGAGTATCAAAAAGAGCTGTCTAGGTGCCTGTCTCATACCGAAATCTTTAAAGCATAACAACAGTCACGCACGTTGTCATATTTACCAGCTATCCCAGATTTCTAAATCCACCGCTCCTGGCTGGAGTCCCGGCCGGCATTCGGGGGCGGGCAGCTGCCGTGCTGGGAGCGGAGCTGAGGGGGCGGCGAGGGCCGCGCTGTGGGAGGGAGACCCCCTACGCCAGCCCGTCCGTGCGGTGAAGAGGTGCGTGGGGTCAGAAAGGAGAGGCAAGAGAATGTATTTAGGAAGGAGCGGTACTGGGGAGGTCGCCGGGGTGGCAGCACCGAAGGGACCAGGCCTCAAGAGGGGCTCAGCGGCCGGGGGGCTCGGCTGCGCTCCCCGACGTGAGGTGACGGGCGGCGGGAGG
>VWZY01008208.1:15013-32553 GCA_013399075.1 Chloroceryle aenea
GGGGGGTGGTGGTCGCCAGTTGAAGTTACAGGGCCATATAGAATCAGTGACAAGACTGGGGACATGAACAAGACCTGACATTTACTTGCAAAAGAAAAAACTATCTTACACTGAAAAACATGCATCCAAGATTTAAGCAGTGCATTTGTGATTTTTTACCTTGTTCTGTAACTTTAGTTTGTGAGTTAACTTCTTCCACAGAGGTTGCAGACTCTTTCAATGGCAGTGCTGTTCCCAGTGAAGCATGCAGAGTAGTTAATCATTAATTCTTCATGGTTCATATTTGCTGTCTGCTTACTGCATATAGTTTGATATAGTTCCTTCCAATAGATTTAATGCTGTCATTAGGAGTCACATGCTGGATAAAATCTGAACTACTATCACAGTCCAGACATAGCATTACAGCCTCCCTTTGTAAGCCAAAGTTACGGAGTTCAGAAAGGCTTAAAACTTAATAAATACTATGGGGTTTATGGTAATGGAACAGCTGCAGTGGCAAACTCACACACACACACCCCCCTGACTGAGCCTGCCTAGTTGGTCGAAACAGGTGCACCTAGAGGCTAAAGCTCTTTTTTTTTTTTTTATCCATGACACTAATTTCATTGTCAAAGTCTAGCTCAACAATTGTGTGTGTTACGATAATGTAAAGGAATCCAGACACATGTGGTGAACTAAATTCCTGGCTCTTGCAAAGGCAGTGAATTCTTAAACTGAAATTGCAGTTATCTTTGTACAGATAAAACAGCTGTCCACTTGCAAAAAACAAAACCAAACAAAACCCCAATATTTTGTTATTACTAGAAACAATGAGTGGTATGATAGGAGGAGACTGTCCTCAGAATAATAAAAACAAATACAAAATGGTGTGAATTATGGTACATAGTGTTCATTCTAGGTACATTCTAGAAAGCCCAAAACTTTTATTTTAAATCTCAGATATAGTCTGGGATCAGGTTTCTATGTGCTTTGGAAGAGCTCATTTCTCACTGTGTTGAAGTGCACAAGTGGGAAGGTAGATGCTTTTGAAACCTTCAGCTCAAGTGCCTTAGATCAGATCACTAGGCCTGTGGCTGACCTATTCAATTACACTAGAAACACTTTCCTCCTCCTCACTGTACATTAGGCTACTTATTTCTTGGAAGATAATCTCTAAGATCAGGATCAACAGTAAATAGTTGCATTTGGCATTCCCATTTGTTGACACTTTCCACTGGGGTTGCAGTGAATTTAACTTACATTGGATGGGTCATCTCTCACACAAGTGTTTTCTTCCTCCCAGACACTTTTGGAGAGTCTACTTAACAGGATGTGACACCCTCAAAAGGCCAAGTGAAATCTACATAGGTTACTATGAACCACCAAAAACCTCATTGCATCAATCAGTACACAAGTTCACCTGGGAAACAAATGGTACAAGCCTGGGTGGAGTCCTGTGTTCATACAGCTATAATGCTTCCCATAACCCAGCAAGATTATCCAGGACAGTTTACAGTATCTCCGCATGACACAAAACTGTGTAATACACACCCTCACCCCGTTTTTTTTAAAAACAGGAAAGGTTTCTCTTGTTTCAGGTAACAAAGGGCTTTTCCTCATCCATATGGAAAATCCCATAGAATATAATACAGGTGAAGACAATAAAGATGTAGATAAATGTTCCGTAGAAATTAGAATTAGATCCTTTCTGAAAATCTGTAATCCAGACAGTAAAATTCAACATAGAGATCACTTTGCTTTAAAAAATGATGAGTTGCTTGAAAAATGAACATTCTCTTTAAATTCCATGGGGTTTTTCTCTGATGACTGGAAATTGTATAAAAATAATCATGCCTTTTTAAGATTCATATTCTCCCAGACATACACTGAACCCAGAGTTTCCAAAGACAGTTTTTGTCACCCCTCTTTCATAGACTATTTCTTGGCTTTAAAATTGGCTGCTGTGACCTGAGCATTTATGGAGATGTCACAATCAGGCTTTCTCTGCTTGATATCTGAAAAAAAGTAATCTTGCTTTAAAGAAATTAAACTTTGCAGACAATTTCCCCATAGTGAGACAAGCTATGGACTTGTAATGTCTTAAGATTGATTTAGAGATATTTCTAAGAGAATGTACTTAACAGTCTTTCAGCCATACTAGTTTTGCAAAAAGCCCACTGGAGGATGGCCAACTGGGTTTGAACTTCCTTGTGTTTAAATCCAAAAAGTACCACACATTTTTCAGAAACTGGTCAATCAAACAGTGCTCTGCTGTCATATTTGATAAAAGGTAGTTACCGCATGTGCTCAGTATATGATCCAAAATAGGAAGCACAGCATCCGATGAAGTAGATGACAAAATGCCAGCAGCGGATATCTGGAATATGTGTTCCTCAAAAAGAAAAGATATTTTGCCATTGGGCAATAGTTCACAGAAATCAGCTGCAATTGTCTCCTCAATTCAGATATTTGAATTGTTCTGAGAGCCTTCTCCCCCTTGAAATTACTAAAGAAAATGATAACTAAAGAAATTACTAAATAAAATGATACAGATTAATCTTCTCTTCTGAAAATTTGCCAATGAATGAAGAACATAATTTACCTTTAACACTTCTTCTGTGAGCACTGCAGATTTATGAATTCAGTATAGGATACAATTTGTCTTTATTTCAGACAATTTTAAAAAACATATATGCTTATTTACCAACCTTTAAATATTTTAGCCTTCCCCGTAACTCCTATCTTGCAAGTCAAGACTGCAATTTTTGTGGTGCCTATTGAGACTGGCAGTGCCTACCACTTTTCAATGTTTCCCCAATGTCTTAAGTGTCTTAAGCTTATTCCCTTGCTTTTTCCCTTTTAGGGACTAATATTTTGATTAATATCACAGGTTGTGCTCTGGAAACACTTGGCCCTCCTGTGACTTTCTTTCACCAATGATGTAAAAGATTCATCTGGTACTTTCCATTCCTGATCCTGACAAGATAAAATACATTAATACATAAAATATGTATATATTATATGTAATTTTTGCTCATACATGACTATTACCTAGATATAATCAGAACAATAGTCCCAGACGTTCAAGTGACAAGGAAAGCCCATCTGTGGATTTTCTAGGTGCCAAAAGCCATCTTTGGCTGTTTGCAGAAAGCAGGGTCCACACACAATTGGAGTGGCCATGATGCATCTATTTATTGTGCTTACCATTCTCAGTTTGGTTGTTATTGTTATTGTTTTCATGTAGCAGGGCAGAATTTGAGATTCTGTCAGTGCCTTCTTTCATGTTACTACAGTTTTTCTTTTCAGTATTCTCTTGGCTTGATTTTGCATTTCAGTTAAGTATCAACTGATAGATTTCTCTGTTATTTCCAGTACTTCACTTACTTTGTTCCACTTTCCCCTGCTTCTTTTACAATCTTTCTCCAGATATTTTGTGCCCAAGCCTGTTAACTACACAGACAGTATGACAATATAGCACTAACAAGAATATAAAATGTAAATAAGCCAGTTTCCCAGAAATTTATTTCTTTTGGCTGTTCTATGGTATGACAAATCTAGTTCTACTTGTGCCACCGAAAGTGAAGGGTTACTCTATTTGCTTTCACTGAAGCCAATATAAACCAGAAATAAATTAGAACCGTTAGCTACACTGATGAAATTGGCAACTCTCACTGACAGTAGCAACAGGAAAGGCAAGTGCAGCATATGACGCTGCACGTGCCCCAGCTCCTTTACAGATCAAGAAATGACACACATATTCTGGAATCACTGAGCTGGCAGTCTAATCAAGGGAAAAACTCCTTGTTTAAGGAAAGATTAGACTGCACATTAAGATTTTGTTTTGAGGCAGGCTTTTACAATTTGCTTTCTCATTTTTCTTCATTTATTGCTAGAAGACTGTCTGGATGCAAGATAAAAAATAATAATAAAAAAATTTAAATTAATTGACCAGAACTACCAGAAAAGTTCTTGTCAATCTCTAAACTCTGGGATTTCAACCCTATTTAAGAAGTCAAGCAGACTCTGCTCAGAAGTTCAGTTATGAGCTCTAAATGATTACTCCAGAAACAGGGAGCATTTGAAATAAATAGAACAGTTGTCTACATCACCACAGCTATAAAAAAGACTGTATTTCAATAAAGAAATACAAATAATGTAGTATTTTCTCAAGCTATGGTAGGATTCAATTGGGAGCTTTTTGCTTTTGGTCCGCTGATTCCCCCTAGAGCTTACAGACTACCTGTTCCATGGACTTTCTGGGACTGAATGGCTGGAAGGTGGATGTCCTTCTGAAACAAAACCAAAGCACATGGATGATGCCAGAGCTCCAGAGTAAGGGAAGGTTCACTATCGCTGCATCAATTGTTTGGGGTTTTTTAGCTTCCAGCAGAAGGATGATTTCAGACAAATATTATGTGCTTTCTTAGGGTGTGTGATTTTTTTTTGTGATTTGTCCTCATGCTTGCATCTATTTTAAAAAAAGTGAGTGGAATAATTTTTATTCTGACAGATAAAAAATAAGGAACAACCTGAAAAGGGTTTTCTTCCTGGCTCTTATTTACACTGAACAGTATTGAGGCATCTGACTCATGTGACAGTGCCTAGGCTGGTGTAAACACCTGGTTTTTTGGTGCACCATATAGCACTTAGTTTTGCAGCCCGATAAAGATATTCACGTTGTCATTATTTTAAGTGAAATAAAATCTTCATGTTTATAATAAGACATGTTTGTGTTATTTCTGGGCTGAGAGGAAGTATTAGAAGAGAAAGTTTTCTATCTCCTTTCTTCACTTCCAGCTTTCTGGTGACCACTGGGACAGAGACACCATGGTACAGCATAGACTCTGCTCTAAATATAACAGGTGACAAACAGTGACCCACCTCTGCTCTCACCCCCACGGAGTAAGGTGCAACCTAGGTAGGGTACAACTGACATCCAGAGATGTACATCTGGGGGGGACACTGACTTCAGTGAAGTTCATGGTTATGTGGTTTATGCAGTTCATTATGAATTTTCAGGGAGAAATTCCACATTCTGGGTGAGGAAGAAGAGATGGCTATATTGTTTTGACAAAAATCACTTTTGTTTTTCCATTAAAAAAAAAAATCTCTTTCAGAATATGCAAGACTGATCCAATAAAAATAAAAATTTAAAGCATATTAAAAGCTTTAACACACTTCCTGCCGCCAGAAGAGCCCCACTGCAGTGCTGTTGAAGGAAGGAGGACAGCATCGTTATTTATGAGCGTCTGTACTCTCTCAGCCTTTCATGAAACCCTAATTTTATCTGGCAGCTCTCAAGAATCTCTGAGAAACTGGATCTTTTGTTACCACTGCATCCATCTAACTTCTGCACCTAAAAAGACACAGACACTTTTTCATAAGTAAAGAAGTCCAAACTTTCTGACATTAATGTCACACTACTGTTTTAGACTCTAAACCTTCAAGTTCCTCTCTCTGGCCAAACACCAACAAATGCCCCTTTTTGCTCAGCTACCACCTCTAGCTTTTACAATAATTTTGTTGAGAATAGGGTCAGACCTCAGTCATCTGTTTTCACTGGGGGAAAAACAAGACAAAACAAAACAAACAAAACTCCTTTATTACCCTTTGACAGGAGTAGAGTTAAGCCCAAGGGGGTTATTTTTTTCACATTAACTTTTGCTAACCTCATGTCTCCCTCATTTTCTTTCTCAGATTTACTCCCAAACAGTTCACGCATATGTGTGCATATGCCTGTGTGCCTATCTGCGTGTGTATGTGTGTGTATGTGCACATTTATCCTTGTAATGAAAAGGAATCTATCTGTTCAGATAATTTGCTGTTGTTTGCAACATGATACTGCTAGTCCTTTTGACTTCAGCGTGAATAAACAGCCTGATCCCGTAAAATAGGCCTTTTCTTTCCCCGGAGCTTGTTCCAAGATTGAGGAACACAAGCTAGCAAAGAACATCTGCAACAGTTAGTGGAAACCCTAAGAATTCTTATGAATAAATAGATTGGAAACTAAGTTGGAAATTTCTCAGTGAGATATAAATTTTTAAAAATGAAATCCAGTTGAAGTACCCAGTTTCCCTGGGAGAATAGAAGTCTAGCCAACCCAAGTCTAAATACATGTGGTAGTGATCACTGTATGCTGTTTCCAGTTTATCATCAGAAACAATCATAGCAAAATTATTGTCATTCAAATTTATCTGCTAATAAAGAAATGTTACACTTTTAAACATAAATCTGATTGCAAATCACCTCTGTAATGAAGATGTTAAAAAAAAAGATGGAACTAAGCATTTTTTAAAACTTCCTCCATATTTTTTTCCCTATTTCCAGATCTAATGAGAATTCTAGATGAACATTAAATGTAAGTAAAATTGTAAAAATGTAGAAGCCACCGCTGATGAGCAATACAGATCAGGTAGATTTAAGGGCTGTAATTCAAGATTACATCGGTCTGCTTTTCAAAATATTCATGGTGGTAACTCTTTACAGGTCAGACTCAGTGAAAAAACTCTTTGGAAAGGCTGAGATCTCTTAACTATTTAGACTTTCACTTTTACTCTCTGTCTTTTCTTAGACGTGCCTTTTTCCTTTCAGTTGCATAGTCATTCTCCCAGTTATTAAGCTATCACAGTCCCCTAGAGACTGTCTTCATTTTTTTGATGATTACCACTGGCAGAACGCTATGAAGGAAAACATTTGGGTTATATAGATTGTAAGTTAATAGATAGATGTTACCATCTTCATGGGAAATACTTCACTCTTAAAAAAAAAAAAAAAAAAAAAAAAAAAAAAAAAAAAAAAAAAAAAAAAAAAAAAAAAAAAAAAAAAAAAAAAAGGCAATATTGTTTGGCTTGATTTAGTATAGCTTTGGTACGTAGAATAAATCATTTGCAGCTGGCGTACCCATGCACATGCTCTGGGGGTGAGGAACACATGCATGTTATCAATTCATTATCTGTGCTGCAGTTTATTACCCCTGATGTGCTGGACAGCGACATCACCATCTCCCCTATATCTAAGGGTATAACATTAATGGCAATAGATATCAAGCCGATGGGAAGCAAGCAAAAGCTAGTCTGTGGTTGGATTAATATTTGATTGCTTAAACAGTACAGCTTTCAAAGCATGGGAAAATTTGCCTAGTGAGCAAGCTGGATTTAAAAAAAAAATATAAAGCCTGCCAAGCTCCCAAACCTAATGTGAAAAAGAGTTTGTGGAGAACTTTAATTAAAGTAAATGGAGAAATTTCCCCCTCTTCAGACAAGAACTTAAATTTGCCATTTTCAATCTATCCTCATACTGGCTCTTTACTCAAAAAAAAAAATAAAAAATTAAGCAAAACATTTTCTCAAGTCTATTCTCATCTTCCAGTCCTTTTCCATTTTTTGCCTATTACAGTGAAGAGGAGAAAGCCTGGTCAAGTGAACACTGGCCCAGATTAATTCACAAAACCTGGTGTTTCTCATGTACCAAGTGTTTACTCAGTTTAGTCTACTTTGGAGGCAATATGAAGTTTGCTCTTTACTGTGTGGATACAGACTACAAAAGTGACTGTACTAAGGATGCCCTCTACTGAGAAAAAAAGGACAGAAGTCTAAATATGAGTATTACAGAGGATCTTCACTAGCTAGTACAAGCAGTAAAAGAATGATTGTTTTCAGGAGGAGAGAACATTGTGATTTATTTCATTTTTTCAGTTAGAACAGTTTTGATGAGGGTGTGAACAGATTTGGCCACAGATTTATAGGTTATAGATATAGTAATAAATTAAACTGGGCAAGGTAATGTTCCTGAACACTTTCTTGATCGTCTGCACTGTTTGAATGCTAGAAGGATCTCAACACATCTTTGGCTGACTTCAGTTAGCAGCTCCCCAAACAGTTTCTGAGCATGATTTGGCAGCTGGCACAGGCCAGTGTCCATTTTGAGTAGGATGGAATTGGTCACCTTGTTTTGAGTGCCCAAAGCAGTTTAATGTTATATATACACATTGCTATATACTAACTGGAATCATGACAGAAGATGATCCTAGGCAGATTTGACTTATCATTATAGATATAGTCTTAGAAAACAGGGACACAGGGAGCCTGGTAAAATAATCCATTCATTCATTGATAAACGTACCTGTTTTTCTTCAAATCTAACCTAAATACACCCTATGGAAATGATAGGCAGCTATCATTTTCCTAGCTCAGTGCAATAATGAAAGAATATATTTCTTTCTACTTTGCAGCTACTATCTAATTATTCAGGGTGACAATATATGGTTCTGGTGTTTTCTTTTTAAGATAAAAAATGCTCCATTAGTTGAAATTTTCTTGTGGGTCATGGTTTACAGATCTCTAATATCACATACTTATATGAGATATTTAAAGCAACCTACTGACAAATAATAAAGCATTATAAAATTCAGTCAATAAACTTACTACCCCTCTAGTGTCAATGTGAAGATATACACAGCTCCTGAGGCTGACTCATCGCATCCAAAAAGCAGCTAACAGAGGTAGATGAGTATGTTCTGAAGATACCTGTTTCTTTCCCTGACAACAGAATTAGTTCACGTTTACTAACTCCTACTGAAGTGTTTTACACCCAAGTACTAAAACAAGTGCTGGAGAAGGAAGGGTGATCTATTATGATTGTTTGTGAACGATTGCTGAAAAATCTATCAGCAAATCCTGAATGCTTGAAGACAGCAACATCTGTGACATGTTCCTGTAATGGATACCACAGGTCTTAACAGAACCGGAAAGCCTTGTGACAATATGAATAATTTTGTTCCTGCTCATATACTTTCATGACCAATAGTTCTAGTGCAGTCAGCTAGCACATGGGCTGTAGACATTTATGGGAAAGAAGTAAAGGCTTCGTGTGCTGTGTGAGTGAAAACCACAGTGTTTGTATCGGAAGAGTCTCCTGCAGGAAAAACAAATATTCTAGTCTGAACATGGTCTACATGGTCTTCTTACTAGTATTTACAGGGTGACAAAATGTAGGACATTACCAACCATTTATGAATACACCCTTAAAAGTGACAGGTTTCCCTGAGCTCATTCTTACAGGAATATCCAAAATACAACCTCCAACATTTTATCATTCTCTTATCTACGAGTAAGAGACAGATATAAATAGTTTTGGCCACTGTAAAAGTTGTATTTGTGGAGTTTGAATATCTTCTACAGTAACAAGGAACATCTGTAATGGAAAGCAAAGTTGCTGCTTTTTTTTTGGTTTTGTTTGTTTGCAGTCTCACAAAGGTGTGAGACTGCAAGTCCCCAGCAGCTGAGGTATCTTCCCAGTAGGGTCCCTGGTGACAAGGAGTCCTTAAATAAATTTCAGGAATTTGGAATCCTTCTGTTGAAGGGTATTCTGTAATCTAAAAACTGAAATGAAATCAAGGTTGAATTCTGACTTTGAAGCCATGGATTTTCCTGTATTGACATTATGATCATGTGATACAGAAATCTTTAGAATTACTTGAACAGTTGGTTACCTGGTGAGGAAGCAGAGATCAAGATTTGATTAGATATATTGCACAGATTAGTCTCAAATGACTGAATGAAGTGCCTAAATTTTGAATGCCTTGCATTCCCATATAGTGAATGGAGAGAGTATCTCCAAAATACTGTCTAGCAAATACCTCTATCTAAAGTAGTATTTTGATGTACTACTAATAAAGATAAATATATGTGGCATGATATCTTCAGGCAGAGGTAATATCTGTTATTTGATCAACTGATGTGGGTGGATGAATTAGATAAGCCTTTAGGTATAGAAATCTTCAGGTTGGAAAGAGAAAGGTTCGACATCTGGAACTGGAATTCAATAGTATATCTCTTGATAAATTTCGTATGCGAAGGAGGGAGTTATGTGTATATATATTCCATATGAATTATACTTCAAAGAAAGGTGTCCTTAAGAAAATCTACTACCTAGTAAGAGAAGGAATGGTGATAATTGTTGGATTTTTTTTATTTTGTCGAAATAGCTTTCAATTATGCCTCAATGCATTCACATAATAATTAAAAAAAAAAAAAAAAGAAAACGGGGCAGTAGTAGCATTTTGCTAATTAAAGCTACAGTGTTGGCTTTTTTTGGTTAGGACTGGAACATATGCAGAGAAATAAGAGTCATCTCAGAAAAAAAAAAAAAGTATGAATATTTGTATTTTGGTTCACTAGAATAACAAAAAGAACAGAGAATGGGCAAGTAGGAATGGTTACAAAAGTTAATCAAACTCAAACATTTTTGCAAATAACCAACCAAGCTTTTGAAAGAAGATTAATTAGATCAGTATAAAATACTTCAATTGCCAAAGAAATATTTTTTTTTTTGTAGTTTAGATGACTTTCTATCCATTTTTTAACTTTTTTTATCCTTTTCTTGACTTTTTTTTGCTTAAGTCACCACTTTAAATGAAAATATCATTTCAAAATGGAAAATAAACTTAAATTCTAAATATGTCCCAAAAATTTGTAAGAAGTCTCCTGACAGGCTGATAGATTCATACCACAGTTTAATATGATTACTAATATTGTGTGATTGTTTTTCTTCTTTTCAGCTTGTTTTAATCTCTCATGCCAACAGTACTGCCACCTCTGTGAGACTTATGCTTCTAGAAAACCTTGCCTTAAAAAAATCCCACTGTATGTGTAGGAGTCTTTGAAATTGTAGCCATACCTATGAATTGTTAGTTGTCTTTCAATGGAACTTTGTTGGATGGAGACAAGTGATTAACAAAAAGTGAAATATTTCTCAGAAATTTTACAAGGCTGACAAAGTTGTAAAGAAGCACACGTGGATTTCAGAATCTACTAATTCTGAAAGTTTCCACCCAAAAGCTGACTGTTTTTCCTGTCCTTTTACTTGCCTTACTGATAGGGTACCAAGAGGATTTCTGGGAAGCTGAGCCCAAAGGCTGTCAGCCCTTCATCAGTTCACATGGTATATAAAAAAAACCCCACTGTTAAATATATATTTTTCCCAGAGAGTGATGCCTACACCTAGTACCATATGGTATAAATGCTGCAAGTAGTGTACACTCACACTACTCAGTTTTAGCCTTTCTGAAGAACTCATCTTGTCAAATCTCAGTAAGTTACTTCTGAGACCCTTGAGTCTGCCTGTGTCTCTAAAGCACAACATGTTAAACACATGTCCAATAAGCCCAGAAAATCCCTGTCTCTTAAAAGAAATGCTAGGATTGCAACAGAGCACGTTATTCTGCAAAACTGTCCAAACACCAGCAGGACATTCATTGCTTATATAAGGAAGATGGCAACATAAGCACCACCTTAAATGACCTCTCTAAGTGGAGTATTTGCTATGTCACAGCAGAACATCACTGGATCATGAAAGCAAGTGGAATATCATTATTTTAAGCTGGACAGATGTACAGTCATAGATAACACACTGTAAGAAAAGCCCAAGATGAGGAAATAAAACATATAAAACTCATGTACCTTTCAAAACTGTGTTTATACCCATAAGCGGAATTTATACAGTATACATTTGAAAAGCAACATCATTCCTTGTGCTATGAGATGAAATTACTACCTCTTTAATGGTAAAATCCCAACAGCATACAACCAAACCTGAGTGTCTAGACAAGCCATTTGTCAAATTCCCTTTGTGCAATATCAGAGGAAGATTCATTTCTCTACAAATCAGACAGTAAGTAAAGGAGATGATAAAGAAACTTGGTCAATAAATGGATAAAAATATCGTCTCTGCAAAGTAAATTTTTTGAGAGAAATCATCAGCATCAAATATTTTTCTACCCTTGGAGACATAACAGCATGTTTATCTATATTAAATGTTAACTTTTGGAGAAACAATCCATGTATTTGGTGACAAGTTTTTTTCAATGAAAATAAACATTTTGATGGTAAGCAGACCTTTAAGGTCTAAGTAAGGTCTATGTATTTTTCCCTAAGGAAAGATAATTGAGGACCATAATTAGTGAATTTGAGCAGTTTTGGAAGGAGACAAGAGATACTCTCTTAAATAAAATTCACATTTTTTAATAAACAAAATAGAAATTTCATCAAATAAGAATAACGTTCTGGGGAAAGAAAGTGGACTGCAGGAAGGTCAGGACCATCATGGACTGCTTGACTGAACAGAGAAGTAACAGATACAAGAGTGTGGATGTTAAACTGCAAACCCACAAATGAGATACAATGAAAGGTTTATTAAACAAAATTTAGTGCAGGAGCCTCAATCCTTAGTTGTCCACAGGTGACTCCACAGGGTGTTCTCACAGTGGTTTGTGCATGTCCTACCAAAACCCAAGCATTCAAAAAGACAAATAATTTTGTTCATGTTATAAAAATGTACATGACCTTACCTGATAAGACCATGGGTAGTTGAAACTTCTATGGAAGTTAAAAAGAACCCATAAAAATCCCCCAAAATACAGACGGGATTTTTGTGGTTTTTTTTCAGTTATGCATGTATGATTTGGAAATTGAATACCTTAAATAAGTTAGTGGTATAATATATGTTGCTGAACAGAACTGCACTAGACTGGATTTTGCAGTCAGAACCTGCATGCATCAATATGATAAAGAGAACAACTTTTCCTAAACTCCAACAAAAACACTTAGAGGCAGCCCTGATGAAAGTAATTGGCTGTGCCTCTGCTGCTAGACAGAAAAAAAAACCAAACCAAACCAACCCAAACAAACCAACAACAACAACAAAAAACCCTAGGAACTGATCTCCGGTTTTCAAGATACACAGAAAGGATTTGTTTGCATCCATGGTGCTCACCATGTGTCCTGTCTGTCTGTCCCACTGTGGTATTCCTTTAGCCCTAACTCATAATGACTATTTTGAGTGCTTTTTGCAGATTGAGTTTTCTGAAGACTGAGGACATTCTTGTAATGATCCAAGTGGGGTTTTCACAGGATGAATTCAAGAGTATGTGCTGCATGCCCTTGGATGTGGTAGGAGGCCATGTGACTTTTTCTTTGTATACAAAACCATATGGAATAATATTGGATGTCTGTAGAAAGCAGAAGGTGACAAACATTCAACAGCCTTATCTGTAACACATTTCAGAAACAAGCTCTGAAGTGAACTATCACCCAAACCATACTGGAAGATTGACTTTGGTAGACCCAGCAGTGGATGTTGTTTACCTGACCTCCTGCAGCCCAGAGAGATTTAGCAGTTAAGCAGATATCCACCTGCAGTCTGTGGAGGATCCCAGGCCAGAGCAGGTGCATGCCCTAAAGAGGCTGTGACTACACAGACAGCCCATGCTCAAGGCTCCTGGAAGGATCTGTGGAGAGAGAAGCTACATACAGCAGGTTTGTTGGCAAGACATGCGACCCACAGGGGACTCACACTGGAGCAGTCTGTTCCCAAAGGACTACACTCCATATAAGTGACCCCCACTGGAGCAGGCTGTGAAGAACTCTAGCCCAGAGGAAGGACTCATGTGGGAGAAGTTTGTGGGGAACTGTCTTCCATGGGAAAGACCTCATGTTGGAGCAGAGGAAAAGTGTGAAGAGTCATCTCCCTGGAGAGGAAGGAGTGGCAGAGACAGCATGTAATGAACTGACCACAACCCACATTCCCTATCCCCTGATAGCCATTGTAGACAAGAAGATGTGTGCTGCAGAAATGGTTGCTGAACCCTTCACATTCAGAAATCAGGAGTTCATGAGCAAGACAATCTGGAAGTCCTCCATTTTGCTCCATTTATCCACTCATCTTCCATCTGGATTTCCTGGTAAAGGATGATGGAGAGACTCTGTTAACCTGTCTATTTGGTTTGTGCTTCATATCAAATCAATGAATGTGTGAAAAGTCCAAAATAAGGCACACCACAGGCTGCCTCTTGTTCTAGAGATGATGCAGAAAGGGAACCCAAGTCATTTGTGAGTTTGTTGAACTCTCATTGATTATTGCTATTTATTATTATTTCTGTGTTTCATCAAGTACAACAACTGTGAGGGAGGAGGGATGTAGGAAACACGTTTATAACACAGTAGATTCATCATTTCCACTGTCAGTGTAAGAGCTGGCAAACCTTTTTCACTCAAAAATGACCAATTCACTTTCAAATAACTTAAATTACCAGTTATTTTCCAGCTAGTGACTCTGATTGTTATTGATATGGCTGTACACTGTGCCATTTAAACAGTGCCTAAATGTGGAGTTAAAGCTTTCATACTCACTAAAGTTTTTAATGGGAGCTGAATTGGAAATTGTCAGGCATCTTCTTCTGATCAAAGAACTATAAACACTTCTTTTTTTTCCCAGATCAGTTTTCAGTGCTCTTAGAAGAAAACCAGAAATATCTTAATGAAAATGCTAGGTAATACCTGTCACTTTGCCAGTCAGGGACTCACACTGTGAATCTATTACATTGAGAAAGAAGAATATACTGTTAAGAAAGGTAGGCTCTAACTTTGTTTGTCCATGCTGTTCGCAAGCAGAAAATGATTCTGATATTTCAGAGAGTCTGGGGGAAAAAAAAACCAAAAAACAATCTAAACTTTCACATCTATCTTTATTTGGATTTCCTTTTTAAAATGTAATAATGGAAATGACAGTTCTTATAATCCTGAGGGAATTTTTCTGGAAGTAGATGTGTAATTCTGTTGGATGAAACAGACCTTAGCAACAAAGAAGAAAATGGATTTCAGCCTCCAAAATGTAGAGAAGCATATTCATGAAGGGTTCATTGAATTGCACAGTCTAGCTCTATCACCATCAGAGTTAATCAATGTTATTCTTTTTTTTTTTTTGGTTATCACAGCACAGGACAGCAAATGCTCTATGTATTTTAGACAGCAATTACAACTAGGCAGTTATTAACCAGTATTATTGTGTCTAAATCTGAGCCAAGGATAAACAAATGTGTTAGAAAATTCCATGTTGGAGTTGCTAGTGTATAGACTTTAGTTATCAAGTGTAATAACCAATCTGTAATAGGAGGAACCATGAGTATGTATATTTTTAGAGCCATAGGAATGTTTTGAATTCAGCTTGACTGGTCTATACCAAAAATACTCTCAGAAAGGATGTTATTCAAGTTATTTATAAACTCATGGTGGTAATGATTTATTTTAGTCAAGCAGATGAGATGCTATATTTCAGGAAATAACAAATGAAATATTGAGTATATGATGCATTATGTTCTCTTTCCAGAAAAGTTGTCTGACTGTAAGAAATAATAACTTCTGGTTTTGAGAATTACATTTGTGAGGCTAATTTTGTGGGAAAAAAAGAAAAAAAAACAAACCATAAAGTTGAGTAAACAAACCTGTGAGTATCTGTAATATATATCTTAATGCAAAAATCTTATTTCTTGAACCTCTGAATAGGAAACTATGTATTTCACCTATTAACCAAAGGAAAAAAAAAAAAAAAAAGGCAAAGGGAACAGTCAAAGATTTCACTGCTTGGTATGAATAATAAATTAGAATACAGCCTTGTGTGAACAGTAAACATGTGGAATGGTGAATTCTGGAGCCTCAGTTGTGGTTATTGGTATTAAGCAATAAAAACATTTGAAATGTGTGTTTGTCTTTCTCAATTTAATTCGTTTTCAGACAGTGCATTAAAAACCAGTGCAGTGCAAAAGTACTTGGTGAATGCATCAATCAGCAAATCGGCCACTTCTCACTGGTTGAGTTTTAAAGAATTTTACAAACCAAATGTACCTCCCAGCTAGAGTTTTCTATTTCTCTGCTCCCACTTCAGAGATGTGGGTCAAAGCACTTAATGCCTTTTTTTAACAGACTGGGTCCAGGAACAGACGGGAGCTGTGTTCAGGAGCTGGATTGTGGTGCTGGATTCAGGAACACACAGAACAGGATCAAAGGCAGAATGGACAGAGTCCTCCTCAGATGCCAACCAGTGAAGAAGAGAGAAAGAAGCTGGAAGAGCCAAGCAGGGCTTTACACTCATGATCCCTCAGCTTTGTACAAAATATGACATATATGGCATGGACTATCTCACTGGTCAGTTTGGGGTCACCTGTCCTGTCTGCTTCTCCCTGCAGGTGCAGCCTTTTACTTTCTGCACCCCCCAATGTGGTACACAAGATCCAGCGGTGGCCTTGGTCTGCACACCAATCCTTGGTAGTAACTCTAAACATGGGGTCTTATCACTGCTAGCAGCAGACACAGCCTGTGAAAACAGGTTCATAACTTTAGACAGTGTAGTTAGTTAGAAGAACTGACTTGAAAAGTAAAAGCATTGAACAGAATTAGTTCTCTTCTCACTTAATCCAGGACAGACCTTTAGATCATCGAGTCTAACTGTTAACCCAGCAATGCCAAGTCCACCACTAAGCCATGCCCCTAAGCACCACATCTGCACATCTTTTAAATACCCCCAGGGTGGTGACTCCACCACACTGACAGGCAGCCTGTTCCAATGCTTTACAACCCTTTTGGTGAATAAACTTTCCCTAATGTCCAATCTAAACCTTCCCTGCTGCAACTTGAAGCAATTTCCTCTTGTCCTATTGCTTCTAACTTGGGAGAAGAGACAGACATCCATCTCACTCCATCCTTCTTCCAGGGAATTGTAGACAGCAATAAGCTCTCCCCTGAGTCTCCTTTTCTCCAGTCTAAACAACCCCAGTTCCCTCAGACAGTCTTCAAAAGACTCGTTCTTAAGACACCTCACCGGCTTTGTTGCCTTTCCTTGGACATACTTCAGCATCTCAGTATCTTTCTTGTAGTGAGGGGCCCAAAACTCAGTATGAGTGGTGATACTGAACACAGCATTCAAGGTCCAGCCTCACCAATGCTGAGTACTGTGGCATGATCACTTCCTTAGTCTTGCTGGCCACACTATTTCTAATACAAACCAGGGTGCCATTGGCTGCCTTGTTCACCTGGCACACTGCTTGCTCATGTTCAGCCAGCTGTTGACCAATACCTCCAGGTGCTTTTCAGCTAGCATCTTTCCAGCCACTCTTCCTCAAGCCTGTAGCATTGCCTGGGGTTGTTGTGACCCAAGTGCAGGACCCAGCACTTGATCTTGTTGAACCTTATACCATTGGCCTCAGCCCATCAATCCATCCTGTCCAGAGCCTTCCTACCTTCAAGCAGATCAACACTCCCATCTTGGTCTTGTCTGCAAATTTACTGAGGGCACCCTCGATATCCTCAGCTATATCATTGATAAAGTTATTAAAGAGAACTGGCTCCAGTACTGAGCCCCGAGGAACACCACTTGTGACCAACTGCCACCAACTGCCTTTAATTCCATTCATCAACACTTTTTGGGTTCGGCCATCCAGCCAATTTTTCACTCAGCAAACAGTTAAGTTCATCCAAGCTATGTGCAGACAGTTTCTCCAGGATAATGCTGTAGGAAACAGTGTGAACAGCTTTACTAAAGTTAAGGTAGACCACATCCACAGCCTTTCCTTCATCCACTAAGTGGGTCACCTTGTCACAGGAGATCAGGTTGTTCAACCAGGACATACCTTTCATAAACCTATGTTAATTAAGTCTGATCACCTGGTTGTCCTGTACAAGCCACATGATGGCACTAAAGATGATCTGCTCCATAACCTTCCCTGGCAC
>VWZY01008208.1:35358-47443 GCA_013399075.1 Chloroceryle aenea
GAATGAACGGGACTGAGAACAAGCAGAAGGGGTAACATTTTTATTTTAGGAGATTTCTTCAACACAATCTCTATGTAGATTGATTTAAAAAAAAAAAAAATTACATTGAAGGGGGATGGATAGACACCTACTATTCTGATCCATGCTTCCAAGGCAGATTTTCTTGTTTATCTACTGATAATCTAATATAAAGGGGGTGTACACTACAGTTAGCTGGGTCCAGCTGTGCTCCACTAAGATCTCTAAAGCCTCCACATGTTCTTCGGATGAAAAAAAGATGCTAAACATCATCTCTGTTCTGTGTCAGTTTTCTGTAAGTGTGTTAACCACCCAGCATCTCCCTTTTTCTGTCAGCATGCTAGACACTCAGCTAATCAGCAACACATAGGCAGTGTCATTACATCAAGTGAAAGTAGTCATTTGTTTGACAAAATCTCATTTTTCATTTTCTTTTCCAAGGGGCTTGGGAAGTATTTGAGTGGCTGTCCTTCTNATGTAGGTGTGTTTGGTTTAGGAGAAGAGCACATTTACAATGATTGCCTCAAGGACATTATTGGCTACAGTAAATTCTGTTGAATTCTGTTGCAATTTAGAAGTCTTTAAACCTTGAAGAATATCTGTCTCTTTAAAAAAAATATATAGATTCACCTTTCTTGCAAATGTACCATAGAATATCTTTTTTCAAAATGTATATTCAGTTAATATTTTTTATAATTTGCAAATAAAGACAAGCATTTCTATTCCCTCAGGGAAATCCCGGGCAGCAAGAAATCCTGTAAGCATCCTCTCTGTTTTTTCTACTCAAACACCTACTGCCATAAAACTTCCTATAAAAATTCAACAAAATTGTGGAACAAGGTTGTCCTAGATAAAGGTCCCTGAATTCCAGTCTTCTCTGCCCCATAGAAAATAGGAATAAAGAATATTTCCATTAATATTTTAAAAGGCAGGTATTTCTATCAGTTATCTCTGTGCCTATTGCCTACCAGTTTAGTTATCATCAATAATCTACCATGGTCTGATTTGTTCTGTTATGCTTTATTTGTTGTGATCTTCAGCCATAAAGACCTGCCAGACACTGGTAACAAATCATCACAAAAGTTCTTTGCACACATTTGTCCTATGTTTTGTAGAGCTATCCCTTTAAGAAAATGGTTTAGGAGGTATTTTGAATAATAATTAGAAGTTGATTGCTTCACATAAGTATTTCTGCCAATTGTCAAATTAATCACCAATATCTTTCCATATTGCTCTGCCGTATTTCAGCAGCTGAGCAGTTTTGAGGCAGTAAGTCATTCCAAAATATTTTTTATTTTTGTCCATGTGCAAGGAAATGACTCGGGAATGGATTTCCAGAGCCAGACCAGATGCAGCACTGAGCAGATTTCCTTCCTTCTGGGGGTCATCCTTGCAAAGCTGAGCTGTACACACCCACCCAGGCATAGAACATAAAAGAGAGGACTGGACTGACACCCTCTTTCTCCCTCCTCTAAATACCATGCCACACCATTTATATGTTTACCGGAACACAGCCAGACAGAGGAGCACGGCATACATAGACTAAGGCTTCTGCAGACCAGTATAGTAGCTAGTTAAACTCTTGTCTTTTGTAAAGAAAACAGTTATGTTCTCCATCCTACACCTTGTACAGATCTGGTATGATAGACCAGTGATGAAAATGGTGAGAAGAAAAATAGGATGGGTACTGAAGGCACAAGGTAAGAAAATGGAGGGATTATTGTGAACTTTCGTTATCTTGTAGAGTTGGAAGGATGTTTACTTCCACTTATCTGGTGGCTACATATCAGATATTTCTCAATATCTGTCTTGAAGCAAACACACCTTTTTATGATGTCTTTGTCACCTTACTTTGGATGTAAACTCAGTCTCCATGGAGCCTGAGAAGCAAACAGATGTGAACAGTCTTAACCAACAGGTGAGCTAAACAAAGACAATGCCAAAGCAGGAAAACAGCATTCCTCCCTGTACAAATATACATGCACCAAGCAGCAGAGGAGAGAGCAGGGCCATGAAATTTTTGGTGGAGAGTAGCAACCAGTTAAAGTTGAAGCAGATAANTCTGTTCTGTGTCAGTTTTCTGTAAGTGTGTTAACCACCCAGCATCTCCCTTTTTCTGTCAGCATGCTAGACACTCAGCTAATCAGCAACACATAGGCAGTGTCATTACATCAAGTGAAAGTAGTCATTTGTTTGACAAAATCTCATTTTTCATTTTCTTTTCCAAGGGGCTTGGGAAGTATTTGAGTGGCTGTCCTTCTCAGCTTGAATCCCAAACTGATGACAGAATGACACCCATTTCCTAGCAACAGGAATCTGAGCATTTGCAGGTGAATAAAAGCAGGAACCAAAGGAGCTTTCAACTACTTAGTGAGGCTTAGTGGCTTAGTAAATTTAGGTGCTTACAGGATTAAGCAAAACTGGAAATTGAGTGGCTTTTAGGAACCTAAATTCCAGCACAAACAGTATTTAACAGACTGGATCCCACTCAATAATTTTATCATCTGACATCTTAAATGACGCTATTCAACCACCTACAGCAGCAGACTGATTTAATTGTTCTTCCACCTTCTGAAACTCCTTAACAGACAGTTTTCACCAGCTTTTGAGCTTAGAAACACCTATGAAAAGGCCTAAATAAGTTTTCTGCAACTGCATTTAAAGATTGAAGTTTCACAGTTAGGGCCTACAACACTCAGACTGTAGCTAGTATAAATGTATTTCTTTTTCCAATAACTGTGAACAAGTGATTATTTCAAACTCACCTTATGAATGTAGTCACAGCGAAGCATTATTTCAGAACTAGACAACAGCATTCACCTTATTTGACACATACTAGTGCTGTTGCAATAGCTGATAACACGCAAGAAAGAGAGGGAGGGAATGAGGGGGAGAAAGACATGTCAGGGAATGAGCAGCAAGAGCTTGCACAAACTTTTCTTTCAGTTCAAGTATGTAAAGTCAGATAAATGCTGAAACTGCAGACATACTGTATACAGCAGGAGCCAAACGCTACTGCCCAGATTGGCAGCTCTAGAAGTCATCAGCACCGGATCCTCTCAGCAATTAGTAGCTCGGAAATGTCCTTCCATTGATTGTGATGGACATAAACCAGCTGCGTCTCAATAGCTGGAGAACAGAGGGAGGAAGAGACAGACGGCAGGATACAAACAGCACCAAACACTGGAACCAGCTGCAGCCTGCAGGACACACTTCCATGTCAACAAAAAAATGTTATTTAATATTTGCCAAACACTGAAGCAATTCATCACAAGGTATAAGTGGATCTATAACGTCTGAGATCGCCCGTTGAAGATTAACTGGACATATCGCATTTCCAGTACAGCAGCTTAAATGGGAAACAAAACAGCCTGAACCTCATAGGCAAGGCACTTATTAATTCTCTGCAGTAGCAGGGTTCCCATGCTGGTCAGCCTCAGCCATGTACTTTAGGAAACCCTCACTCCAGAGTATTTGTATGCATGAAGGATGGTGCTAAAACAGGACAGTGCCAGCTGGTCAGAATTCATCTGATGTGAAAGTCTGATCAAATGTACACAGCTGCCTTCATCTAATCTAGAGACTGTATGGGACAAAATTCCCCTTGAATCACCCAAACTGAGAGTGGAAGAGCTTGATTATTGTTTAAACAGAGATAAACTGGCAATAAACTGGGTGCCTCTAAAAATATCTGCTTTCCCCTGCAGACGTTCTTCAGATGGACACTAGGCTTCTTGCCTGTCAGAGATGGCACTTACAGAGAGGCAGTCACAGCAAGCTGCCTACACTGACATCCCGTACTTGCTTTGCAGTACTTCAAGTTTTTACAACAGAACAAATAAAAACCTTTAAAATGCACAGTACAGAGTAAAGTCCCACAAGAACATAAGAGAGAGAACAAATTATGCCACACATCCCAAAGTGGAGATGAAAACAAGGGCTGGAAATGGCTTGTAATTTTTGGTTTATGACATTTTAGCACATCTCACAATATATAGCTGTTTCAATTGTATCTAAAAAGCTAATAAATATCAATTCAACTCGAAGAGTCACACAGCAATGCTAAAAACTGACATTTCTGTTCCCTGACATCTCATCATCTGCATCTCAGATAGACTCCGGTACTGATAGACATTGCCTCAGGTTGAGAGCAGTGCTCAGGTAATGACTGTGGAGCACAACAGTTCTGACAAGGGACTGCAATACTGTCCTGCATATTGTCCATTTGGAACTACTTTTTCCTGCTGCAGGTATGAAAAGGCAGCAAGCTAGCAAGTTATGTACATTCCCATAGCTATTATGCAGTAACTAACCCATAGAGTGCTTCTTCAATATAGTATTTTACAGGATTTCCTCAGTAATTGCTTTAGGACTGTTATGCAAAAAATGTAAGTATGCCTCCAGAGAACTGAGTAGTTGTAATAGGTTTTAAATAACACAATTAAGTGTTTAAAATAATAAAATATATCAAGGTCATGGAGTGATGAGAAAGTACAAGCAATGTTCTCCTTGCCGCAACACTCTTCCTGGCACTGCACAGCACTCGTTACATGGGCTTTCTGGAGAAGCTTTCTGCACATCATAAAGGGCAACACTCAATTCTCATTTTTCTTTTGTTTGGTGGGTACCTTTAAAGCACATGTTTGCTGCTGCAGCAAACACAAGGCTGAAGCTTATGCACAACCTCCTTTGCACATTGAGGGGGTAGGTGTTTTCTGCAGGCTCAGCTCCTGTTCAGGGCTGGGCTCCGTCTTCTAATCCCTCACATTACACTTCTACTATCCTGCAAAATTTCCTGCCTGCCTACTAACCCTCAGCTCTTCTACCTCAGATCACTAGCTCCCCATTCCATTTACAACTTCTGGAGTATATCATCTATTTCTTTCTTTTTTTCTTTTTTCTTTTTTTTTTTTTTTTAAATAAAAGTTACATTTTTATTTGAACAGCCATGATGCAAATGCAAAAAATTTTGAGATACTCTAAGACCCCAAAGCCCCACTTTATTCTTTCATTCCCCTCCTGTTGTTCACATGTGACAGAGTCCACAGTATTTTTCCTTGAAGCATTAAAGATGAATGACCCCATTACTCTTTTTGGGAACACTGATTAAATGCAGCACTTGTATACTGCAGTACTTGTTCTTCTGTTGGACTACAGATGTAGGATTTGTGTACTCTCCTGCAGGTGTCTAAATCTTAGATGGAGAAGTCTGAATACAGTAGAGAGAAAGAGGCAAAACAAAATTCAACATTTAAGCAAAACCTCTCATCTGACCCCCAAAGATTTTTTTTCCACCATGGTCCTTCAATAAATTTAAAAATTATACATTTCTACTGACAGTAAAGTTCAGTGCTGACAATTTGAAAGTCTAGTACACCTTTCTTCTCCATACAGATCCAGTCAGCACTGCTGGAAATGCATTGCTAGAACCATTTGCTTATCATGAAGATGGAGAAAGACACGACTGTTCTTTTTTTTTGATTATTTTTAAAAGCGCTCTCATTTTTCTGAGAGCAGTACCAAGGCTTGTCAATACACATCTATCTGAAACTGAAACCCTAACAAGCAGAAACTGATGGATACACAGCTGGCGATATTTCAAGTTCCCTTATGATAAAATTCCATCTTTCAACAGCTATTTTAAGAGTTAGTTTTGCACTGGAGAGGTGGCAAGGAACATTCCCTGCTGTATTGTCAAACAAAACTAGCAATGTGGCTAATTTTAATTTGTAAATCACATAAAACTGAAAGAAGCATGCCTTTTTTTTTTTTTTTTTTCTCTCTTTAGCAGCAGTCAGTATTGTCCTGCATCTCTGCACTACCCATTATACTTAGCAACACCTTGTCAGGATAATGTATCTGCCTGGCTGTATTTAACAGAACCCAGTTTAGCCACAGCACAGACAAATTCTGCCCTAGAATTTACATATATTAGTTAATAAGCAGATGGATGATGGAACAAGACTGACATGAAACTCCCAAGTGATACTGTCAGGGCAAGGACTCATCTCAGCATGATCTTAGCAGGAGAAACAACTGAGGAGAGAGAAAACTCCCCACATTAACATGCAAGGGTTTGCTATATCCAAAGCTTTCAGGGTCACAGACAGGAGTGGAGCAGAGCAGAGCAGGACTTCATCCTGCTTGAAGGAGATGTGAACTTCTGATCATTAATAAAAGGAAGATGACTGACAACAGATGAAATCAATTTCCTTTATCACAGATGGTGGTCTCACAATTAGCAAAGTTTAGGGTAATTACAGGACTTAAATTTCTACCCTTTGAGGTTTTGTGGGTTTATTTAGGTATTACTTTACATTACTGTATTACTCCATCACTTTTCAGGATGAAATGACTTTTCAGGCTGTGCTCTGATGTCTTCATCCTGCAAGCTAATCCATCCAGTCAAAGCAGAAAAGTTTGCACACAGGTGAGGAGCTGTGTTGGGGGTGGGGTTTCCTGAGGTGAGGGTGTTGATAGTGGCAAAAGAGGGCAGGGCAAACTGTCTTCGAGCTTTTAGCTGATAGGTGAGCTAAAAGAAGGAATTAACCCCTGAATTCACAAAGGTGAGAGGAGATTTTTAATTGACAAACAGAAATGGGAAATGATCAATTTTAACACCCCTGGCTTTTGAGAACACAACACAGCCCTACACAAAACCAGCAGCAGCTCTGAAAGAGGTAGGAAAGTCTGTCCTGAGGAAACCTGTTACAAGATTTGGGACTGTCATGTCTGTTCAAGGTTCCCCATGCAAAAACAAACAAACAAATGACAACATCAACAAAATAAAAAAACAATGCACAAACAAAGAAAAACAAACCCAAAACAATATGATCTTGTTTTGTCTATTTTAAAAAGACAGAAGGATAAATAGATGATGTATCATCCTGTGTAACTGATGTATTTCAACGCTTTGGAAGAATATGTAACATTTGTACTGTTTGCATTGGTGATGTGTACTTACTGCATCTAAATTGCCTCAGAGGCATACTGTTAAGTGCCTATAAGCCACAGAAGACAGTGCCCCTCCCTACCACCCCATGAAGGAGTTCTAGTCAATATAAACACAACAGACAAAAGGTATGAAAAGAAGTCAACAACATAGAGTTAAAATGTCCTTCTTTGCAGCAAGGCAGCAGCTCAGCAGCAGGGGACATGCCAAAGTGAACTCCACCCAGACATACTCTTGCTCAGCTCCACCAGGAGATTTTCCCAGGTCCCAAGCAAGCCAAGCTTTTATTCAAAACTGAGCAACCCTCTTTCCTTCCTATTAAAAGATGGACTGGAAGGACTGTCCACTTCTGTCCACTAGCACAGTATTTAAGGCTTAGTTCTGGTTTGTGGGACGTGGAGGAGAGCAGGAGGAAAAGGAAAGGAAGCTCTGCCTTGCCTTCAGCATGTTCTTTTCATGTCACTGTCAAAAATCTGCACAAGTGGAGATGCAGGTGAGCCTAACTCACTAGGCAGGTATGTGCCTGTGTTAGGTGATGCAGTGTTTGAATGCATGACACCTGCATTTTCTCACAAGTCCACATCACAGCCTTTCTACTTTCTTGTTCCCACGAGAAAAAGTGTGAATTAAAAATTTCCTTGTTCCACAGGGTGTTGCAAATGCAAATACATGACACATAAGGTGCTCAGACCCCATACTAAGGCAATCATCCTTCTGCCTGACAAGCAGCATTTTAACAAAAAGTGTCTGACCGTGATTAATTTTAAGATTTTTTTTTTAATGCCATAATCTGTCTACAAAATACATTTTAGCAGAAAACCTGCCATTCACTGTCCTTGAAAAAGGACAGATCCTTCTGTGTGTTGAGTTTTTAAAACTTCCTTAAAAACCAACAACCTGCCCTTCATCACCACCATCCTCAGACTCTTATCCAGAGTCTCCTCTGTGTGCCTAACTAATCAAAGTGTTGTGTTATGATTACCATAGTGACTGCAGTCCAGCAGCTGCCTTGACATTTCATCTTCTGCTGCTTTTAAAGTGCTTTTTTTTTGCCAAGGAAAACTTTACTCGATTTTTTTTTGTTCTTCACTCCACTTAAAAAATAAACATTCAGAAAAAAAAAAAAAATCAGAGGAAACTTCCTTGGTTCTAACCACATATTTTGCTAATTGCTTTTATTCCCCTCTCAAGTAATTTCAAAGGTTTCTAAGGCTGTGCACTAAAAAGCTCACATTTTATTTTGCAGATAAACTGATGATTGTGCACTACTGTGTAGAACCACCATAGGTGGCCAGGAGCCACCTCCAGTCCCCAGGAGCAAGGGCAGCTGCCCAGTCCTACCCAGCCCTTTACAGGGAGACACCAAGCCCATCCTCATTCTCCTAGCCACTCAAATCTAGCCTTTGTTGCCTCCCATTTTGCTGCTCACTCTCCCATCAATGCTTTCATCTCTCAGCTCTATCAATCACATGTACTTCCTGTGGACCTTTAAGACTGTTGCCACTTCTGCCTTCTGAGGAGGCAAGGAGATAAGACAGTAGAGAATATGACTAAACATGCATTTTTGCTCCTGCACTAAAAGAGGAAGGTTGTGCACAGCAAAGCACATGGCTGGTGCGCAAAGCCCCCAGTCAGAGTTTTGGGGATGCCAAAGAGGGTGCAGCAGTGGAAGGCCATGGTCACTTGCTGGTGACACAGCCAGCCATATGGTCATATGAACTCTGAAGCTGTACAGACAGATATAATAAAGCAGTGTACAGATTTTAAACATATATGGATGAGCTCTGCTAACATAATTCCTTCTACTGCTATTCATTTCACAGACAACAGTCAGTTTCTAATTAGGTAAGCTGGTCACCTTCTCTCTAATCAAAAAGAAAGGATGGCTTCCTTCCTTTAGCTTTCCATTGAGGTGTGAGAAAGCACCTTCTCTGCAACCTTTCAAAGCTCTCTCCCCTGAGATGTTTTCCCATCCTGGCCTGTACTCGAGAATGTCTCAGGTAGTCTGGTGCCAGGAAGGTGTGGGCTGGAGACATGCTGGGGCATGGAGAGGAGCACAGGACATATCGGAAAGAGATTGATTTAAAATCCCAGTAGGTTGGATAATCTGCAGCTTGGCCAAGGTAGGAGATGCAGGATGTGTGTGTGTGCTGAAGGGATTTTGACAGCGGTAAGAATATGGTTAAAACTCACAACTGTTCAGTCTGAGAAGGAGTACGATTTAAAATGAAAACTTCAGACCACTTTTAAACTATTTTTCTTTAATTATCAGCTGTGATGACAAATTAAAATCAGCAACACTTATCTGAAAAGTACATATGTTTAACATGAGGAAGAAGGAAAACACCTTCAGAAGCAGTCAGCTTCCTGTCTTAGGCTTTTGAAACCTAGCTGATGGCTCACAGAACGGATCTCAAATATGTATATATAATCCCCACAGCTAAAAGTCGTCTATTTTAAAAGACAAGTGTTTGCTTACATGAGAAACACTGTACTCAAGCATTCAGTCTTTGTGATCCATATGGATTTTATCAACTTGTTTGCCAGGAATTTAGGAAAAACAAACTGTATTCATGTTCCTTAGAGAAATTAATTCAGTTTGTGCTCTCTGCAAAACGTATATCTTGGGAACAACAAAACCTGAGGCATTCCTGGATCTGGAAGGTCAGAGAGACAAAATACTTGATCCATTTAATATGTGACAGGAGTGTCTTCATCAGCACTTGAAGCACACAGTTTCAGCTTAGAAAGTGATTTCATGTCACATCCCATAAAGGTCCTCCAAACATGAAGTGGCCTGGGAGCCAGGCACTCCTATTACTCTGAGAACAATACTAACTCCAAATCCTGGATTCCCTTTTCTGCTCTTCCTTTGGCATGAGAATCACTGAAATCCTCTTTTCTGTATGGTCCCTCAGTTGCGGCATAGGTCAGATTGCTTGTATTTTCTATACTGGGCAGGGGATGGGAAAGGGGAACCACTCTCCAAGCACAGAGACTCCATCTTCTCAACCTGCTGCCTGGTCTCCTGGTCACTGCACAAGAACCATGCCCCTTCTCTCCTGATCTCCCCTGGGTCTCAGAACTTCTGTTTTCATGTAGACATAGACAAGCTTCAAGAAGGCTGGAGGCTCTTGCACCTCCCTGGCCTTGCTTCAGCGCACCACATGAGGATATTTTCTGAAGACATGGCAGAAATCACTGAGTTTCCCTGTCACAGGGGTCTTCTACTTTCCAGGCTGGAATTCTCTGGGAAAGGTTGCCCTTCTTGTATACTTGAATGAATGTAAAATCTAAGAGCTCACCCCTGATATAAGACAAGACGAGGAAGGCTAACAAATGCTAGAGGAAAGACTCCCTGAAAGAGTAGGAGTGAACTGTCAAGGCCAACCAATGCATGATTCACTTCCCATTTGTCCACCTTTTAATGACACGGATCTACTCCAGGAGATGCAAATGGCTGTTCTTCCAAACATGGGCATCTACTGCTACCTAAAACATACCTGGGATGTTTACATGCTGTTCTGAAACTCTTCTGTGTATTTGAGGAGTTTAGTCCCAGTAAAAACTTGGGGGTTTTGAGCTCATTGACATGTTTCTTGCAATATTTCTAGACAGAAAAAAAAAAAANTTTAAAACAAAAAAAAAAAAAAAAAAAATAATTTTCTCATTTGATGTTACATGTTTAGATGAAAATTAAAAAAACCAACTTCAAATTAGAACCTTTTAAACTATCTTAGACCTCCATCTGAAAGATGGGGTGTATAATCCACCGGACACACATATAGCTGCAGACTAACTTTTTGGAAGCTAACGGGATGTGAAATAAGACCTATCCCAAATTACTCTGTACCACACCTTGGTATATCAGTTTATGTATAAATAATTTAGTTGTATAACCCTAGGTTTGGTTTTGCAAGGTTGTTGAACACCTATGGACCTCTGCATAATTTATCAAGTCTATTTTCTTTATCAGATAATAACAGGATGTTTCTGGAAGATGTGTTAACATACACTGCTACTGCAAACAGAGGCATTTATCTCCAATGACACTTTAAAAGTACAGTCCAATGCAGGAAGTATATAGTCTGATTCATTCCTAAAACAAGTAATTATTCAGATTAATCTCTATACTGCCTAAATTTAAATAGCCATCCTAAAACTAATGGATTGTAAATTTTTTTGGTTTTCACATTTTAATATGGTATCTCATCAGCTTTAAAAAGAAGCTGTATTACTGCTGCGCTAGAAGTTTGTTACATTGAATTAATGTTGCATTAGGACCCTTTCAGTAAGTCAAATAGCATTACTCACTCATATAGCATTCTTGGCAAGCCTCAAAACCATTTTTAATACTTAGGAGTTGTGAAACAGAGCCAGACAATGATCTGATGTTTAAAACAGGATTAGGTACCTTATTTCAAAATTGCAGCAGAGGAAAATAAAGGTCATTAGATTCTCCAAGCCTAAAGGCACCTATTTTTGGTAAATATTTCTATGTACCCCTGCATCCTGACCACAGCAGACTAATTTAGGCTTTCCTTCACATGTTACTGTGAAAAATAACTTGTGAAACCGCAACTGTTCTTCAGACGGTGCCGAGAAAAACATCAGTAGTTGATCTGTTCTTAGAAAATGAACCTGACATATGTTAAGGGTGCGTGTGGGACCTGCACAGCATGGTGGGAGGGAGGAACTGTCCCCTTCTGTACCCAGCTGGAAAGGCCCCAGCAGTGTTTCCTCCATCTCTTTCTCTGTGCAGTGCAAAGGGACCAAATCACATGAGTAAATCCATGGTTACCCCAGTTTAGCATTCAGAAGATGACACTTGTCTTGCCTTTCTCATGGCAACAATCACCCTCAAGTGCATTCAACTCCTTGGCTGTCCATCTTCAGGTGTTTCTTTGATACACTCTAAGAAAGTGAAAAATCCTGCACATCATGGGTTAATTTCTATGCTGATGATGACTGTAGCTGTTTACTTTTTAAATAAATGCCTGATATGCACTGCAACTGGCTGACTGTACAGCCAAAAACAAGCCACAGGAAATCTCTTTGACAGCCAGGAAGGCAGAATTGTTAACATGGGTCTGCATTACAGTAAAAAAAAAAAAA
>VWZY01008208.1:74392-85785 GCA_013399075.1 Chloroceryle aenea
CTCCAACGTATCAGTCCCCAGCCTGTACTGGCACTAGGGGTTGTTCTTTCCCTGGTGCAAAACTCTACACTTGCCCTTGCTGAATTTTGTTTCGAGGTGAGGCTGACTGTTCTGTAGTTACCCAGTCCTCCTCTCTGCCCTTTTTGAAGACTGGAGTGACATTTGCTTTCCTGCAGTCCTCAGTCACTTCACCTGTTGCCCATGGCTTACCAAAGATGATGGAGAGTGGCCTAGCAATGACATCTGCCAGCTTCCTCAGCACCCATGGGTGAATCCCATCAGGACCCATGGATTTGTGGATACTCAATGATGATGATGAATAAGGATAATGAACACTGGATGGTGGGGAAACACTGTGCTCTGGGGTTTTCAAGACCCAGCTGAAAAAGTCTTAAGCGATGTGATCTTAATCAGTGCTGGCCGTTCTTTGAACTGTGTTTTGCACCAGATTAAGAGGGTAAGAGGCTACCTAACCCTTTAAGCTAGCAATAGCACTCAGATAAGAGCTAGAATACTCAGAAACGGAGGGTATTTTTTGCTTATGCTAAACAGAGAAATAAGCCTGAGAACTGGAACTCAGGTTCAACCTGTTGTACAAGCAGTACACCTAAAACTGGATTCGTAAAGGAACTTAAATGCTTAAACACCTCAGTCTGATACTCCTTTCTCACTATCAGGAAAACACATCCAGCTAATATGGATACTGAAGAGCATGATGCTGATGCTCAGACTGGCATAAAATGTTTATGCTTGAGACTGACCATATTTGTTTTACTCGTTACATCCAGCCATGACAGACCCAAGTTGGCTCCATAGCAGAATATCTGCACAGTATTTCCCAGTAGTCCAGATAATAGAGACAGAGCCTGGGGAACAAAAGACATGGAGCTAGTTCAGTTGCAAAGGATTTACAAGCTCAGGATCTGGGGCATAGGTTGGCTGTGATAACTTTTCCAAACTCAAACCTAAACCATGGCTGACAGCAGTATGGTTGCTGTGACTAGCCCAATGAGTGCAGAGCTGGCAGCCTAACAAGAGCCCATGTGATTCATCACACAGATAAGCTGTCTCTGGATAGCTGAAAGTTAACTGTATGGTGTTACTCATTTGAAGGGAAAAGCAATTCTGTACTAATTAGGAGCACAAATACTACTGGATTGCTTTTTATACATTTCACAAGCCCCAAATATGGATTAAACCACACACACTAGCTGCTTAATCACTTCTGTAACACTGATGCTGCATAATTAGAAGATCTAAAGGTGATGAGGAGCAGGACTCTGCTAAACACTGCCCAAGCATTTACATAGGCCTCAAAAACCAGAACAGAACAAACCCAAGGAAATAATGATGCAAAAATCATTATCACTGCAATTTAGAGTTTAGGGCTGAGATGCCAAAGTAATAAATGGCCTGTTGAAACTTTCAAAGCAAACCGAAAGCAAGCCTTATTGAATTTGTTAAAAAGAAATTAAAAAATGCTGCTATGCAGCACATGTAGGAAGAACTAAGTTCATTCAATAGTTTGAACAGAATTTGTTCAAGTGTATCATAGAATGGTTTGGGCTGGAAGGGACCTTTAAAGGTCACCTAGTCCAACCCCCCTGCTGTGACCAGGGAAATCTTTAACTAGATCAGGTTGCTCCAAGCCCTGTAAAACCCAACCTTGAATGTTTCCAGTAATTGAGCATGTTTGTCCCCATCTTTCTTATAAGGTTCCTTTAAGTACTGAAAGGCTGCAATACAGTCTTCTTGAAGGCTTCTCTTTCTCCAGGCAGAACAACCCCAGTTCTCTCAGCCTTTCTCACAGACGAGGTGCTTCATTTCTCTGATTATCTTTGTGGCCCTCCTCTGTACCTGCTCTAACAGATTCATCTTTCCTGTCGGAGGACTCCAGAGCTGGACACAGCTCTCCAGGTGAGGTCTCAAAGTAAAGGGGCAGCATGACCTTCCTGAACCTGCTGGCTACCCTGCTCTCCATGCATCCCAGCATGTGGTTGACTTCTGGGCCATACATTGTGGGCTCATGTCCAGCTTTCCACTTACCAGTACCTTCAAGTCCTTCTCCATGGGGCTGCTCTTAATCACATCATCCCTCAGCCTATACTGATAACTGGGGATTGTCCCAACCCAGATGCAGGACCTTGCAGTTATTTGATTTTTGAAACCAAAAAGCAAATGAAGAACAATGTATCTTCCCTTATTCAAAAATTATTTATTTTTAGGCTACAAAAACAAAGCTTCATCTTGCATTATGCATCCTTAAGAGAAACAACATAGGCAAGAATTACACATCTTGCATTGCATATACTTGTCAGAGTTGACACACACATTCAGTCTTAAGAACTGTACTCAGTTCACAACATTCCATTGGAGAGTCTGATCACGGAGGTAAAAAAAGCCCAACCCCTTAGTGAAGACATTTCTCAGAAAATGGCATATGAACAAAATTTTGAGTTAGTTATTATCACAGGATAGACACCTTCTTTGACTCAGAAAATCATGATTTTTTCTTTGTAGGGTATTTTTATATCATGGATTATATGTATTCTAATTGTGAATAGACTCCAAATACAAATTCGCTTGTAAAAGTGTAACTGAAGGACATTTTCTTCTCCTGAGTTGTTAACGCTGATGACTTGCAAGGCAACACTTTGCAGAACTACAGTTACTTTTGTACAACTAGCTGTGATGGAAGTCAAAAATCTTCTTGATCAATTTGATTCTTAAATTCTCAGTAACTCATTGTTCTTGAGGTGTAAGTAATTTTCACGTTCACACTTCAAAGAAGCAAAACCCTCCAAGAACAATCAAATTAAGTGCCTCAGCCTGTAAGAACTGCAACAACATTCATCCATTAGCTGTCTACACCCCCCCAAAGGAAGAACAAAACCTCCATACAAAAAAAAACCAAAAACCTCCATACAAATTAAATGGAAAAATCAAAGTTAGATGTAAGTAAAAAAAACCCTAAACACTCCAATATGAAAAATTTAACACAGTATTTGAAATTTATCATTCACTGAAATATGTATTACATTAGACACTTTTAGTAAAAACTATCAGTGTTTGGGACTATGTTCCTCCTACAGCTGTTGCTGGACAGATAATATTTCTAGTAAGCAGCAGTTTCTCTTAAAAGTGTAAAACTTCTAAGTAAAATGGTAATTCCAAGGAGGTTGATCACAAATCTTAGAGACTTCTTTGTACCAGGTACTTATACAGAGATCCACTCAAGATCAGGAGCAAGTGTTCATGAATGCATCACGTCCATCTAAGCGATTTTAAATAGCATGCTGGGAGCAAACATACCTTTTTCCACTCTAAGCTGAACCTCATGTAGCCACTGCCCTAAGTGAGCGGCAAGAAAGCTGCCCAGCATCACAAGATTTGTGACAAAATACAAAGTTAAAACCACTGATTTCTTCATTAATGTAAACCTCAGTGCTGCAAGAGCTGATGTGGCTGCATATGCCATGCAGATTGTATCATCGAAGACAGGGCTGCAGAATGCATTCCTGCTGGCAAGGCAGGGAAACAGCCAGAGGCATTTCCCATGGGATCAGCTAAGCTAACAACTGCTGGCCAAATGGCTTTTCGGACAGCCAGGTGGGATCTCCTTCTTCCTGTCCAAGTCAAGGAGTTTGCTATTCCAGTTTGCTATTTGCTATTGTCTCCATGCAGAAAAGAAAACCTGAAGGCCCTTCTCACAGACTATATAGGTACACGACGTGGTTGGTCAGCTGGGGAAGAAGGGGGTGAGGACTGCACTCAGATGTGGTCCCATCATCTTGCCAGAAACACCTGCCACATCAGCTGTTGCAAAACCAGAGTTAAAGGTCCAAGCACTCCTCTTCCCCTTGTTTCTCTTGCTCTCTTCACAGTGAATCTCTGCTTAATATGCAATCTCAGCTTGAACTGTGATATAACCAGAGCATGCTGTGCAAAGGCACTCACCATCCTTATGAAGGAGGAATCAGGCAAAGACCCAAGCCAAGCCATATGTAACCTGCCAAATCCAACATGTCACATCAGCTTTCAGTCAGAATTCAGAAACATTTAAATCTCCTGAATGTGTAGACTTAAAAGTTTTTTAACGACAGGATTATGGTGTTGGTGTTTCTTGTATTTAACATATGCACAGGTCTTGATGAACACCAGCAGAACTGGAAAAAATGTTGTAAGTTTCCTAAAAAAACCCACAAAACAAAACAACAACAAAAAAACACACCACAAAAACCAACACCACACACATAAAAACAAACCAAAAAACCAACCAACCAACAAAAAAACAACCCCAAAACCCAAAAAACAAAGACAACCAAAAAGACAACAACAAAGGTGCCCAAAACTTTGATTTCTCAGGGAAAAATTAGCAGCACTTGAGATTCCAAAGTAGTGTATCACTACAACTGGCTTCTGAGAATTATTTACAACAGAAACTCCTGGTATTTTGCTTAACCACAGTGTCAGACTATCCTCAAAGTAGCAGCTTTGGGATCCGATTTGCATTTCTCATAGAAAGCATTTAGTTTATCAATTTAATCTGCAGAAGTGATTTCCATTGGTCTGTGTATATGGAGAAGTGAACTGATAGAGCCCTCTTCGCAAGTCCCTTGTTCTAAAAGGTAGAGAGGTAAACTTAAAGGATGATTTGTTTTTAATGGCTTAAGACAGAAATTCATACAAAGACTTTCTATGAAAGCTGCAAGAGAGATTGTCAAAATTCATTAATTAATTAGAATTCATTTGAGACTCGAAGAGCAAAGCAATGGTTTCACAGGTGCTTATGCTCTAATTATATGACAACACTGGCTTTATTCCAGTAATGCTTCCACCAGTAAGACCTGCAGAGCTTCACTCAAACACCTGGTCACTTACTAATGAAAAAAAACACCTAAGATCACACACTCCAGAAGCGAGTTCTCACCAACTACATACAGCAGCAGCAAGTGGACTGACCAGAGATGCTTCTCAGTTTTATTAAATTACATGACTCAATTAATGAACACATGTAAATGAAGATTGCTATAGTTATTTTGCTAATAAAAAATTTGTATCAGCAGGAGCTGCCTGTTCCATGTGAAAGCAGGCATTTGGAAGTCATGGGACTACTCCAACCCAGAAAATTAAGGAGGGGCATCTGTGTAGCCACGTATAATGAAGAATCAATGAACAACTACTCACATTACATTGAGGATATCCCCAGAACACAGCGTTTCTTTGACCACAAGAAACATTAAGAGTTAGGACTAATAGAACAGATGTAAGAACATGGGGATAACTGTAACCATACCTCAATATAAAAATCAAAACATTTCAAACTTTAAGCATATACCTTTCTGTTTTACTCAGAAATATATGAACAATAACTCAAGAGCTGATGCTGTTTGCAGTACTTTAAAAACTCAATGCATCTAAGTTTCCTTATATAAAAAATATACATAATAGGCAAAAATCGAGGAAAGCTGACTCTTCCTTAATTTGGGACGGGTGGGAAAAAAACAAACAATTATGTATTGGAAAAATGTTTAAAGTTGATCACATAGGTACTTCAGAAACTGAAGAAAAATATATCTGAATCATGCCACTGTTTTAATTACACTTGCACATGCAATACAACAGGTAGATGGCAGAATCACACATTCTAAGCATTTTCAGTCATCTGAAAATCCTCACTTTTAAAAGATGTAAAATATGGTCATATCAAAATATAAAGTGTCATTGCAGTTAAGAATAAAAAAGTTAGAAATTGCTGTGTGGCACATTTATTGACTTCAGCCAACATGCAGTAGGGCAACCTTCTGCTTGTCCTTGTGGGGTGCATCACAAGGGAACAGAGAAAGGAGAAGGAGCATGAAAGCAGAAAAGACATGCTAAGTAGAGAAGATACAGCTGGCAAGTCTCCTTGGAAGTGTAAGGGAAAAAGGTATGGATCTTGGAATGCTGGAAAACAACAACATACACAGGACAAACAATACACTGGACTCCACAGCTTCTGGGTAATATATATGAACCATCTTTTAGCACAATGAATTTTATTTTTTTTCTTATTGAGAAATACCTACTTCTACACTAGAGGTTACCCACCTTCCCTTCAAAAGCCCAGGAAGCAACAGTAATGTCATAAGATGAACTATTTGTTCATATGAACAATTCAAGCAACCACACAGGAGGGACTGATGCAGAATATTATGGGAAAATAGTCTCAGAAAGTGGAAAAGGATTGAAAGCTTTCTGATGTTATGATAGCACATTAACAAAGCCACTTTTCCTCACCTGTTGTCGTTCAAAGGATGGGAAGCAGACCCAGAAAGAGTAGGATGCTGAGACCAGGTTAAAAGGTTTTGTGAGATGAGAACAATGTCCATGCCCTAGATGGGACCATAAAGTAAAAGCTTGGAGACAAGCTGCGCTCTGTAAGAGGACTAGAAGCATGTGTGATAGCTCATTTCAGAAATGTTTTAATAGAGTTGTAGGATACTTGAGCCATGTTCAAGATGTCCATTTATTTTCCTGTGGTTTCCACATGAACAAAAGTACATTACAAAATGAAAGAAATTGCATTCATGCCAGTTGCTCAAATAAAACAGAATCTTCCCTCCCCACCTTCCCTCCTCCAGCTGTTTTTGCCCCAGACTTCAAAGCTTTATTTGCATTCATAAAAAAATCTGTTTACAGTCAACTTCACTGCAATACTGGAGCTTCCCCACCTCCCCCCCTCCAAGACACAAAGCAAAGCTGGCCAGGTGTCTCTAAACCACAAAGGCAGCTGCTCCTAAGCAAGCTCACAGGAAATAGCTAGGAAAATATGCAGCATTTGACACATCTGGAATAGATTGGAGAGTCTTTGAAAACAGTGTCCCAATTCCCTTCCTCCTGCTGATGAGATTTCAGGCTACTGAACTGCTGCATCAACTACAGAGGATCAGATACCGTGTACATGTTTTTTAACCTTCCATATTCTTTCTGTTTAAATGAGAATTTTTCCAAGCTACTCCAGAAAACCAAAAAATACCCACAACAAAATCAAGTAGCTGTACAAAGCCTTCTGTGCAGTGGAGCAAACAGAAAAAATTAATTCAGAAGACTGATACTTAATTTGGGAAAATTTATAGAGCTGGGAAATAGTACTAGTTGATGTTGATAAACATACAATACTGAATCATTTTCTATGCTTTGCACAGTTGTATTAAGTCATTAAAAGAAACATCCTTACAGTTTGTTGCCATAAAACATGAGATAGAAAGGAGAAGAGTAGACAGGACTGACTAGTAACTATTAATAATTGCTCTGCAGTTGCATGTTGACGCAAGTATTGCAGTTTGCGTTTTTCAATGTGAAGTACAAAAAAAAAACCCAAAAAGCATAAAAGTCTTAATTAGCAAAACAAAGCAATGATTTATTATCCGCTTCTTTTTCATATCAACAATGAATGCAAAACAACATAGAAACAAACAGGTAAGTTTAGAAGGAAATCCCAAATCAGATATTGAACATAATACACAATGTTATTCTTTCCATAAAAAGCTGGGAAGTGGGCATGCCCCTAATGTTTTAGTCACTTTCAGTATCTCTGAAAGATTAAGAAAATGAACACAATGAGTTTACATAGGTGTATTTTAAACACTGATTATAGATACAAAATGGCAGAATTCCAACATAAAAAGAAAAATCAGAGGAAAATATCTGTTTTGGCTTTGTTGGCTTGGTTCCCCCCCCCCCCNNNNGCTTTTTTGGCTCGTGCCCCCCCCCCCCCGAAAGGTGCAACCAACAACCAATGTATTTTTGCAACTGATATTCCAGTTATACAAAGGACTGAGAGATGTATTCTCCTACTTAAGGAGAAGTATAAATTTCATAAACTTCAAAGGAAACCATGTATGCATGAACAGCAGACAGTGCCCCTTAAAGACATGGTAATTGTAAGAAGGTAATGGTGGGAGAGGTGAAATACATATTTGCTACTTTCAGAGCTTTAAAAGTGAGATTTTTTTTTTCTTCCTTCATAGATCATTTCCCAAATTAATTTAAATTAGCTTATTCTTAGGAAATGGCAAAGTATTCATCCTAAACAAGCATTTTAAGATGTCTAGATTTTTTTTTTTTTTTGAGAAGCCCATAGTGTGGATGTTGCATTTATACGAAACTTAAGACTTCTTAAACTGAGTCAGTGTTACAGCCCAGGGAATACATTTGCAATATTCTGTTTCAGGAGCAAAGATGCACCTACCAGGATCCAGTTGCATAACCAGGGACTGAAGATCTAAGGCTGTCCATCCCTGCTAACATGAACAAATTCTGAATTTCAGCGGGATTATGTATATGAATAATGGCTTTCAGGCTCAAACCCAAACCAAAGTTAATTCACATAAAGAAACTTAGAATGAGACAATTTAATGCCTTCACCTCCAAAATTACACATAATAGTAACAACTATACCCTTAACAGCCAATTAACAAATAATTTGTATGTAGCTCTAAGATTAAACAAAATTTAGAGAATATGCTGTTACAAAATATATTTTGACATATTTTCTAAGAAGCAGTTCATACAGTCATTTATGCAGAGTTATTTACACGGGAGTCAAAGTGGAGTATCAGTTTTAAGTAAACCAGTATATTGGTTTGAATTTGATAAATTATTGGCAAGCACAAGTTTGTGACAAGGAACTCTGGGGTTTAGTAAACTTGTGATGTTCTACACAATCATTAGATGAATCTAAGTTATATAAAAACCTGTCTGAACTGTTTAATCTGAATCATTTAATGCATTTTATTGTGCATTCATATTCAAAGTTATATCAACAAGCCAGTGGTACAGAAATGCTGTGAAACAAGATACCACTTAAATCATTCAGATACAAGCACAGATTAACTGAGTTTGACTGTACCTAATCTATACTAATAGATGGTTTGTTCTTACTTCAATACTATCTTTTTATTAAGCACATATATATATGTGCTAAAACAAAAGGCAGTGATTATAAATATTTACTAGAATGACCAGAACTGGTACTTAAGCATAAACCACCCTGTCATTCATTTCTGAAGCCGCATCTTCACTAATTTCTCTTCTGGTTTTAGTAGTCTTCTATCCTATTAACTTGGAGGGCTACAGATCATCTGGAAGTTTCACACTGGTATAGGAAAGGAATGTCTGTCTGATGCAGTCTGGAGGTAAAGAAAGAGTTGTACTTCAGTTCATTGCAGTGATTCACTAGAAGTAGCCTTGCTAACTGTTGTTAAACCTAGAAGCAAAGCAGCAGCCTTTTTCCTCCCCTCTGTCAGGACAGGAGAAAAAAAAAAAAAAAAAGCAAAAACTTACTGTTACTTTGTTGTCATTTCAAAAAGACATATTTTCTAACTGTAGAGGTAATATTTGTTATTCATCAAAACGAATAGTCACCATAGAGGAAGCTACCCATCTATGCAAGAACAAGGACATTCAAGTGTGATAGCAATTAATTTGAACCTTTTGTTTCAACATGTAACATGCTTCAAAAAATTAGTATTTGTGCGTCCAGCTCTCTAAACACTCCACAGACCTTATTAGCCCACACATATCAGTGATACTTACAGGTAAGGGAAAAATTCAAAGCACTGAACTCAGATAGGACAGCACATTAATTTAATTCAGTTAATGCTGAATTAAATGGCATTCTGTGTCAAGGCAAAATTTTAACTGCAGGACAGCAAAGAATCCTAGACCACATTATCCTACACGCTCATTCTCTTCAAAACTTTTCAAATACCAGTTGGTCTAACAATTATTTTTGAAACAGTATTTTAAAAGTTTATTGTACTGAAAGCAAACAGGTTATTTTCAGTCTCATCTCTACAAATTTTGGTATTCTGAAAAGGTTATCACATTATTAAGAAAATGGGCAACATATAACTTGTAAAAAGGAAGTGCTTCCATGTAGCTGCTAGTTTAGGTTGGTTACCAAAAGGCAACATACGCCTTATTTATCACATTCTTTTGACAAAATGGCACATTTAAAAGAAATATGTTCCAGTTCTGTTAGCATATTTCCTTCAAGATCAATAACTATGTAGTATAGCATAGATACTTGTCATTAGCTGTTTTTAAATGTCTATTACTATCTTATATAAAAGTAACCACTTTCTTTCCACTGTCTCCATTTTTTTCAGGATTCGGTAATATGCTTCTGGTCACTTCATATTGATCCTGTGACCACTCTTGGAGAAAAATGATAAAAATCATCTTTATTACAGCAAGCATAGCTTCTCAGATTAAAATACGGTATTTTAGGAATTTTAAGCAAACTGCAGAGTAATAAGAATGCTACAGTACTAATTTCTAGGTTTAAATTTATGACCATGTCATGCAGTGTAAGTAAAAAAAAAAGTTGAACAAATATGGAGACCCTTGGTTTAAGTCACATAGTGAAGTGCACTAGATCCACCTAACATAAAAAGTATTTAAAAGAACAACAAACCCAACAAAAACAAACAAATGAAACCCCACAACTGGCTATATGCCAGACTGATTAGTTAGCTACTTGAAGGATATATAAAGCACATTGCTGCATACATAGTAATTGTGCTTGCACGTGACTGTCTTAATCCAGTCATGCAAAGAGAGACAACAGTCATCTATGGTTTGCATCTTCAGACCCATGTCACGCAGATATAATATGCAGGCAGATTAGTGCTTCCTAACTTGCTGACAACAGGTTGACTACTAAAGCCATTTTTCCAACACAGAGGACAGTATCCTGACAGCCAGTGGATACTGTTTTCTTGGCTAAGAAAAACATCAAGTTTCTCTTTGGTTTTGTTATTGAACATTAGTTCCAAGGAGGACTGGAGGCAACAAGGATGCATTATTTGCTTTCAAATTGCATAACCTCAAGAGATTTCAGGTATTTCAAATTCCACATAGAAGATATACAACATTCATACCAGATGTTCAAAAAGCATGTTCAGATCTTAAAAAAACAAACATGTTCAAAAAACTGTTTTGTGGTAGAAGTTTGAATTTTTTTTTTTTAATTATATAATTATTAAGAAGTATTCTTCTCAGTTTTTCCAGGAGAAATTTATCACTAAAAATTGCTTACCTTCAGTACAAGAAAAAAAATCTTGTTCTGTGAGCAGCTGCCATGCTTTCAGACATATTTCTGACTTTAAGATAATTAACAAAGCCTCGAAAGAACAGGAGGAGTCCTGAAAGTGTAGAAAAATGCACAAAATAAAGAATATCAAACTAAGTACATGCTATCACATTCTTAAAAAACTATTTATTTTTTTAAAACCTAGATTATAGTAACTAAAGTGAGGTTTTTATGCATCACAAATTCAAGAAGCAAATCTTCTGCTTTTATCTCATGACAGCAGGATACGGCCTTAGAGAATGTGAGAGGGAGA
>VWZY01008210.1:316-13216 GCA_013399075.1 Chloroceryle aenea
TGTATCTGACCAAGACAGGCTGAGAGAGTTGGAGTTGTTCAGCCTGGAGAAGAGAAGGGGCCTTACAGAGGCCTCCCAGTAGCTGCAGGGGGCTACAGGAAAGCTGGAGTGGGGGTGTTTCCAGGGACATGTAGTAATAGGATGAGGTGCAATGGTTTTAAACTAGAGAGTGGCAGATTTAGATGGGAAGTTAGGAAGTTCTTTACAACGAGAGTGGTGGAGCACTGGAAAAGGTTGCCCAGGGAGCTGGTGGAGGTCCCGTCCCTGGAGACTTTCAAGGTGAGGCTTGATGAAGCTCTGAGCAGCCTCACCTACTTGAGAATGTCCCTACTTAATGCAGGGTGTTGGACTAGCTGACCTTCAGAGGTCCCTTACAACCCAAGGCATGATTCAACAAAGATGCTATGATTCTATGATTCTGTGATCCTATAAACCATGTTTAGGGTAGGATGAGGTGCGTGTTGGAACTCATAAATTTGCTAAGGTCTCATTGTGATGTTGACCAAGTCTGAAAGTCATATGAGATTTCTTTTTCAGATGAGTTGGGAATTGTTCATCACCTTCATCAAAACTCAGCAGCAATTTCCAGCTTGTTGATCCCATTATTTTCAAGTCCATATTTCATTCCAGGAAGGTATACCCCAGTGTGCTCTCTTCACAAGTCCCTAGGGCTTTGGAAGTCCCTAGGGTACACCCATGAAGAGGTTGCTTCAGAAGCATTCACTGCAGTACATTTTCATTAATGTGTCTCCTACAGCCATTAGTTCTGCCTACAGAGTAAGAACCTGGTTCACTCTCAGCAGAGTTTTCCCACACGACCACTTTGTGTGGTTTCTCTACCATTATAGCAAAGCCATTCTTAAGTTGCCAACTTAGGTAATTTTTTGCTCTTGTTCTCAAACACCCAGGATTCACAGGTAGCCCACAGCAGGAAGACATGGCAGCATTGACATGATACACTCACAAGTCAAGGTCTTTCAATCATATCCAGAGACTGTTTGCCTCCTTTGTTGGGCTACACAAAAGCAAAATCACTGTAGAGAAGCTCATTGTCTAACAGGTTGTAAGATTACACTAAAATTTGCTATGACAGTATTGATCTGAGTAATCAAAACATACACCACTGACAAAGAGCGAGCACTGGTGGTCTTATTAACAAGTGTTTTCATCCCCGAGGCTGCAGAAAGCCCATCTTGACACCCATTTTCATCCAGCTGAACCCTGCAGAAACTCAAGGGAGCAGACATCGGACTGTTTGTGCAAAGGGGTCAGATTCAGCCAAAGATGATGCCACACATTCATCCACGTGAATTCAGAATGGACATGCAGACTCAGAAGTAAATAAAAATACATATTAATAGCCAGACTGAATTGAGATTCACAGACTGAATGTGTATTCAGTATCTCTCCCCACTTTCCTGTAGTTTGATATGTCTGAGAATGGTAGAATAATTTAGTTTGGAAGTGATCTCCGAAGGTCATCTAATCCAACTCCCTGCTCAAAGCACAGCTAGGATAACTTCACTCAAATCTTCTCAAATTGCAGGCAGAGGAACTGAGGTGCAGCAGTGTGCTCAGACGTCTGTGTCTCCATTTTAAGAAGGCAAGAATGTGGTATCTCTACATCTGCCATGATTCTTTTAGGGCAAGGAAGCATCTAGTTGATGTACAGAGGTAATTGTCACCAAAGTCAGAAGAGATTTGCAGCCTGGGCCTCTCAAAATGTATCTCCTGAAGAAAGGCCTCTGTTTTTTACAAAGAAAAGGCTGGGGGAAAGATGCAAGATAAGTTTCATCTAACTCAGTCACCTCCTAAGGTTCACATTATTTTTGTGGAAGAAAGCAGTCAGCCCTCCCAACCCAGCTATTGATGGTATATCGGAGGACACTGCAAGCCTTAGGCACACACTAGGCACACACCTGTTCTCAGCTGAGCACCACATAATGACAGGTAATAAGCTACACATTCTTTGAAAGTCAGTGAATCACAGCCTTTCTTACAAAAATCCAATCGCTTGTCACCAGGAGAGAAGGGCAGGAATACTGATGAATAGCCTAGAGGAGGGTACACTCGGTAGGACATAAGGTGGGAAGGGAGAAGGGTAAAATGAATCACAAGGATTGGGGAAAAGGAATAAAAATCCACTGAAGTTGTGGTGAACTCTATGAGTAAGAAATTAGAAGACAGTTGCAAATATCAGCTCTGTGTAGGATCTATAAAAGCAACTCTGAAGGCAGTAAACAAGCTCATCTACTGGTTGGAGGCATAAAAAGAGGCAGTGAACTCAGAGATGTTTGTGAAGAGCAGACTAGTTAAATCTAATAGATGTCAAGCACAGAGATGAAAAGAATTTATGTATCTGTGTCAAAAATTCATGACGTTATAATTTCCTCTCAGCCACTGACAAATATCCATAGGCAACTCTGCTTCCACTTTGGGCAATTAAAGAGCAAGAATCTCTTTCTGTAGTCCATGAATCCACAGATGCTGAAATAGCTCCAATTAGAAGCATTTAGAGTAGCACTCCAAATATCCTTCATCTTGCAAGTGAGGTCTGTGTGCACAAATCCCTGAATTTTCCACCAGGATAATGGATTGAAATGCAACAGCTCCCAGGTATCATTTTGCAGAAAAACTCTGATTCTACATAAATATTTAACTATGTGGAGAGAGTGAAGAAGTTCAGGCACCCCTCAGTGTCCTGCTCATAAGACTTTCTGTTATTTTTAAAGTGAGCATCTCCCTGTACATTGTGCAGAGTGCTTAAGCACTCAAACAGTAAAAAACTACACTGATAAGACTTAGAAGTTACTTCAAAACTAATGAAATATATTTTAATCAAAGGCAGGTGAAGATAAGAAGTAAAGCATCAATGTCTTGCCATCCCAAAAAGTATAGCCTTCTCAAAAGTTAGTCCTAGTTCCCATGCAAGAGAAGCACTAAACTTGTTTTAGTTCAAAGTAAAATACAGAAGATGAGTGTGGTAACAAGGCACCTATTCCACTGCTGGGAGAACCTGTGTCTTTCATTTGTATCAGTAGTGCCCAGTAAGAGCTGTGACTCTCACATCCAAGCCAACTCAGAAACACAGAGACAAGTACACGCAGGACAAAGTTAGAACAGTACAGAGCAGGGGATGGGAATCTGCTGAGACCAAATTATGCTGTTACAGGTTTTGTTAGTAAAGTTCAAATACACATTGCATTTCAGACTCAAGTGGTTTACGGTGGTTTCCTTTCCATAGCACTTTCTCCTCGTTTTGTCCACAGGAAGCAGTGTCCAGAGAACAAGCTCTTCATCAAGGGTAAGGCTGCCTGGAACACCCCACATTCATGTGCTGCAAACGCTGCAATGACTAAGGCATGGTGTGGCCAGAGAGAAAGGATGATCTAATGTTTATGGCAATAGAACAGCACCCAAAGGAACTGGATTCTGTCCCCAGTTCACTTGTGGAAGAAAATATCCATAGGAACTGATCCATTTTAGAGTAGGTTTTAAATAGTGTGGAGTAGATCAGCATGCAATTGCATGAGAGCTAAAACTGACCTCTCAGTTCAACCACTTACAAACATCTTTGTGTTCCACGTCCCACATTCTCCCTTGTGCCTTGTTATTATGATGCCCCACAGAGAGCACAACAGATCAAAGGAAACCCTGCAAAGTAAACTACTTGTTCCTTGCTGCTTTAGCTCTTTGGCTCCTGTGGGATAAGATGCAGGCAAGTGCCAGCAGAAGGGAGGGCAGAATCACATAGCCACAGGTGCAGGGAACAGCACTGCTTGTTACACTGTAGTGCATAGGCCACCTATAAGAATGAAACAAGTTCTTCAAAATTTAATACTTAGAAAGTTACTTGACCTTTATCAAAGATGTAAGAAAAACTGTATCCTGAAAAACAGAATATCTGCTCTTCTGAAAACTAAGAGCATGATAGGCTGGACTTCAAATGACTTAAACTATAGCTAAACAAGGAGTACACTTCTTCATAAAATCAAATTGCAATGGTATGACACTCAGAGATACTCTCATCCTAATCTTTTGCCTTAGTGAATACTGAACTGAGCTCTTCATTTTCTGTCCTGTAATACACTTATTAATTTTGGCAAAATTAATGCCATGGCTAGGTAGTTAAAGTGAAAAGAACTCCTTGCCAGGGAAGGCTTTTTCTTTCCCATCTTCTACTCTTCATTAGATCAAATAGACATAGTCTTACTACCATTATTTCCAATATTTTGTCCATGATGGACATTTTCCTGACATTCATTTAAAATGCTCATTTTTATCCTCATTTTTTCCTGTCTTTTAAGTTAGGAAGCAATGAATTTCTCCAGATATTTTGGCAATGGTCATCATTAAACACTACTGACATTAGGCAGTTTGGTTGGGCAGATGTGTTGAAAGCATTCTTGGCACTACTACTGCAGAAGGTCTGGGATATATAAGCTGCCTAGAACTTTGATTTAACCAGATGCAAGACAGAGTTCAAGTTTAACTGGATGCTATCTCTTTAATTTCAGTTCTGATTAATGATCTCTCTTGATTTCATGAATAGAAAGTATTTTTAATGATGGCAGTGGCAAGAATCTTAAACATCCTCTCTCAGACTTTAGCAGAAGTATTTACTTCTCAGTGTGAATCTCCTCTTAAATTTCCTGTCTTGTGGGTTGTGAAGGTCTCCACACAGTTTAACAGCAGTGAACAATCACTATCAGAAGTATAAGAATAAGGCAATAGATTTGATACACCCCAGGTTTTAGGTGCAGTTCTTCATGAATTGTCTTAGGACTGCAGTACAGAAGTGTTGACTGTTTCGTAATCTGTAAAAACTAGTCTTATTTCAGGGACCAGAAATTAATTCTGAACCTCCAAGGTCCAGTACTATTATCTGTCACATGCCGCTCTGAGCAAGACGATCCCCAGAAATGACAGCTATTTTGTTCTGTGTAACAAAAAGGGATGGGGAGCTAGCAGTACAAATCTGCTAAGGGTGTTGTCTTCATGTATGGATATCATCTTACCAAAAAGATATTATCAAACCGAGGGCATTCAGAGAAGAGCCCATAGATCTACTTTATGGGATGGAGATGCTAGAGCTTGTCAATCCATGGCAGCAATCGCCACTGAAACGGTGAGACACATTTGCCTATTAGCATTCCTGTGATAGAGGTATTTTCTGCTTCAGATACACAATTTTTTAAACACTTTGGTATTTTCTGCTCACATCGCATGTCTTTCCTTTCAGTGTTAATAAGCTAAGATACCAGTCCTATACTGAGGTCCAATTCAACAGATTGGGGTTCCTCACAAGTATGCAGAGAAATGTATGATGTACTAGCATGAGATTTTTTTTTTTAATTTTGGGGCTTTTTATTTTCCCCCTCATCTTACTTCTTGCATAAGTCACTTAAATTTGAACCTAACCTATTCAGAAATGGAGGTAACTGGGCAGAAAGAGGCTGGTGACTTGTATGCTGCCCCCCAAGAAAGCAGCACATAGTTAATTTTGATGGAGGAATGCAGAGCTATTTGTGAAGTTGGAAAACACTTGGTGCCCAGTTTCTAGCATCAATTCTAGTAGCAAAAGACCTAGTTACATAAAAGACCACTGATTATATCAATTTGGCTTCACTAGTTGGATAGCCACCACCCAGACATTGGTGCTTAGGGTTCTGCTCATAACCCAGCTTAACATGGCACAAGGCAACTTCATTATTCTGTTATCACCAAAGGGGATCTGCAAACAGGTAAGACTAGAATCTCTCTTCTCGGTTCCTAATTTGAAAAATACATTTAAAAGGCTTTTTTACTGACGAATATATTAGAAATGTTTTACCAGATGTAGGCAAGCAAATAACTGAGTACCAGGAAACGTGTGTGACTGTGCTGTGCTGTTACGGTGCTCAATTCTTAAAATGAAACCAGAAATGAATCATGAGTTCTGGAGAAACTGCTTTATTAGCAGACAAAATTATAGATGTGAGTCAACTTACCTTTATGTATTACAAAATTCTGAAAAGTTTTCCAACAGTATTCCCATGAGATTAAATACCAGCAAAAAAAAAAACCCTATTAATTGACAGGAAATGGTTATCAGCAGTCATATATGAGGGCCTCTCATCAAAAAGGCTTTTTTCTCCCTGACCTGAGCTTATTTCATAGAACCATACAATGGTGGGGGTTAGAAGGAACCTCTAGAGATCGAGTCCAACCCCCCTGCCAGAGCAGGGTCACCCAGGGCAGCCCACACAGCAACAGATCCAGGTGGGGTTGAAAGTCTCCAGAGCAGGAGACTCCACAACCTCTCTGGGCAGCCTGGGCCAGGCTCTGTCACTCACCGACAGGAAGTTTTTCTGCTTTTTGGTGTGGAACTTTCTGTGTTTCCCTTGCTACCATCACCTCTCACCCTATCCCAGGCCCCTTCTCCTTGACACCCACCCTGCAGATATCTGTAAACATTAATAGATCCCCAAGATATTTATTTAACTATGTGCTGTAAGACCAAGCTACTTTCCCAGACACTTGGGAAGAGCGTTACTTGAGGAACTTGCCAAGTTCCCCCTGGCAGGGGAAGATATGAAGGACATGATAATATGAAAAAAACTGTGTATTAAGAGATGGTCATTCCTGATTGCAACTTCTCATTTTTACTCACTTAATCTTAGCAACTGGCACTCTTCCATCACTGTTAATATTTCACTCTGTTTGGAAGAGGATGGTTAAGGTTCTGAATGACATACTGTTGCAAATGTAGTAATATTTGAGACAATGCACCAGTCAACACTGAATTTACATCAGGAAGAAAAAAAAAATGGTTCAATAATTTGTTAACCATTCAAGATAAAAAAATAATTCATACATTTTTTTTAGAAAGATAATGCTTACATCAGTAATGGTGCTGTACCACCAGACATTCACAAGAATGCACGTTAGAATGTGATCATTAGCCCCAGATATGTACATAGACAGGAATATTTCCATATGCAAAGACACGGGAATTAAATATTCAGTCAGTTATTAGGACCTCAAAGACTGGTGGTCAACAACCCCACTTAGAAAACAAAAACTCAAGCTGTAAAAATGCCCCAAGATAGAATAAAGAGCAAGAAAAAGAGCAGTTACGCTCTACCAAGAAAACACTCCAGACTCAGTAATAAGAACATGTGGTTTCTTGTGTAACGATATTGCAGTTGTTACCGTTGTAAAAACAAAAGCAAAATAAAACAAAACAAAACAAAAGCAAAATAAAACAAAACAAACACACATATAAAAACAAACAAACATAAAACAAATGAAAACACATTCATAAAAAAAAACTAACACACGTGAGAAGTTCGTTTTCTATGGCCATGATTTAAAAATACATCTTTCCAAGTGGTTTAATGGTGCAGATGAAATATTTTTCCAATATACAAAACAGTTTTGTACATCCCTAGCCTTTCTTATAAGAATTTGAGAGCCTCCACCACCTCCACAGTGTCTGACTACTTTTTCATTTTCACAGTTCTTCAAGCTTTCTGCTTTTGGCTAGCTGCATTTTAGTACCAGCATTCTTGACAGATTCTTAAATTCTCAAGAGAGACAGTTTCTTCAGCAGTATCATGTCTTGTCTAGGATGACTTCTTGGGTAAAAGTCAACCTTTGGCATTACACTTAAGGAATGTGGCTGATGGAAAATTATCTCTGTAGTGAAACACAATTAAGTAAGTTCTTATTATTTGAAAGCAGCAAATATTGATCGGGAGAATTCCCATCCTAACTCAGAAATTAAAACAGCATGAATTGTTATCTTTATATAGGTCCAGTGGCAGAACTCTTTCCTGTTCATAATGAACACCATTTGGAAATGGAGAAATAACGATGGACTTAAAAGTTTTCAAATTTTTGGAGAAAAGTTATAAACTTAAGTTTCTCAAGAAGTGTTAAAAACAAAATTCTACATTTGATTTCCACCTTCTTTCTTTTCACTGAATAATTTGTCATCGCAGACTAAATAGGTCTTTAGTCTGCTTTCCTCTTTTTTTAGCTTTTATTTCTGAGTAGGTACAAACTCAGTTCCCTGGTTTAAAAGAAAAACCACCCTTTTGGAACACACTACAGAAAATGTACCTATAATTTCTTGGACTCCTCAAAGTGCAGCAGCTTTAGAGTGAACTCTAGCTATCATTTGCAAATGAACAAATGAAAACTTACAGAAAACAGGGGATTTTGAAACCACCAAGCAGAACCTGAACTGTGATTGAAAGTCTGATGTTATCACTTCAGTGACAAGCACTGAAGAATGAGTGGATGAGGAACACGTGCCCAGTCTAGAAAACCTGCAGTGAAACAGGCAATCCCCACATCATGCTACAGAGGAAACTCTCTCTTCTCTCATTCCCAGTTTGCAGGGTTAATAAGTCAGTGTCAAGAATTAATCATTACTGAAGGTGTGTTATTTCCTTTTATCTATATATATGAATTGTGGGTTTACAATTTACTGAACAAAATGTTACAGATGACAGACTGCAAGTTTATTGAAAAATGGGTGACTGATGTTTAATCCAATCTAGATGAGCTTTGGGGTCTTAGCATTTTACCTCCACAATAACCAATTCCTGCTCCAATAAGTTTCTTTTCTGTAGTGAGCCCTATTTCCATGGAAAAATAAAGTTTGTCAAGTCCACAGGATGCCTTCCAGCTAATGGATGCACAGAGAACTACAACTGGAAAACCTCACGATGTGTGCATTGCTACAGAGACATGGACTTTTAGTCACTTACTGCTGCTCCTCCCCATCAAAGTCTAAAATGAGTCGAAACTCAAATCTGATTTCAGTGTAGAAGGAAACTGACCTTTTTTGAAAGGCAGAATGATATAAATTATTATTTTCACTATCAACTTGCTATGGTATGAGTAGTGTTCAAGAATGTAAGAGCTGCTTTTTCCATAGAAACAAAGTGTCCTTTCTTAATTAGACACAAGCTACTTTAACCTGTCTATCCTTCACTGTGGTCATGGGTGAGACACTCGTGAAAATTCAGTGTTGCTATAGCAATATGAGGCCTTCAGAGAGATAATGATGTACAGTCTAAAGTCATTTCCAGCCCCACTGATGTCAGCCTCTTTGCTTCTGGCAGCCCTTCCCTATGCTAACCAGTCATCTTAGTCACTTCTCTCTTTAGCAACACGTCTTGGACTATAGACTATTTCCCTGCTTTCAGCATAAGTTACACCTTCTATTCTAGAATCAACACTGCTCTTTTTGAATACATTCATACCCAATTTCAAACAAAACTGGATATCACGTATGTAGGAAACAAGCTCAGCAGCTCATGAGCTTTACAAACTGGAATGAGGAGTTTGAGAACAGCAGTGCAAAACTGTCATCACTGAGATCTGCTTAACTCCTGCGTAAGATCTTACTATACCGTGTTCTCTAACCTATTTGCTGTATAGTAAGGGGAGTGTTAGCTGGAGGTATCAAGCAGCTCCATACTGAGCAGTGTGTTGCTGGGCTGAGCAGTTCACAACTCTGCAATACAGACCTGGTGTGTGTCACAGACTGGGAATTAAAAGTGAAAAGGGTTTCATATGGGCTGTGGTTTAACCCTCCCTAGAGACAGCTTAATAGGACAAAAAAGGAAGGGAAAATAATTATTTTTTTTTTAATTCTAAAAGAATCAGAACATAGGAGACAAGTAATGCACAATGCAATTGCTCACCACATGCTGACCAAGGCCCTTCCAGTTCCTGAGCAGCAGCCTAGTTTATATACCCAGCATGATGTCATATGGTGTGGAATATCCCCTTGGCCAGTTTGGGTCAGCTGTTTCTCTGTGTCTCCTTCCAGTTTTTTGTGCACCTCAGCTTACACACTTCTTAGGTGTCGTGAGAAGCTGAGAAGTCCTTGACTTGGTGTTTCACACTGCTTAGCACCAACCAAGAGATCAGTATGTTACCAACATGGGAACCTGGGATGGGTTGCACTTGATGATCTCCAGAAATCCCACTGCAAAAATGTGTTTTCTTTTGCTTGTCTCCGATTTAGCAAGATCACAGATCTTTGCTACACTTTCTGATTTGTGTGTTACTAATAATCACTTCTATCCTTTCTGTCCCAGTTTGAGTAACGCTGCTTCAGAAACTTGAGGGCTTGGGGCAGAGAGGGGTGTTTGTTGTTTGGGAGGCTGATTTTTTTGGAAATAGCTTATTCTGTTGAGTTGGTAAATGTTACACATTCAGTATTCTTCCTCTTGCTGAGTTCCTTGGTGAATATAATTTGTAAATACCATGAGGCAATGAATAATTATTTAAAAAGCATATAAAATTTAGCTAATTGCCATGGAGAGGAAACTGTAAAAACTGCAGATGATTTTTTGCAACACCTTTATTTCCTCTTGCTCTAGCACTAGCACTAACCATGCATATTTTCTTGCTGAAAGTTTCATTATAATTCTTTCTTACATTGAAAGAGTAATAAAGCTTTTAGTGGTCATCATTAATCACAGAATCACACAGAAACACAGAATATCTCTGTTTGGAAGAGTCCTTCAAGATCATCCAGTCCAACCTTCGACCCAACACTGCAAGCTCACCTCTAAACCATGTCCCTGAGCACCATTTAAATGCCTCCAGGGATGGCAAATCCGCCACTGCCCAGGGCAGCCCACCCCAGTGGTTGATAACCCTTCCAGTGAAGAAATGTTTCCTGCTATCCAGCCTAAACCTGCCCTGGCACAGCTTGCAGCCATTCCCTCTGCTCCTGTCACACGTCACCAGGGAGCAGAGGCTGTCCCCCTGCTCGCTTCAACCTCCCTTCAGTAGCTGTAGAGAGTGAGGTCTCCCCTCAGCCTCCTCTTCTCCAAGCAAACACCCCAGCTCCCTCAACTGCTCCTCACAGGACTTGTGCTCCAGGCCCTTCACCAGCCCCCCTGCCCTTTTCTGGACACGCTCCAGCACTTCCATGGCCTTCCTGTGGTGAGGGGCCCACAGCTGAACGCAGCATTCAAGGGGCAGCCTCACCAGTGCCACATAATACTTCCTATCAAACTACCATAGATTTTTACTTTAAAAACTAAAAAAAAATTGTATTTATTAGTGCTCATTTTCTGAAGTAAATCAGCTTATAACAGAAGAACATTCATATTCTTTTCAAAACTGGTTATATTTTAATGCTCAACTGAGTTTCTTAGTATGTGGTTTTTCTTCATTACAGAGTTCTGTTTCAACCTGTGGTTGAAAATAATTTTCTTTCCATCTTCAAAAAGAAAGCATTAAAAAAGATCAAAAATCTACAATACTTCTTGCAAGAAATAAAACTCGCATTATGATTAATTATTTCATCCCCTCTCCCTTCGGGTGCTGCATATGTGTGTAAATGTTATATTCTAGCACAGAGCAAGAAATGAGCCTGTGTTTAAATTGCAGATATTCCCTGTATACAATAACCTCCTTTACTCAATCTAAAACCCAAGAATTTTGATGATCTAAACAGATATCATAAAGACAGATAATTTGATTTTCTATGTTTTCTTGCTTTGTCTTCTATCTTGCATTAAAAAAATGGTGAAATTTGTTGCATCGTTCTATAATTTGAATGGCAGAAACTTACTAACATGACATAAATGAAGCTAGTCAAAAAGTTTTTCTTCCCTGTTCTTCAGAATATAATTCCACTGACTACATTATTTCCATTCTCTTTCCAATCCAAGCACTGTGAAAACAGTTGGATTAAAGCAGGTAAGCAGTGATTTGAAGGATTCCCTCACATGAAGTGCTGAAGAAGAATATTTAATATATCCAGTTAAATGTCATAAATATACAATGATGAGGAATTGAACTTAGCAAATGTCTGTAGTGAAATTGTTCTTTCAGATTATTTTGGCAGAAAAAGGCCAAGCAATTACTGTCATTTGGAAAAAATGTTAAATTGCAGAAGAATTATTTTCTTCCTAAATAAAATATATGTATAGAAAGGCATACCTTCAGGGTCAGTGAGCTTCCAACAAGAACAAGATCCTGTTGTCTACCAGAGCCCTTTTAACATCAGGAGTCTGCACCATCATCAGAGATTCTTAGACCCCATCTTAATTAAGACCAGAGGCTGCAGTCCAAAGAATCTGGAAACATGGGCTGGAAACATGGTGAGAAAAGGAGCGATTCCACACACGCAGAATCCATTTAAATAGCTCTGCAGTTGCTGCTTCTGCCCCAAGTTTACTTTGGCTATTGAATCTAAAGTGGTATACAAGATTACAGGTAGGTACCCAGGGATTGGGACAGAAAATGGCATAATTTCTTCAATAGTGTTCTTTACCTTGTGCATGTTATGAAAAAGGGTGAAGTCTTAAAAAAAAAAATGCTTCATTTGTGATGGCACCGTTCACTGCTCAATAGTGACCTGAAACCGTCGCAGCTGATGAGCTGTTACTTGCAAGCATCTGACTTATTCTTTCTATGGCTGGGAGCTAAACATTGTTCAAGATGCTAATTCAGAATGCTCCCCACAGAACTGAATTGGAAGCCCTGAAAGAAACACAGGTAACTGCTGGAAGAGTAGCTACCTGATCGCAAGAGGAAAGAAGAGAGTGTTTCCTCCTTCCCTGCCACCCATGTGATAGCTGATAAAGCTGTGGATAAAAGTAACAATCTCAGTCGTGTTAATTTTCTTCACAGGGTGGATCCTAGTTACCACGGTTTGTAAGATCAAGAACACCAGACAGTTACTTGGACAGGTCTCTTTCTACAATGTGGTCACCTGCTTAGTGGAGGAGGGAGGGGCTGTGAATGTTGTCCATCTGGACCTTAGTAAAGCCTTCGACACCATCCCAGAGCATTCTGGTGGAGAAACTGTCTGCTCACGGCCTGGATGGGCATGAGCTCTGCTGGGTAAAACACCAGCTGGATGGCCGGGCCAGAGAG
>VWZY01008210.1:17354-27823 GCA_013399075.1 Chloroceryle aenea
TTTAATAAACTCTTTACTGTCCAAGGGAATGGGGAGGATCCAGTGTTCTTGATCCGTAACTCATGGACACCTCCTGGTACTGGTAGTGGGGTTAAACAAGTTGGCGAAGGTGCAGGGTATGATTTGGCTACCCTTGCTTTAGGTATTCTTATCAGGCTTTGAGGAAAGTCAGGCATTTTGTGATTGCTTCTGATGCTGCTGTTCTGCAATACCCTGTGTTACTGCAGGACCAACTTGCCTTGTGATAGTGGTTCTATGGAGACCAGGCATCTATCACAGCAGCTAGCTCAACAGTAGAGCAGCCCTAATTAGTAAGACAAGATCTGAAATTTAGCTTTTTTTAGCTCTGTGAGCCCTGGTCTTCGGTCTGCCCATGGTCTTCCCAAAATTCTGGGGAGTCATCTTTTGGAAATTCTTGCATTCACATAATTGCCTCTAATTGCAAATAAAGATGGAAATCTTTTTTGTGTGTATTGAAATTAATTTAAAAGTACAAATGGAGGAGTTCTTTATTCTTTCTGTTTTCATAATGTTATTAAAATTATGACCTAGTCTTTTAATTTTTTTTATTTTTCCTATGCATGCCCTTCTGTGAAAGGTACTAGAAACAAATCTTGTACATATCTTGCTGTAAGAGGCATGGCTATATCTGTGAGTAGGTTTACAGATGAAAAGAAAACCAAAAACCTGTTCAGTGGTGTTTGGCAACCGCACTACAGAGAGTACATTATCACTTGTGAAAAATCCCACCTTCAACAAGGCTTTATCAGTACTTGCAAGTTGAGGATAGTGCCTTAATAAAGTAGTTTGTTGGTTTTCTTGAGTACATCACTTTGGTTACCAAACCCTGAAAGTGGAAGGTTTTTCTAAAGATGGATGAAATGTGTGTGAAACTTGTCCTGAGCATTTTTTATTAGTGCTGTTACTTTGCAACAGTTGGAGTCAATTACTGCCTTGTGACAAGAATGCATTAGCGAAAGTCATGAATTAGAGTTGAAAACTGTGCCCCATTCCAGATACTGTAAGAGCTAAACTTTTTTCTATCTTGTGCTAGAAGAATTCAGAGATGAATCAGGCGTAATGTTTGAGAGGATTGTCTGAGGAAGAGAATAAAAAGATGACAGCATCTTTCTGTGTTAGCTTTTGTTTTAGTTCGGGCAGATGTTACTCGATAGGGAGAACTACCAGTAAATGCTACAGTCCTCTTGCTCATCTCCCCACAATCCATTGCTGTCTTTTGCACATCACAGCCTCGCTCCTTTATCCTTGTAACTCTCTAATCAGTCTTCTGATTCTTCTGGTGAAGTTCTTTCTGGTGAAATTTTAGGTTCAAAAATTCATTTCCATGGGAGAAGAGTTAAAATGTCACAACAGATGGACCTGCAGTTTATTTTTCAACTTAACACTGCTGTTGGGCACCTGAGAGTGTCTTGTATAAATTTGTAAAGCAAAGATATATGATTAGATAAAAGTATTATTGATACAAAATTGTTAATTACCGATAATGAGATGTGAGGTGGTGTTGGTTTTTAAGAGCACCTCAAGTTCGAGCTGCTGGAATACCTGCTGGTAGCATCCCTGGACTGGTATTTGACAGTATTTCAGCATCTGATTTCCAACCAGTAATTCTTTGGCTGAAAGCAGTGTTTGTATTAAACTGTCTGCCTGAAGTAGTTCTTCAGGATGTCAGCAAATACCATAGAGTGATTGACAGGGTCTTATGCCATTCTGAACATGTTTTTAGACTGTGCAGTTTTCTTAAAATCAGCAGCAGATACAGAAAAGACTCCCAGGTACCTCATGGTGCAGAATGCTGGAAGTTAAGTGTGGAGGGTGTACTTAATTCTCTGTTCATGTTTTGTACCTAGTAGTGTATCTGAGCTCTTGGGAAGTAGCTTAAGTCTTCTCAAGCTGTGGAGTCTGTGTCTTGTTGATGTTGCCAGCTTGCTTTTTATGCTTGCTCACTGTTGGCTTTCCAGGCTACAACACAGGTGGAAGAGACTTTTTAAAAGGGAATATAAAACTCTCAGAGAGTCTGAGCATGAGAAATTACCCAACTAATTCTATTCAGCACAAGAGGTTCATCTGTTATCAGATCAGATTGAGGTATGAGCAGTATGCTGTTGCTGTCTGTCATAATGCACACCCCTTTGTAACTGCATTGTCTCACTATGTTATAGTAGTTGGTCACATAAAGCAGGAGAGATTATGTGGAGTAGTCATGGTGCAGTGAGGAACTGTGGTAAAGACATGGAATTACTGTGGTGATCCGAATTTCTGTTTTGCCCTTTGTCACTGGTTGTCTGTATAACCTTCAGTACATTCATTTCACTGTCTCTTCTTCAGTTCCTCAACCCCTGCATCACTTGCACATTACCTTTCATTAGTTGGTCGTGGAGCTTCACGCTCGTGGTTCCATCTGAACACCGGTGTAATGCTTGAAAAATACACTCTGAAAAACATGGACTGAGACTGGAGTGAAAACTGGTTTTTCCTCTCCTTCCGGGTTAGTGGTTTTGAAGGAGCTTTCTGTGGTAGTAGAGTTAAAGGGTGTTTTCCAAGTGTATTGAAATGCATCATACCTGAAAGATATTCCTGCCTCTGGAAGATGAGCTTACAACAGAGTTGTCCTCCTCTCATTGCACAGCATTATCAGCCCCTTCTAGAAATGTTTGTATTCATTTGAGGGAACTTGGAGACCTGGCTGGTTTCTCAGTTTTTAAAATTACTGTAATGCTTCTCTGAGAAGCACATGGACTGCTTGGAGACAAAGCAAACATTTGGATATTCAAGAGGACAACAACATGGAATTTTTTCCTTTGAGAGCAGTTGCAAGTCAGAGTACTTTGTTATAGGAATGAAGTGACTTAACTGCAGTTGGTCACTGGCATCTCCTCATGCCACTGACGTTCAATCTACAGTGTGTTCAGTTAGTCATAGTCTTGTGTCCTTTTACACATGAATAACATGGGCAAGGATATTCAAACTCGATCCCTCTCCTCCTGATAGGGATTGTTGCTGAAGGGGCCGAGTTCTTCTGTTAGTAAAACATGGAAATTCTATTGCTACCCCCTTGACTTGGAAGGCATGAAGAATTTTAAGTGGTGAGAATAAGGAAAGGGTCTGAGGCCCTTTTAACAGGGGTGGGGTGTTTTGAGTACACCCGCTAGAGAGCAGCAAAGCCCTGTATCCCAGCAGCGCTGCTGCTCGAGGAGGAGGCGTTGCTTTCGGAGGTAGCTTCAGGAGGAAGCTGTGATCTGTTTGTGCTGAGGACACCGTTCAGATGTGTGTCACAATGTACTGTATCTTGGCAGGAGACTAAAAGTGCCGTCAAATTGGAACAAAAATATTATTTGTATGAAATTGCACTCATTGAGATCTTGGTAGTGAAAGAGGTGGGAACAAAGGGAAGGAAGAAAGGACACCCAGTGCTTTCTGCAGTCGTAGTGGTATCGGCGTGTCTCTGCAGCTTCACAAGATCAGGAAGATGAATAAACTTAACAAGCTCATCCCAAACTTCGTTCTTCAAGTAACTTGGCCTCTGTACAGTGACTCAGTGTAAATAGCTGACTGAATGTCTGTCTCTCACTGCAGGCTGTGCACGCAGTTACGAGCCAAAAATATTATTTAAAAGGAAGAAAAAGTCATAGATGAAGCAAGTGAGATAAAGGCATGCTTGTTAATGAGTTGAAAGAAATATAGATGTGTGAATATTTAGGAAATTTTTTAAAAATAATTTGTTCAGTTGTGAATTACCAAAGGCATACCAAGAATATAAATATTGTCATAGTTCAGCTCTGAATAAGATATCATTCCTTACTTCTTGTGGTGGACCTGGGTGTGAGAAATTACATCTTCAAAAGTGATACTGTTAAGAAGCTCTAACTTCCCATATGCCTGTTCTCATTTCATATGCTTTCCAATTTTATTTGCTTGGTATAAGGATTATAAAATAATTGGGTTTTGTCTTCCTTTTTCTGACTGGTCTTTGGGCTGGTGACTCTGAAACATGGGTTATTTTTCTATGGTGGGTCTGAAGAACTTTACAATAAATTCTGTAGAGGATCATTTGTGATAATTTGTTTTGATTCATAATCTTGGAGGGAGAGAAAGGTGTATGACTCAGAATTAAGACTTTGAGATGGTGATCTGATCTCAAATGTGTATTCCTTTTATCTAAAACCATGTTATCCCATGATAGAGAGGTGTGTAAAGTCTGAGGGTATTTACGTGGTTATCTTCAACTCTTGAATTCACCACCACATTTCAGATTTTGGAGCATCTTTTGCTTTGCTGGTTATTACTCCTCACACCTTTGGTGTGACATTTTGTGCTGTCAGGAGAGGCTTGTTTATAGCTCAGTGGGGGGTTCGTGCTTTGGGTACGAATGTGTTAAGATTTTACATTTGTGTTCATTTGTGTTTTAATCTCTCTGCGTGTATGCGCACAAGTTCTGCTCCAGCTTTTCCTCTCCAGAGATGGACCCGTGGAGTCAGTGTACTGATGGTTTACTGTTGCTACTGCTCTGTTGTCTGACCCTGTAAACGCAGGAAGGAATGGAGAAAGAAATTTGAAGTAGTAATCTTCCTTCTCCAAGAACTAATGCAATTTAAAGAATGAAACCTGATCATTGTGGACATGATTAGTCTGTCAGTCCTGCTTCCTTCCCAGTGCCTCCTCCTTTACTAGTGCAACTAATAGCTTTAGTAAGCCAGGAACTTGGGTAACATAAGGCAGTATTTTCCAGTGGCTTCATAAATAACAAGTCTAAACCGTATCCTGCTTTTGCAAAAGGGTATGTTTTCAGGTTGCTCAGGATTTGTCTTTTAATGAGGATTAAGCCTTTGTATGCCCTTTCCTCGGCACAAAACTGAAGCCATGAAGTAATGTATAAACTATTAACCGCGGGTAGCAAGCTGCCTCCCGTTTGTCACTTGCTAAAGCTACAGCTGTGGTTATTGTAAAAAAGATTGCTTTATTTGTAGTCAGAAAGAGTGGAATCGCATGCTACAGTGGATACACTGTTATTAAAAAGTCTAGATCTTTAATATGAGGAACTGCAGTGGAACTTCTTTACCTGGAGAAACACCTAGGATTGCAACCTTTCTCTTAAAACGTAACAGTATAAGGAGATGTTCCTTCAGCTTTAAATTGGACTTTTTCATCTGCTCCTCTGTTTGTTTTTTTTGTCCCACTAAAAAGCTTTGTAGTGTTGCTCTTTAGTCTTAGAGTTCAGTGTTTATGTAACATAAAAAGATTATATGCCTCCTAGGGTTTTGAGTTGTTCTTTAGTCGTTCAAGTTGTTTCTCTGCTCAGAAGGTGTACCAATACTAACTGGTTTTTTTCTCAATACAGCACTACAGTGTTACTGCCATCTATGTACAAAAGACAACTTTACATGTGTGACAGATGGGCTGTGTTTTACTTCAGTAACACGAACTGCAGACAAAGTCATACACAACAGTATGTGTATAGCAGAAATAGACCTGATTCCCCGAGACCGGCCCTTTGTCTGTGCCCCCTCCTCCAGAGATGGAGTCGTTACTTTGCCTCATTGCTGTGACAGAGACCACTGCAATAAAATAGAACTTCCCATTCCAACACCAGGTAAGGCATGTTTGATCATTTTAAAAACAAAACTCTGCAGGAGTGGACATGTAAATTTTGAGGGTGTAGGTGAATTTGAACACCTGAAGTATCATTTAGATTCTGCAACTAAAAAATTCAAGAGGTTTGGAATAAGAAATGTAGTCTTCTGGATAAAGATGCTAGGGCCAATGTTGAAGAATTAGATGCAAGTCAAATGGAAACTGAGTAGGAAATAGTTGATTTTGACCTCTGTAATGCTTATTTCATTCTTGGAAAAGTTTTAACAAATATATGGAAATAATTAGAAGGTCATTGTGAAATGCAGTAAGTGTAGTTGCATAAAAAGGAAGAGTTTTACCATTTTCTTTTATTTTTACTTTCAGGCCCTACTCCAGGAAAACCATCCTCTAATCTAGGACCTGTGGAACTGGCTGCTGTTATTGCTGGCCCTGTCTGCTTTGTCTGCATTTCACTGATGCTGATTCTGTACCTTTGTCATAACCGTACTGTGATTCACCATCGCGTGCCAAGTGAAGAAGATCCCTCCCTGGATCGTCCCTTCATATCGGAAGGAACTACTTTGAAGGATTTAATTTATGACATGACAACTTCAGGCTCTGGGTCAGGTAATGTCACAGTGCTAGTAGTAATTACTCTGTTTGAGAGAGCCTTCTATGGCATCAAGCTTTTTTAATATTCTGTAATCTACTTACATTTATAGTTAACTGAAGAAATTACTAGAAAAGCTACTTCTGTGTAGACTCAGTGTCAGTGAAGACTCTATATAGAAATAAGTGAAATCAAAGAATCAATGATTTGCTGTTATCACTCAGTACAGTCTGATATGCTGTAGATATGTCAGTTAGCTATTGTAAAGGTTTTTTCTCCTATTGGTAAGGCTCAGTCATTTACATTTTTATTCTACACAGCATATCTAAATTACAGTCTTAAGTGGTTCTGAAATAATTTGTGAAGTTGTTTTTGTTTGTTTGTTTTCCTGTAGTTTTAACTTGAAAATTGATTTATATCTGTAGCTTTTGGTATATGAAGAATATTCTGAATCCTGAGTTAACATTTTACCTAGTTCTCTACTTGCAAATGAAAAAATACCTTCTGTAAATAGCTATTCTATGTGCATAGAAGGGATGCAGTATGCAGACCACATCAGAAGAATTTCTGTCTTTTGATTTCTTGAGTTTCTGTTTTAATTCTGACTCAAACAGGTGTTGCCCAGGAAGATGAGGTCTGTTCACTGCATATAGTCTCTGCCACCATAATCCTGACATAGTTGATTATAGGATTGTGGCAGTCTGTTATGGAAATAGGTCTTAATGGGCATTGGCAGGGTATGATGTGTCAGATAAATCAGTGTATAAATTAATCTCTGTTCTGTGTTAGAGTGAGACATCTGATTGTGTACTGTAGCTCCTTACCAGCCTTATACTATACAAAAAGTTTAATATGAAAATTACTCCTACTGCTTATAAATGTAGGTGCTGAAACATTCATGCCATTTCAGATTGCTTTCTGCAATATACTGCTGTCTGATTCTCAACTGCTGAATTCTTTAATTTCCCAGAATTGGGAAAAACTGTAATAACAAACACCAAGCATCTAGGTTGTGTTTCTTTCCTAAGGGCAGCTGGTAAAACTGTTTGGAGTCTATTGCTCTATCAAGCAAAATCAATGTAACTTGCTGAACAGGTTTAGAATGAAGGTCAAAGTAAGTCATCTTTAGTCATGTCACCACTGAAGGTGAGGTTGCACCAAGTGTGTAGGCAGTTATGTTTCAGTTAAGTTGCTCCCTGGTTAGAAGTGGAGCTTTGGTAGTTTGTGCTTATCTCAGTTTTCTCATTTACTGACAACTGTAACTAAATCCAATACGAAAAGGATTAATAGAACTTCACTAGGATGTGATAAATGCAAATGCTGAGCTTACTCCTCCAGTTAGGTTTCCTAGGAGAGGTGGACAGAAGTAAGAAACTTAGAGAATATGAAGGAGTTGGAGATCTGCATTTCTTGGAATGCAGGAAGCTGTAATATATCATTCCTATACTATTAGGAGCATGAAACTCTTTACTTAATGTCCACAGGTACAGATTTTTCCTAAAGAAAGCTAAAAAGAAATTTTAATTAAAAAAAATATATTTAAACCTTAAAAAGGCAAGTCTGTGTTCTCTGTGTATGACTAATTATCTGCTATCACTCAATAAACCCAGGAAAAAAGCCTTTAAAGTTTTCCCTTGAAACAGTATTTAGTCATACTGCATTTGAAGTATTGTCTGCTTGAGAATTCCCTGCTACCTTCTATAGATAATCACAGCACTTCTGCCACTTTCTACATGGCCCCTTTCCCATGTTTCTTTAGATCAGAAGTCAGACCTTTTATAATGTTCATTCAGGCTTAATTGTCAATTGGTCTTTCTGGGTTTTATCAGGAATATTCCTTCAGTTTCCTTCCGTGGTGCTTCTGAACTTCATGTTTGAAAACTGAAAGTATTCCTTCAAAATAACTCTTGAAAAATGGGGAATCCCAGTTAGAAGAAAGTTAGGATTCTTCCCCCAGAGGAACTGGTCTTCCCCTGCCTGTTTCGAAATTGCACTTTAAGTAAAAGCAGCATGCCAGGGAATTGCTTAATTTTCTGAGCTTTCAGGACAGTCAAGACAGTCAAGGTGGTCTAGACATCCAGAGCATCTGACCTGCTCTACTATTTGAGCTTTGTCTACTGATGGCTGCAGCAGAGGAAGAAAACCAACAAACAAGGTTGAATTGAAATTGCCTCTGAGAAAAGCTCTTGACTAACTTATTTTTATACTTGAATGACAAAATCATGTTCACTGTAAAACGAGACCATGTTACCTTAGTGATCTTTTAACTTCAGCTGCAGTGAGTTCTGTGTTGTTCAGATGTTTAAAACGGGCATTAGCCTGGATTCCTTCGTATTAGGACAGTGGGATCGGAGGTGCCTCGAGTACACGTGTGCTGCCAACAGTACAGAAGCTGCATTTGCAATGACTTGTACACTGTCTCAAAATCAGTCAATCCCATGCCCTACCACTTCAACTGGTAATTCTTCTGGTGTCCTGAACTATGTACTACTACTACTATGAACTACTTTTGATGAAAGGAATGGATGAAATATCTGCAATAGATTCTTCTGCTGAAGCCCCGGCTTCTGAGAGAAGGATTTTCAGATCATGATGTAAATCTTTTAATACCAACTACATATTGTATAGACAGATTGGCATGCCCAGCTGTTACTCATAAATATCAAGTAACACTGCAAGGAAATGGCAAGAATTGCCTAAAACAAGGTGGGAAGAAGCTGTGCTTGTCATCAGTAGGCGGCTTCAAGCAGGAACTAGAAAGTGTTTAGAAATCCAGAGGGTCACACAAATCAATGTCAAGTTGAGTCGGCTGATGTGAATGTAAAACTTCTTAAAAACTCATCTGTGGTACATAGAGCTTGAAGGGAATGGGATTACACTGTTCATAGAGTTGATTTTTTTTTTCTTATTACACTTCAGAGGAAGTCTTCTGTGTATACACTTACCAGCAAGAACAAACTAACATCAGCTGCTTTTGTCAGCTACCTTTGGTGATTGGGAACTTAACTCCTTAACTCTTGAATTATCCAAACTGGGTACAAACTCACAATGCATTGGACTGTCATTGGTAATCAGAGTACAGCTAAGAGATGGAAAAGAACTCTTGTTAAACTCTCAGAAGGCTTGAGGATACCTTATGAAGAAGATGATGGTGAAGCCTTCAGGAGTAAATTGGGCAACCATGTCTGAATAAGGTGCCAAACATTATGAGTTGCTGTTGAATTTAACATGGGCATGAATTTTATTTCATCCTTCTGATTAGCAAACTGACTATCATCTTTCTTCAAGCACAGTTAAACTTCACCATGGGCTTGAAGCACAGTTGTGTCCCACGTGTATGTCAAAGGCTAATGTATCTGTCTCCAGTGAGCTGCTTCTCAGGCAGTCTCTTTTACAGTGAAGCAGCTGCACAAGTTCCTGGTGATACAGGGCTATGTTTCTTCTCTAGCAAAGAAAGGACACTGCTCAGTTACAGCAAAGTCTGTAAGGAATTCCTGTGCATGCAAGGTAAATACGGATTCTGATCTGGTTTTGTTCAGTAGCAAGAGAAAACGCAGCTTCAAAAAACAGAAGCAAGTTGAATCTTGTAAATACTGTAAAGACAAGTATAGAAGCAAGGTGATTGATCAGTTCATGGGGTTCTTACTGTGAGATAGAATCACAGAATGGTTTGGGTTGGAAGGTCATCTAGTTCCAACTCCCCTGCCAGGGGCAGGGACACTTTCCAGTAAAGCAGGTTGCTCAAAGCCCCATCCAGCCTGGTCTTGAATACATCCAGTGTTGGAGTATCAGCAGCCTCCCTGGGCAACCTGGTCCACTGTGTCACCGCCATCACAGTGGAAAAACTTCCTCCTCATTTCTAGTCTGAATCAACCCTTTTCCAGTTTGAAGCCATTACCCCTCATCCTGTCACTACCAGCCATTGTAAAATGTCCCTCCCCAGATTTCTTGTAGGCCCCCTTCAGATACTGGGAGGCCACAGTAAGGTCTCTGTGGAGCCTTCTCTAGGCTGAANATCCAGTGTTGGGGTATCAGCAGCCTCCCTGGGCAACCTGGTCCAGTGTGTCACCACCATCACAGTGGAAAAACTTCCTCCTCATTTCTAGTCTGAATCAACCCTTTTCCAGTTTGAAGCCATTACCCCTCATCCTGTCACTACCAGCCATTGTAAAATGTCCCTCCCCAGATTTCTTGTAGGCCCCCTTCAGATACTGGGAGGCCACAGTAAGGTCTCTGTGGAGCCTTCTCTAGGCTGAACAACCCCAACTCT
>VWZY01008210.1:27909-58182 GCA_013399075.1 Chloroceryle aenea
CTGGCTCCAACAGGTTCCTGTCCATCTTTTACTGAGGGCTCCAGAGCTGAATGCAGCACTCCAGGTGGGGTCTCACTAGAACAGAGTAGGGGGCAGAAGTGACTCCTTCAAGCTGCTGGCCAGCTTGATGCAGCCCAGGACATGGCTGGCTTTCCAGGCAGCCCAGGACATGGCTGGCTTTCCAGGCAGCCCAGGACATGGCTGGCTTTCCAGGCTTCACTCACACATTGCCAGCTCATGTGGGGCTTTTCATCAACGAAGTCTTTCTTTTCAGGACTGCTCTCAATCCCCTCGTTGCCCACTATTGTGCTTAACATGTTAACTTGATGACTGGTGGCTTGTGATGTGAAATTAATGCTTCATGATTTGAAGTTTTAGAGCTTAAGATATGTTTAGTGGGTAAGTGATTCCCTTGGACATTCTCTCCCTTTTAAACAAGAGGAGCAGTGCATCTGAAGCTGTACCATGTTCTGAAACAGCTGTAGCAGAAGGGAGATACTGGGCATATTGCCCATTTCAGATACACACGGTCAGCTTGTATTTAGCGTTTGCCGGTGGATTTTGTACAGCATCACGAAGGAGGGATCTTTCTTTGGTAAGCAAAGCCAGATTGTAAACTTTAAAGGTTGAATTTGGTCCTGTAGTTGTTCTAATCTGGCCTTTTCTGCATTTCAAAAGTATGGCTTTATAAGAAAGCAAGTTAAGCCTCACAGATGAGCCTTTACTATTTGGGCATGCAGCACAGGTGACCTCAGGACATCAACTACTGAAAAAAAATTTATCCTTCTCAGCAGGAGCTATTGTGGCACCTGATGATGATTGAATGACTGATATGGTGTCCTTTTTTCTTTCTTTCCTCACATAAGTATACTCTCAGCACAGACTGTGCAGAAAATTCCTGGAAGTCTTGAGGAACTGCTCTGAATGCTGCAGTGTTTTGATTTGCAGTTTCCAGATGAGAGATGAGTGTAGCAATGCCATGGACCAGATCATGTGTCCTTCTAGTGCTGTTAATAGCAATGTCCAGAGGGGGACAGGAACTAGTTATTTGAGCTATTAATTTGTATTTCTTTTCTGTAGCATAAGGAAATACAGATGTTCTTCTATCAACTATTGCAACAGTGATTATGGAGTAATAGTTTTCTTCATGAAATGTTTAAGTGAAATAATCCTGTACCAAAAAGAGTATTGTGAGCAGATAATCTGTCTGCTGCATTTATCCTGCACTGCAGTACCACAGCAGAATTCTGTGATGAGCCTTGCAGTTGCAACAGGAAAGATGTAAATAAACAAAACACCAGCCAGCCTGGGGGCTGCCTGTGCTCCTTGTTTGGTGCATAAACTTCCTGAAGCATATTGAGGTGCTGCAAGTTGAAACTGTGTGGATATTCTGAAGATTTCAAACCTTCAGGAATGTGAGCATTTTCTCAAGTATAGTTATGAATGGCCTCTAAAATGGGATGTGTGTGTTACAAGGATCTTTTCATATGTTACAGTGGTTTGAGAGTACTAACTGGCATGAGTGGGCACTTCTGATGGTCAGTGTTGATGATGAACATGGTTTAACTTAGAAATGGACCGAGTCCTATCAGGTGATACATGGAGTAAATGACTCAGTAGCAAAAGTGCTCTTTGAATGCTTTGCCAGGAGGGTTAGAGGAAGATCCTTTTCTAAAACCAATCAACCAAACAAAAAACCTCTTCAGCCCTGGTCCTGATTTCATGGTTTGTTTCCTCTTTCCATTAAAATAAAATTTCATGGATCAACAACTGTCAAAGTTCTGACTGAAAGGAAGTTTGTGCCACCTTCTTAACAATGGTACAGGCAGTTTGTAGCATAACAGTTTTGAGTGTTTGTTTCGCTGGTGGCCCCTAGTGTTGAAGACAGTATCTTAGAGAGTTCACAAGCAACTATGAAAATCTTAATAGAGTTTATGTGTATTCTAAAAGAAATACCTGAATAGTGGTTCTTTTATTAAGTACTTACCAGAAACACTTATTTTATTAATTAGTGATGGTTAAGGTGAATGTTGAATCTTTTGTTGGGTGGGTTGGTTGGTTTTGTTTTTTGTTTGTTTATTTGGGTTTTTGTTTTTTTTTAGGTTTACCTTTGTGTGTGCAAAGAACAATTGCAAGAACTATAGTCCTTCAAGAAAGCATTGGTAAGGGTCGTTTTGGGGAAGTCTGGCGAGGGAAGTGGAGAGGAGAAGAAGTTGCTGTGAAGATCTTCTCCTCAAGAGAAGAACGCTCCTGGTTTCGTGAAGCAGAAATTTATCAAACAGTTATGCTACGGCATGAAAACATTCTGGGATTTATAGCTGCAGACAATAAAGGTTAGTGATACTATGATTTCATTTTGCTCATTGTGTACCTGGTCTGAATGGATGGAAACTGGAGGGGAAAACAATTGAGGATCCAATTAAGAGTAGCAGAAAATAATTCTGCTGCTAAAGCATTTCAGGGTTTTGCAGGGTTTTCATAGGAAAAAAACATTTCTTTTTCTGGAAAACATACCCTTTAAGTAAAAAAAAAAGTGCATATTAAATGAAGTGTAATGTCTACAAGCAAGTTAAAATACTGGCTAAGTTTGGTATCAAAAAAGAGATGCCTTATCCTATCAGCCCACACATTGCTGAATGTCTGTGTCTACTTCTCTAATAGCCTGATGAGGTGTCTGCGTGGGACTAAGAGATTGGGTCTAATCCTGTTTTCCTAATAAAAAGTAGGAGGTAGAGGATTCATTTTTAAGGCTGAGATAGGAGAAACTAGTAATGTAGAACTCCAGCTAGAAAAGAAATTGGAAAAAGGGAATTGTTTCTAGGGTTAAAAAAAAAACCCTGTACCTGATTTTGAAGCTCTTCTGATAAGCCTTTGTATTCACCAAGAGGAAAGTTTAACTATTTTTTCAATTTAATTTGTTGTGGGTTCAGTCAGTTGAACTTTTCTTGGGTTTTCCTGCTGGTTTTCCCAATTTAAGACATGATAATTTGGCACAATCAACAAAAAATTTTATTTCCTTAGACAAAGTGGAGCTAAAATGTTATGTTGTTCTGTTCAGCTGTTTTAACCTGAAACTACATCCCTTGCCACAAATGGCCTTGGACCTTTTTGAGAAGGAAGCGTTAAGGGAAAGTTCTGTCACCTCAGGGAAGAGTGACATCTCCTCACATGTCCTGGATTCTTAGAGCTTTCAGTCTGGTGGGAATTTCCTAGGGGGTTTTTAATGTAGTTTTAGTAAAACTGCACATAGAGTTCTTGAATTAATTCTTTGAATTTTCTTGAATTAATTCTCCGGATTATCACCAGATGAATTCCAGGTTTCCATATCTATATAAATCTGTAGAATTGGAACAGAACCTAAGAGGTTGTGCAGAACACTTCCCTTCTCCAGGAAAGGGAGCTAACTTGCTCCTAACAGATTTTAGTGCAACTTCTTAGCCTCTTAAAAGCTTGCAGAACTACGGCATGCCAGGCAACTTCTTCCTGCAGCTTAATATGCTTGCCATTAGAAATGGTCTCACTTTCATGGCTAAAGCTCCAGTGGATATCAGTAGCACCTGCAAATTAATTTTGAGAACCTGAGTTTGTTGTGAATGATGTAGTGGTGCATCTGGAGCCTGGCTTTAAAATCAGTAGATCACTTGCATTAGACACATGAAAATCCATCCCTGCAGGAGCCTTAGGTACTGTGTCAAAAGCACAAAGGATATATTGCAATACCTTAGCTATAACTTGTAACAGAATCTATCTGTAGCTAAGCATGCCAGTCTCTAAACCTATAGATAGCTTGCTACAAAAATATGCTTGACTACTGTGCAAAGGAGGTATGAAGAAGGATTCCTAAATTAATGGGTTCCTAAAACAATTTCCTGGTTTCTGGCTCAGGTTTCAGATACAACAGGATGAAATTCCTTTTGATTTGGTCATCTTTTATGTTCCTTACAATCCAATACAATGTGTTTTTTTTGGGTTTTTTTTTGGTTTTTTTTTTGGTTTCTATTTTTAGGATGCTGTACATACATAAAAAAAAAATCTTTAGTTGATAGCTCGTGCCATTATTTGAGGATTTAGGGCAAGGCTCTTCTGTTTTCTTGAGAACTATTTGGTAATTGTTTATAAAAAAAGGGTAGAGACATATTTTGAAAACGCTTCTCTTCTTGACTCTGTTTTCTAACAGTACTGCAGTCTGAGCAGATGTGGAAAGCTGGGCTATTTGACCCACCAATGCATAATTCTCAGTATAACATTCTGCATTTCCCTCAGCAACCAAATATGTACACACTGTTTCTCTCTGGGTTAAGCATTCAGAAGCCCTAAATATTGGGGGTGGTCAATACTTAAACTCTTGTTTAGAACACTTCAGGGCACTGTATCCCATTCAGTGGGAGAACCATTATGGAGGTAATTCTTCCAGTTCAGAAGGTGTGTTGTCGTGGTACTCTGAAAGAGGCAAGTGTAACATGGCTTTGGAGACCATTGGCTTAAAAATACCTAGGAATAGTCTTCCATTGTAGATGGAACAAGATAAAGTTAGTTCCCAGCAATGACAGCTGTGAAGAGTTTGCATCCATTTCTTCACAGGGCAGATTGTTTGTGCATTCAGGAGTTACTGTACCCCTGCTGAAACACACAAAGTCATTAGACTGTCAGAACCTGCATGTCTGAGATGTTGCAAAGGTGGCTGCAGAAATACAATAGCACAAGGAATTACTCGTGCTATTCAGTGTTCGTTGAAAGCTTCAGTGACACATAGAGGAGAATTCTCAAGAGTAGGCTCTTGTGTGTCCAGTAGGTCTCCTGATGTAGTTGTGGTGTAAATGTGGGCCAGTGTCATGCAATTCTTATTACCAGTAAAGGCATTCATTAGTTCTCTCCTCTTAATGCAGCTGTATTTTTCACAACTGCTGGGTAATATCTGGCTGGACATTACAGCTATAAAATCAGGTAGAAGGGTTCATGTATAGATTAGAAAGTGTTTACAAGCATGGACAGATCAGCTAAGTCGGTGACATTTGGAATGGATGGCAGTCACAGTTCATGACTGAACTACTGTATTCTCTCCATATTCTACTACAGTGTTTAGACATTCCATGTGACTTAATGGCACATTCTCCACCACCTCCTCCTCTACTTCCTCACAGCTGTGTGGTGTTCAGAAGGCTACAGTGGCCAGTCCAGTCTTTCTGCTTCCCCATCCCAGAATCTACTGGGAAATGGGGGCTGCTGTTAACCTAGCCTGAGGGCTGAAAAGCAGTGAGTGAGTTTAATGGCTGTTATGTTCTGTCTGGCTAGCATGTTTGTGTTCTCTTTGTTTACCTAGCCAGGAATATATGTTAACTTTCAAATACTGCTAGGTCAGAGGACTTACTTTCTGGGCCATGTGTTGTTTTGTTTTGAACCACTTAAACAGGTAGTTTGGGTTTGCAAGGGGTTTTTCTTTGTTGCCTTGCTAAGCTAGGTACTTAATTGCAGAGTGTGTCAGGGACTACAAATGTGCACTGTTGCAGTGGCACAACCTTCATTTACAGTACTAAAGGCTCCCCTGAATTAGCTGTCTGAAACCATAACTGTCTGGAGCCACGTTACAAGTAAGGTGAAGTCCTGAACTGCAGTTTCAGGTAACTGTGCACTAAAATACTTTCACCTTTCCGTTCCTTCCTCTTAATTGAAAGCTGTGCTTCCCTAGGTGAAAGCACTGTGCAGTCAGACTCCCTTACCTGGTAAGTAAACCCCCAGGCAGTCTGCTGTGGAGAAATTAACAGAATTCCTTCCTCTTGAGAAAAGTAGTGTTTGAGCCATTTATTCTTTTTAAAGGTCTGGCTTTACCCTGCGAAGAAGGAATTTGACTGGAAGATTTTGCTAATCTATACAGCTCCATTGCTTTGCATCAGTTTAATCTGATGTTAATTACATCTCAGGGTGATAGTCAAGCTATTTCACTAACAAAATAGTCCTCTTCCAGCCACCGACATCTCTTTGAACATTTAATTTCTGCAAGTCTTCTAGTTATAGATCCCACCTGTATCTGATCTTTTCACTGCTTTTTTTTTTTTTCCTGTTAATTTCTGTTACATTATCTGCATTCCAGAAAAGGCTAATGTACCCCAGTCTCTGCTCTGAAACACTTCACAACGTGGCAGTAGAGGACATATGCAATTAAGCAGTTTCTCTGACTTCTTTTAAACATTCAACTTGGAAAGGTTCAACACTTGTCACATTTCAAAACTTAGTATTTGGTTTAAAAACAAGCTTCTGCCAAGTCCAAATTTTAGTTTTGCTAGTACCAATTTGAAAAAAGCATTTTCCACTTCTGTGAATTCAATTTTAGTTGGAATTTGATAGTATATTTAATAAAGCAATTGTTATAGATTCCTTCCTTCAAGAGGCAGCTCGTTAAAGACGGATGTTGTGTGAACTTCACAAATGTTTTTCCTAAACTAATCAACCTTCTAACAACAAATCTGAAAGCTGCTTTACTCAGATTTTTTCATATTTTGTTAGAACTGAGAAAGAAAAACCTTTTACTCGTGAGTGGTTTTGATGGTCTAATACCTTCATGTTTCTTGCAAACAGATACAATAACTATAATCTCTTTTACCTATGTTCTTGCAAACCTATTAATTTGTAGTGGTTTTGAACATTCTGAAATTGCTTAAGATTCTTGATCGTGGTATGTATATGAACTAAATTGGGCTACCTTGTCGTGGAAGGCTGTGCTGCTCTATGTAATTGCTAGGGAGTGTAATTACTTGGCAGTGCAAATCCTGCGATTGAAAGCTTCCCGGCAGATGCTGTTTACTGTGCAGCGGAACTATTCAGGGTCAGGTTAATTACTTGGTAATGATTAACTATTGTCAACAGTACAAGACTGCTTCAGTTCATCATCACATGTTCTGCTTAGATCACTAAATGGGTAGCTTGTCAAATACAGCAAGGTATAGAAGGTCCTATCTAATAGCAGGACACTGGACTTATTACTACATTTCAGCTTGTATGTAATTAATGTTATTAGCATAAGCTTGGACTTAACAGTGCCCCATCTCAAAACCTGGTTGCGGGGCCACAAGTCTGACATACTGTAGGGAAGAATCATGGCTCCTTTCACAAGGGATAGTAAGCCCACCTTTATATTTTCTCCTCTGGAGGGAAGGTAAAAACAGACTGACTGCACTTCAGATCAGGTAATAAATAGGATAAACCAGAAGTAGACGGGTCTGTAGTCAGCAGCATGTTCTCTGGTGGGCACCCAGAGTTAAAAGGGGAAACACTGCAAAAACACTACAGTCTTGATTCAAAGCAAAGATAGCTCTTCAGAAACAGTGTCATCTCTGAAGAGTCTGTTCAAACACCAGAGGTCTGTCAGACTACTTAAAATTAGATTACTAATTTCCCTACTTAATGTTGTCCAGTTTAGACAGGTCAGCAGGTGTCTAACCCCATTCATAAGGAACAGAAGAAATCAAACACAGGATCAAGCAAGGGGTGTATGTAGTGTTAATGCCTGGGAGAGGCAATGCAGGGTCCTAACTGTCACAGCAGTAGAATAAAACTGCGTGAAGAGAATATTCTAAATTGATTAAGCTAGTTTAGTTTGAGCTTCTACATCTTTTTGGAGCTCTTTTTGTTTGAGAGCACCTTTTATAAGCCTATGAACACATAGCTGTTTGTAGTGATCCTGTAAATCTGGTTCTGTGAACCTGCTGCTGTTGGTTTGACTTTTCAGAGGCTGTAATTCTCTTTGGAAAAAAGTCATCATAATTTGCTGAGTTCTACAGGTTTACTCTTGGATATGCAAAGCAGCAAAAGAAGCAGCTGTCCTGACTACAAAATAATTATAGATACTTGTAAATATAAATCTTCTCTTTTTTGTTTCCCATTTTAAAAACCCAAAGCTGAGGAGTCACTTCTGTGGGCATATTGTAAGAAGCATCCCACTGCACTATCAGCTTTCTACCAGTCTTCTCCAGATGAGAGCATTTGATTGCTTTCTTCTGCCATTTTAGATTAAGCTGAGTTGCAGCTCTTCTGTGAATGTACTGAGGCAGAATTCTCTCACTTTGAGAATTGTTTGAATGTAGATGAGACTTTAATTTCCCTACTTTGAAGCATTGGGTGGCTTTTTAGTTCTGTTTTTTCGAAATTATTTGTTAATGGCGTCACTGGCCTCCCTAGGAACATTCAAGTAGAAGGGATGCTTGAAAGCTTTTTCCACCTCTACCCAAGTGCTTATTTAAAGATACTGTTTATGGGATAACTAGCCTTTTTGAAGATGACTACAAAAGTAGCTAGCTATTAAAAAAACACTTCAGATCTGCAACATGAGAGTTGCTTTTGTAAGAAAATTGGAAAACCTGTTTGGAAAACCTGTTTGGTGACAAGATTGTTCTTTGCTGAGTCTATTTCTATGGCTTAGGTAAAAAAACCCTTTTTCTCCCCCCTTGATTGGAATTCCTTTAGTAGTCTTCTCTCTGTGGCTTAAATTTCAAGGCATTTTATGTTCACTAGTTTAATAATGTGAACAATTTAGTTCTTCTGTCATTTGTATGCCTTGGGATATCTGCAAATGTATTACGGCCTATCTTGTTCTTCATAGTTCAGTGAAAAATCATACAGCAAACTGGTGTTCTCATACCCAGTGTGTTTCATTCTCTTCACGCTTGTGCCTCCTGGAAGCCTCAGTTTTGGCCAGCAACTTAGAGGTGGGACTTGACTTTGGTTTGAAGCAGTGTGTCCAGTTGCAGCTTGCAAGCTTCTGCTCCAGGAGGAAAAATGCACCAGCTGCTGGTAACTGTGGAAATATCCTCCCAGGCTGAGGCCAGATAGGTTGTGGGAAAACTGAAGGAGTTATGGGGCAAAGCTTGAAAGACATATTGGGGTTTTTTTGAGTAGCCTGGTCAATATCAGCAGATCCCAATATCAGGTTTTGCACCACGCACTCGGCACTGTTTCCCCCACGCAGACAGGACAGGAGAAGGCAGGGCCTGGCTAATACCCTGAACAGTTCACCTCAGGATCACGGTGACATCAGGTTCTATGGTTTGTCTTCTAGCTGTTCAGGAAGCCTTGCCCTTAGGCATTGAAATGTTACAGAAGTAAAGATTTAAGAATCTAATTGGCTGAGGTTACTTGCAAAATAATTTGTACTTCATAAGCATTGTCTAAAAGTGGCATATATGGGTTGTTTGCTTTTTGTGTGTATGTGTATACTTGGTGTTCATGCTGGTGTTGTTTTGCAGACAATGGTACGTGGACTCAGCTGTGGTTGGTGTCAGACTATCATGAGCACGGATCACTCTTTGATTACCTGAACAGATATACAGTAACAGTGGAAGGAATGATAAAACTAGCTCTGTCCACTGCCAGTGGTCTTGCTCATCTTCACATGGAAATTGTTGGCACACAAGGTAATCTTGGTAATATTCAGGTTGTCATATGGATAATACTGGATTTTTTTACAAAGATGTAGCTCTTCCCACGATAATTCATTTCTCAGAACATTCAACCTTTGAAGTGTGTAGTGTATTTGCTACCTCCTCTGTGTGATAAGGCAGCTGAACTCGGCACACATAACCAAGTGAATTAAAAAATATCTGTCTGGGACTTGTGTTAATTTCAGATCTGATAAAACTTCTAAATTTGGAAGGCTTTATTTTACCTTTTTATGGTATATCCAGGTTTTGTGATGTAGGAAGGATTACAAAACACCTATTAAAAGGCACTAAATAATGGTGCCTGTAGTATCATCTTAACTCTGATTTGAGACAGCTCTGTGGGTCTGTTTCTGGAGATAATAGAAACATTTTTGTGGCAAGTATTATGTCTATGCTATAAATGCTTGCAGGAAGAGGGAAAGGAAGGATCAGCAGAGTGGAGTAAGCATTTAAGGCACGTTCCTGGACCGCCAACCAGTCCACAAGGAATGATTTGGGGCATTAACCTCAACGCACATAAAGCAGCAAAACTGGAAGAAATTCTCCAACTTCCAACAAAATCTGCAGCAGACTTAGAATAATAGCAATTATACTTGTTACACATGTTGTTTTTCTCTTCCCCTCCCTGTCCCCTTACAGGCAAACCAGCAATTGCTCACAGAGATTTGAAATCAAAAAATATATTGGTAAAAAAGAATGGAACATGCTGCATTGCAGACCTGGGATTGGCAGTTAGGCATGACTCAGCTACAGACACAATTGATATCGCCCCAAACCACAGAGTGGGAACAAAAAGGTAAAATCACTGAGATGTCACGTGACCTCTGTAATAAAATGCTTTGCTTTTTATTGTCCTGTATATAAGACTTCTGTGGGTACAAACACAAGCAGCAGGAAAATATAAGTAAGGGCAGGTAGAGTTCCTAGGCACTTCACTGACAGCTGATAATTTAGTTACACAGCAGGTGCTTAAAAAGCATGCTTAATCTTGGCATCTATTACTATCATGTGTGAAATGCCAAAAATTTGCAAAATATATTGTAGGGCATAAGCATATATTAAAATAATTGGGAGACTTCATGAATGACAGTTTTAGAAACTTCTCTACTGTATCTGTATTCTTTTTGCCTTGTGTTGCATGGAAACGTCGCTTGCAGCCCAATCTGGAGTGTAAGGTGGGATATAGACAGTGAAAGTGAAAATCAGGAGTTTTTCCAGTGTGAATCCCGTGTGGTTGAAGATAGGTGCAGAGTCTTGGACACAGGCATTCCATGGGATCATATTTTTGAGAGAAATAAAAGGACTTAAAACAGCAGTCACCTCTGTCACCTAATATATAAATAGAGTTACCAATGGATGAGTGAGAATACACACAATCTTTTAAATTCTGCATTTCACAGAGTGTTAGGGGTTGGGAGGGACCCCGAAAGATTCTCTAGTCCAACCCCCTGCTAGAGCAGGAAATACATATTTGGAAATATATACTGGAAATTTGGAAATAATTTTTCTTATCCTCAAAAGAACTCTGAGCTGTTTAACTCTGTCAACACAAGTGCAGTTAAACTTCTTAGCTGTAATTTATGATCCCTGAACCTTCAGACAATACCAACTGGAAGCCGTTTGAAGAGAAGATTGATTTCCTTTCGTGATGGTGCAGAGCCAGCAGCACTAACAGTGAATGAATCACAGCTCCAGTTGTGCAACATGGGCAACTTTTTGTCCTTTTGACACCTGTAGGTTCAGTCGTACACCAAAGTGAAGTCAGTAGGCCTTCCCACTGCTTCAAGGCTGAACGTGATCAACCTCAGCATGAGGGAGAATTCAGTGTTAATGCTGCCCAGTATATCTTTCATGAGTGATACTGCAGAGGAAAGGTTGGGTGTGATTGGGGTTTTACAATGAACTAGGATCCCCTTTAACTATATCTTTATGGAAGGAAAAAAAAACCCTCAGTGAACTAAAGCTTTTAAAACACATACTGAAAACTTTACTGACAATTCTATTGCTGCAGTTACTTTGTTCAAAAGCTCTGCTGTGCTAGTCTTTTGCCAACTGTAAAAATGCCACACAAATGATCAGATGAGATTTATTTTCTAAACTACTAAGAGATGACAAAGTACTGGCCATTATTCTCAAAGTCTCCAGTAACCATTGGTAGTAAAACAGTACACTGCTTTGGAATTTGTCATTGCAAACTTTGGTGTGTCCTGCTCACAGCTATCACTTAATACATTCTGCTATGCCTACATGCAAATAAGTGATTTGCAAATCAGTTACCTTCTTTAGTCCTGTCTTCAGAGAGCATTTTTTTTCAGCTGTGTCTGTAGATCCCCCTTAAAAGATCTCTTCTTGCACAGTTGCTATTAAATTGTTTGCTCATCTGCCTTATGCTTCTTCACAAGAGTAAAGCTGTAGTAGCTCTCTTGCTGCAGTGGGCAGCAGTAGGACTGTTTTCCCCACTTTAAAGATGTTAGCCACCTCTTCCTCTCTGAAAATTGTTCATTCTCATAAAAGGCTTGGTCCCCTCTTCCTCCCTCTTATGCATTCTTAGGTAAGTAGCTCTGCACCTCTGATTAATTTTTCATAATGAAGTTCAGATCTTACCTCTCTAGTGACAGTTTTAACTCCTGTTGATTGCTACTGCTAGTGGCACTTCTGTGCATGGAAGCTGAGTGTAAGTTCAGCAAGTTTTGACTGAATTTATATTTTTCTGATGATTGTCTATTGTAAAAATGTGTGGTCTAGGGAGCAAGCAAGACTAACTTTCAGGTGAGCGATCTAGGTGCTAAGTCAGACTGATGATCCTTCTCTGACTGAATGAATCTTTATTTCTTTTCTGTTCAGAGACTTAGCTTTACCAGAGGATGTGAACTGTGTGCTTTCACAGCTCTGCCTTCAGCATAAAGCAGGGAATGTGAGTTTTAAACTGAGAAGGAACTAGAATCCCTTTATCACTCCCCGAGGCAAGTAAAACATAAATAAAACAAAAAATCTTTTTTGGAGAAGTGTGGCCAAACTGTTACTTTTGGTAGTTGAAATAGGCTGTGTTTGAAAATAATTTTGGCTGTGAATTCCACCTTAATATGAGTGCTTTTCTGAAGTTTACCTAAATCCAGTGCTAGCTGTGCTTGTGGAGAACAGGCTTGGTCCAGATGTTGTGTATGGGTCCTGTTTGATCACACCAAAATCCCTCTATCTTATACAAGAAATTTAGGCAACTAATACGGAGCTTTTGGACTAAAAAGGGTGGGGGGAAGAGATCAGTGAGCACCCAAAGGTTGGCAAGGCCACGCTTAACATAATTTGTAGACTTCATTGTAGACTCATTCTTTCATTCTTGGAAGATAGCGAGCTGCATACCTTGTTCAGAAGGTCGAAGTTAGTCTATGTAGTGTGGTTTCTCCAGACCCTTTCTGACCAGCAGTGCATTTCCAATATGTAAGCTGAGGAGGAGATGCATGTTTTTCTCCCTTTTGTCTGATGGCCGTGAAACGGCTGATCTCTAACTGCTCTAGATGACCTACTTGCCTTTCGCCTCTCTTGTTCCAGCAATAATCTCTCAGACTTTTTGAGCAGTCAGTCACCATTCTGTGTTATGGAAGCCAAAGCCAATCTAAATGCATTGATGGAGGATCATGGTAAGAGGTCAATTTGCCAATAAATTCCATGGAAGTCACATTGGGAGGGGGGGCATTTTTTTCTTTGGAGGGTGTGAATTCAGCTTCATTGCTGCATTCAGGCTTTATGGTGTTTCCTGTTAAAATCCTTGTCATAAGAATGGTTTACAGAAACTGAGACAATCTTCTTTACTGCTTGTGTAAGTGATTCTGGCTGACAGTCTTGCAACATGGTTGGTGTTCTTGGTTTGGCTCTCTCTTTCTCATCCCCATGTGATCTTAAGATAGACCAAATAAATAGTCTTCCTTCCAGACCCAAAGCTGATCGCTGTACTGTCAAGTACATGAAGTAGCATAAGAAGATTATCCAATAATGCAAAATCCTTGGAGAGCATTAAGCCACACATCCCAATCTTGCATTCTTGATTAAAAAGTTTTTAATGCAGTGGCCCAGAATAAATTGAGCCTTGTTGATATCAGAGATTGTGACATGTAAACTTAAGACTCTGCTTCCATTCAATAAATACTGTCAAGTAAACCTTACATTCCATTTTAGACAGCTGTCTGCTGCTCGTGTTGTGTTCATCACTTGTGGGGAATTTATATGCCTGTAGCATGCATAGGAGAACTCTTGTGTCGGCAACCTTGTTGAAGTTCTGGACTATTGGTTGTATTTTTGCTGTTCTGTTGGCAGCCCTTGCTCCTTGTATGTGTGTCATTTTCATAAGACACAGTAGTGCTGAGAGTTCTGAAAGGTCTTGCAGTCCTGAAATATAAGTAGTGTGTCTTGTATTCTGCCTACCATCCGTGGTATTCAGAAAAGAAAATCCTCCTATGTTGATGAAATGAAGTTGTCTGTAGGTTCCTGTGGCTGTTCCAGAGGTTGAGCTGTTGTCTGACCCTGTATTCCACTCAAGTAATCTCTGCATGCTTGTTGGGGTTTTTTTTAACCAGTTAACTGTGCTCTCCAAAGCCCTTGTGTCATTGTTTGCCTGCTTCATTAGTTTGTCAGCTTGAGATTGATGGGAAGTTACATGAAGAAAGGCACTGAACTCTGCTGAACATTACATCCTGGCTTCAGCTGCCAGAGCTATACCAGATTGAGAGCAGTACTGCCACTGGTGTTTACTAAGCAAATACCATTCATTCTTTCTAGCAGCCAGTGGAGATGCTGCTGTCACATAGGATTTACTATTAAAACAATTAAAGCCTGGCATGGTTTATGATGGGACTTAGACTGTATGATGATGAACCAGTTACTGCAAGGGTGGGGAGCCTTTGTTCTCAAGGAATCTGGAACAGCACTGCTCTCTTAACCAGCCCTTTGTGTCTGTTCCCTCTCAAGGCTTGCTAGGGGATGTTTTAAGTGGCTGCAGATTCTGGGAGCTGGGGCTTCCTCCTGCCTAGACTCGGCAGCCCAGGCCCTTGTGTCCAAAGGATTTGGGATTTTTGCCTAAATCTTAACTTGGGATTCAACCAGCAGTGAGGCTGGGCAAAGACAGACACAGGCAATACAGACAGGGCTGACTACACAAATTGCAATACACCCTTGTGCAGTCTTCAACACCCACATAAAACACTGTCAGAACCTCTGTAAAATGTAAGTATAGACAGTACAGTCTCCTTCCCAGGTTGCAGCTGATCAAGATTAAACTTCATTAGTGAAAACCCACTCCTGTCTGTAGCCTTGCAAGCCTATGAATGTTTATATATCCCTACTCTTGATGTGTCTCATGCCCCCTTCCATGCTCCACAGGTCTCCTACTCAGCAGCCAGGTAGTGCACAGTAGCAAACAGTTGCATGTGCCCATACGTGTGCCTGTGTGCATGGATTCCCTTAGACAGCAGCACAGGCCCTCCCACTGTCAAACATCCCTGCCTGGGCCATCAGCTTGGTGGCTAGACCAGTCTGAAGTCTGCTAGTAAATGATACCTGTGCACACCTCCGTGCATACCGGGTTTGAGGAAATACAAACCTTTGAGCCCACCCTAGCAGCTGGCACCCAGGCATACAGACCCTATGACTTGTGATGCCTAATGCAGTTGCTGGTGCTGAGAGGCCCTACTCTGCTTCTCTCATCCCAGTTCCCAGCTGTAGCTGGTACCTGTAAGCATGTGACTGAAGCCTGTCATGGTCCAACTCCAGTGGCTGAAGCAGTGATCCTCATTTGCTCCAGCTGTGGGCATCACATCTGCTTTGTCTGCTGTCTGACTGCAGTTGCTGGCTGTGAATATTCATGGTGGGCCCCCCCACAGCAGCTCTAGATATGTGCTTCTAAGACCTGTGGACATGTGCCCCTAGGATCTGCAGTTGCACTTCCAGCTGCTGATGCTGAGACCCAACTTCCTTCCAGCTGCTGGTACCCCAGACAACAAGGGCAGCTTCATCCCTGGTCTGACTCTGGTTGGTTCCCCTAAATTCACACATGCCTGCTTCCAGTTGTTGGCCTGTAGGCCTGAAAGCACATGTGCACGTGGGGTTGAGAGTCAGATTGTATGGAAGGACAGGTTTAATAAGAAGGTAGGATGTGCTGCAGGGAGTAGCCACAGGACTTGGTCATGCAAGCCTGGTGACTGGCAGCTCTATGGAACCGCGCTTTGATATCCTTTTCTCTCTGTTGTCCCACTTCTGTTCCAGGTACCTCTGTCCTAAATGTTTTTCCATCCCTGTAAGTGTTCAAGGCCAGGTTGGACAGGTCTTTGAGTGACTTGGTCCAGTGGAAGGTGTCTGTGTCAGGGGAGTTGGATCTAAGTGATCATTAGGGTGCCTTCCAACCCAAACCATTCTAGAATTCCTGGATAAGCATTGCATAGTCAGAATGCTTCCCTTGAGCATCCACAGTCCTGGTGTTCCTCTTGCTCCCCATCTGCAACATCAAGACTGGCCCTCTTTAAAGCCATGCCTGGAGTTTCTTAATGACCCATCAATTAGCAAGGAGACTTGTGGTCTCTGTCACTGTCTCTGTTATCCTGTGTCTACCAGGTTTCTGGCTCTATTTGTTCATCGTTTCACATTTTACATATTCCCCCTATTCTTTCCTTGTTCTGCTGAGTTTGCTTACACCCTCTACTCTGAAAGGTCTCTGATTGGATAACCTTAATGAGACAGATTTTTCTTTGCTTCCTTTTCCATATAAATATTTAAATTTGATTTTTAGATGCTCAGAAGCACTGAACTTTCTCTACAGTAAGTATTTGTGAAATTAACTGTTTTCTCTCTCTTTTTTTTTTATTTTTTATTGCAAATAGGTACATGGCACCTGAAGTTCTAGATGATTCCATAAATATGAAACATTTTGAGTCATTCAAACGAGCAGACATCTATGCAATGGGATTAGTGTTTTGGGAAATAGCTCGGCGATGTTCCATCGGTGGTATGTGGCAACCTTTACAAAATTGGACATGCTAAGGAATTAGAAGTAGCTTAAAGAACCTGAATAAGTTTGAGTAAACAGTTTTGCTCTAAAAATGGTGCAAGGTATGCCTGTATGTCTTAGCCTTTCTAACTTTAATCCTGTAAATGATGACTGGGTTTTTCAACCTCTTTGTAAACCAAAGAACTACAGCTGATGAAAAGAACAGGAGGTGTATGGGGGGAGAAAAGGGTGTCCCTGAGAGCAAGGGGCAAACACCACACGTAGGGCTGTCTGTCATGTGCTCAGGTAACATCTGTAGCTTATGTTAAATGAAACATGCTTGTCCACTTCCCAGAAGTGTGTCTTTAGCACAGCCTATGACAGGGTTGATATGGCTCCCATCTTTCTTTTCATTTTGAAATTCATATATTTGGAAAAATTCTTCAGGGGTCACGTAAACACTTAATTTATTTTTTGGTCATTGTAATGGAATTTTAAAAAATGAAAACCAAATAAAATGGTAGAGTACTGATAAGGAACAAAGAGTATGTAATTTATTGTTAGCTAAAATAAAGCTGTTTTCAACCTGTTACAGGAATCCACGAAGATTACCAGTTACCATACTATGACCTCGTTCCTTCAGACCCTTCTGTTGAAGAAATGAGGAAGGTTGTGTGTGAGCAGAAGTTAAGGCCCAATATTCCAAACAGATGGCAGAGCTGTGAGGTATTAACTAACCTTGCTAGAGCTCCTTTAGTGGACAACAGAGCTGTTACTGATTTCAATACCTGAAAAGTTGTGCTTGATGTTGGAGGGAGAAGGGCTGTTAGTAGTAGAACTTAATTTCATTCAGGTAATTGTGGCTTTACTGAATGTCATTGATCCTTGGTTATACTTTTATTGTACATTCATATACATCAATTATGCATTTATTACATTTAATGTAATTTCACAAAAATGCATAACAAACTCCATGTGGAGCATTCTAGGATCCCTTCCTATGAAGGACTGGTGGCAGTAGTGTCAATTAAAGCTAGCTGGAGTTATGTAGGAAGCATCACTGCAAATAAACTGTGCAGCTGGGGATTGCACTGCATCTGGTGGGTATGGAGTTGGCTTTCTCCATAGCCTGTGGTGCAGTGTTTTGATTTGTGGCCAAAACAGCCTGATAGCACACCCGTGTTTTAGCTGTTGCTGGACAGTGCCTACACAGCTTCAGGGCTTTCTCCATTTCTCCTCAGCCTCTGCTGCTGCTGAGTAGGCTGTGGGTGGGCAAAAGGCATAGAGAGAATGCAGCTGGGGCAGATGACCCAAACTGAGCAGAGGGATATTCCATACTGTGCAAAGTCATGCTTGGCAATAAAACTGGGTGAGGGGGGAGTTTTCTACATATTGCTGTTGCTGGGGGACTGTCTGGGAATCAGTTGGATGGTGTGAAACAATTGATTTTTGTATCACTTGATTTTTATTTTGTTTGGTTTTCTCCCTGTCTTTGTCTCAGCCCACAGTTGTTCTCACTTTTTGCCATCTAGATTCTTTTCCCCATCCTACCGGGGGGCGGAGAGAATAGGGAGCTGTGTGGGGCTTAGCTGCCTCCTCAGCAGGGATAGTGAAGCTACATGAGCTAACCAAGGCTGTGCCAATTGGTTTGTAACCAGGCTGATTATCTCTCTCAAGAAATGGGCTCTATAGCTTCAGTTGGAACACCCTCAGCACAGCAGTACTGCTTGTGGGGACACAAATGGCATCTTCAGCAGTGCTGTGCTGCCTGATGTGAGTGCTCACGTGGAGCTAACTCCTTCAGCACTGTCATCAAGTGGTGAAGGAATGGCCTTTGCCAGACTGGCCAAAGTAGTAAATACCTCTAAGGAATTTTCATCTAAAACTATGATGGCTCTAGTACATCTTTGCTCATCTTTCAGAGGAGACACCAGTTACTTGGAGGCATGTAGTGACAGCTCCTGCCCATGCCTCTGCAGAAGTGCTTACCTGGTACTGGGTGAGTCCAGTCCACTGGTAGTCACTGCCCAGGCAGGAGTATGCACAGCAGTGATCTCTTGCCTTTCTGGACAGCTTTGTTCATGTTACTGGCTCTAGGAACCCAACAAGGGCTAGAACAAGTCATTTTTGCCTCAGAGCTTATGAGAATAGCTGCAGCAGGCTACAGAAAGAGTAAAACATTGGTAAGATGTACTTCAGATGGAAGAGGGAACTGGATTGTGACACGTGAAATGAATAGATGGGTGAAGACCTGAGATATGAAAGCTCAGGAGAGAAAGGCAATGATATGCACAAACAGACTTGTAGAGTCATTTTTTTTGAATGCTGCAATCACAGTTCTGCAAACTTACTCAGCAGCTCAATGTAATAAAGCTTAGACTGGAAAGTCTTGAAATGTAGAGCTATTACTTTATTTCATTTTTAGTTTTGATGGTGTTCGCATCGTTACTTGTGTGGTAGCATCCAGAGATTTCACAGAATGGCTGTTTGAAGGATAAATTGACTCCAGAAGTGTACAGTTAGAAGAGAGCATCAGTTTGAGGAAGAGAGCTGCTAAGCTTCTGAATTTCTATACACTGAACTCCTTAACTGGAGAGATATTGAAGAGTGGATTTTTGTCTAATGAGAAAATTCAGAAGAATTATAGACAACCTACTCATTTTTAATTAAAATATTTTTTGTTGGTGCTAAAATTTTAGTGAAAAATAATAGTTCTGCTCTACAGTATTTTAACAAATCGCTTTTTTTGTACATGAAGTAGGAAGTGAAGGGGGAAAAAAATACGTAACACATAATTAATGCATTCCATGCAGCCATAGTGCTAGTAATAGGCTTCAGATAGGCATAATGATGCTGAGGCAAGAGAGAGGTTAACATGGGACAGGTTGGAACAGCAGTGCCTGTAATGACTTGTCTTTCCTTTGCAGGCATTACGAGTAATGGCAAAAATCATGCGGGAGTGCTGGTACGCCAACGGAGCCGCCAGGCTGACCGCCTTGCGCATCAAGAAAACCTTATCTCAGCTGAGCCAGCAGGAGGGGATAAAGATGTAACCCTGGATTTGCTACTGAAGGATGCTGTAAAAATCCATACCTGCACCAGAGTGGCTTGTTAAGAAGGTTACTTGTTCTACCTCACTGGGGGAACAGAAGGATATTGCTGCCTTTTAGTACTTCATAGGAACATCACTCACTAGGATTTTTGTGGACGTGCTAAACAGTTGTGTTGGGTCTTTCTGTGCACTATGATCCCAGGTTACTCACAAAACATTGTGTAGTCCAGTTTTATTAATCTGTAGGGGGGTTTCTATTTGGCAAGTTGACAGCTGGTCTTAACTTCTAGTTAACTGTGCTAAAAGTAGGAGGTCTGTTCTAAAACGGAACCGGTTGGCTGTGCTGTTCCATAGTGCATTGATGGCTCTCTGAGCAACTCTATTCCTGGCTGGTACATTGACTGCTCTGGAGCACCGTCACAGTTTGGTCCAGAGTGTGAATGTACCATTGGAGCATACTCTGCTAGCTATTCAGGTAGTGCATCTTTTGGGCTTTTACCTTGATTTACAAATGGACCTCATTCAGTTATTGGAACATAATTTATGCAACTATATTTTATACATGATTCCTGGGGGTTTTCCACTTTTCAGAACATGACATTGCCTTGAACACAGATTGTATTATACCCGTAAGTGCCGCTTTTGAGTCTTAATGCAAAACAGTAGGAGCATGCAAAGCCTATGGTACTTCTGCTTTCAGAAAGTCAACTATCCCATTGCCTAGCTAAGATCCAATCCACACTCGCTTCAGCAAGTGAGTATATAATTGGTGGAATACCTTTAATTTTACCAAAACCCGACTCTAAACCACTGTAGGAGTTGTAAATAATGTAACCCAGTTAATTCACTGACAGATTTTGTAATTGGCACCCGAAGTTGTAATTGTTAAATCTTATTTTTTTTATTGTGGTACTTCTGAAATGCTCGAAGTACTTGTTCTACTTCAGAAAAGTAGTAAGACAAGATGTTCTTAAGGGAGATTTTGCTTCTTTAAATCAAATATGGAAAGCATATTTTCTGTGCAGTTCTGCAGAGTCTTAAGGCTCAAAGAACAATATTTGCAATCAAAAAAGGATTAAGTGCACCTGTAATTAGGGAGAAGTTATTTGAGCTTTTGTACCAGAAAGTTCAAAGCTGCTTATAGATTTAATGTGCATATAATTTGTGTGTGCCTCGGATACAGAGAGTGGCGAGCTACAGAAGGTAGAGAGATGCAGGATACAAATATCAGAGGGTTCCAGCAATCCTCTCCATAGTTACAGGAACAAAGCCTGCGGTGGCTTGTGTTGGAAGAACACAGAAGAACATGCATGGCTTTAGTCAAGATTTGCCTGACATTTTAAGGGTATCGCAAGGTTTTTCACAAATGTGTTTAGAAATTGAATTGCTTCATGTTCAGGTGTCCAAATTCTGGAGGATGAATTGGGTGAATTCATAGGGAAAATCCTCCTTGAAAAACTGCTGTTGACAAGATTTTGGGGTTTAATTATTTTTATTTTTTTATTGCAGTTTTAGGAAGAGTCTGGTTGACCTTTGGTTTCATTAATGCCCAAAACACTCGATAGTATTTCAGTGTGGAAATGTGCCTGGTAATTAATACCCCACCTAACCCCCTACTCTCCAGAACACACCAGTATCCATCCTGCTATGCAACACAGAGCAACCCTAATGCTGCTTCCTTTTCATTCTTCAGCACGGCGTCCAGGGAGAGTTTTTTACAAAGCTGGTAGCAGTGCCAAGGTGGTCGCTAACAGAAGCGCAGCCGGGTTTGTCCTCTGTGCTCTCTGATACACAGTAGTTAAAGCAGGAAGTGAATGGCTCCCAGTAAGAGTCTCTCTGGTGCTAGAAGACAGCCAAGATAAGCCTGTAGCACTTTGCCGGCTCTTGCCCATTTCCAGATTCTTTGGGCTTGCTTTGAGAGAGGTTTAAATGATGTGAGAATTGCAGACCTCTAGAGGTTAAACTGCAGATAATGAAATGCTTTATTCAGAGACCTTTACAGATGAGCTTACTCCTGCTGGAAGATGGTATCAGGAGGAAAGGAGAGGAAACAACGGGGTTTGAACAGAGGTAAGCATGACAGCTGTACATTATCTGACCAGTCAGGCCTAGGTGCTTCTGGCCTCTCCACCAAGCTGGATCAGAAATGACCTCATGCAGGCAGTTTACATAAATTATGCCTTTGTGCAAATGGACAGCTGTGAACCATGGAGATTTTCAATTATGACTGATCTAAAACAGGATTGAAGATAAGTAAATCCCCAAGCCTAGCACTTTGGCATGCCTCTCTAGTACCTGGTGTTTAAAGAGAACAGGTCTGTGTCAAAGTAGATTTTACTGTATCTCCATACTAATTTCAAAGGCTTCCCATTTAAACAATTTGTTAACTTTTGGGAACGCTGAGGTTCTCGTAGGTGTAACTGGATAGATACAGGAGATGGAGAGCATGCTTTGGAATCATCAGGCTACTGGCATGCCTCAGATCTTTATAGTAACTTTGATGGTAACATGAGAGTGCTTCCAATAGCATTCATCAAATTACTTCATTAGTGGCTTTTGTAATCACCTACGAAGCCTTGTCACCATGATACTCAGTTTCCTAAGCTGTAAGGAGCATTTAAAAGATAATCTATGGCAAGTGAGCAGCAGCGTGGCGTGCAGGCTCCTTAGCCAGCTCTGCAGCAGCTCCTTGCATTGCTCTCATCTCGTCACCTGAGTTGCTAGCAACTATTCTTACATCAGTCTGATTATTTTTTTTTTTTCTTTATTATAAACTTTCAAAAACAAAGCACAGGAAGGGTGCTTGAAATGGTGTGTGGCATTAGGATGTTATTTGGGGACAACTTTATTATTCCCATTGGAATGCAGAACAGGGAAATTCAGAATAGAGCTATATGTATCCTCACTTCTGACACCACAACTTCCAGCTTTGTTCTTCTTTTCCATATATAAACTGAACACCTTTTAGAAAGGCTGTGTCTGTATATATTATGTATCTTGTTACCTGTGTAAGATCATATCTTATATATATGGACACAGGTATACATAAGTATTTTTTAAATTAAGATTGTAATATTACCAGATCTGCTCTTGGAAATCCAGGGGGACCAAACTATTTTAGCATTCAAAATATTAATTTTGTATCATTTCAAGTATATACCAAAACAATTTCTGATGAATACTGATGCAAATGTTTATTGTAAATATTGCATACATGATACATTCACTTAAGTTTTGTGAATTTAGTCAGTTTGATGTTGTAGTAGCATTGAAGCCTCTGAGGGGTTGACAGACTTGTGACCGGGTGGATGCAGACACGGAGAGTAAGCAGTGGAAAAGGTCTGATGCTGAAAAGCCTGAAAAGTTGTTTTTCTGAATGCTGGAATTCTTCACGGGCCTTCCAACTGTAAAAGATGGAATTCTGGGATGGTTCTCAAGCTGACTTTCCAAGCGTGACACCGTCACCCTCAACTGGTTCCACTTGTAGTCCTAAGAAAGACTTTGTACATAGGTGAAGATGCTGGGATTGACTGAGTGGGGACAGGAAGGTGTCAAATGAAATAAGAGGCTATTTTATTTTTTCAGTAATGGTTCTGTGTGTGATTGCCATGAAATTCACCTTTTAGTTAATTCTTTGTTTCTCTTGTGCCATCGAAACCATTGCAAGATGTTAATCATTTTGTGTTTTAAAAACAAAAAACGTCACCGTATCAGTTGCTTTAAACTCAAATTACCTCTTAAAGACCAAGGTACATTTACCTCGTGTATATAATGTTTGATATTTTTCAGACCATTCTCCAGGTTTGCAGTTACACGTTTCTAGAACTGTGGGTGTTACTCCATTCCCAACTTCAGCGGTACTAAATGTATTCTCTGGTGCCCCAAAACACTTGTGATTTTCTGTACTTTATTGTATTTACCAGTTTGCTGCTCTGTCACTGTAGCACCTGCCCTTATGTAGCTGTGTGGATGCTGCCTTGTAAATTTTACTCCTTGGGATGATTTGAGGATCCTGTACAGATGAGTGTCACTTTTTTAAACCTTACCAAATTGTGCATTTCCCTTCCAGTTCTGGAAATATGTATTGTATTTGTAGAGTATAATTTCAATGGATTGTAAATAGGACAGTAGGAAAGTAGATGCCTATGTTAAGTGCTAACTACAGTAGAGAGATTAAAGCAGTGAAAATAAATAACTTTTTTCAAAATGCATGGGGTTTCCTTCAGAGGAAGAAGTTGCAGGTAGGTGTAGGTTTGGTGTGATGATCTTACCTGACAAAAGGTTGGTTTACTTGGAATCCTTTTGTCAGGGGGTTGCTGATGCCAGGGCAATCCCTGTCACTATCTCTGTAGCACCCCCGAGGAAGTGCTCGCTCTTCCTTGTGCCCTACAGTAATGTCTGAGTAAGCACCTTGGGGGTGTCTGATCTCTTGGAAGCTGTAGGGACACCCAACAACGCTGTCCTTCCATAAAGTTACAGGCACCCATTTATTTTGGCTTAGAAATGACCAGACAGAATTACGAAAAATCACTTCTTCCAGCAAATTCTGTCTCCAAAATGAGAATCCATAAGGTGTCCAGAGAAAACCAGAATCAAACTGCTGTAGCCCTGTTCAAGCTTTTTCACAGCAGGTGCAAGCACATCTCTCTCTCCCATGAGTGGCTTTCCTACCACTGCACGAAACCAGTAAAATCGTCCCCCTTTCATACGTCTCCTAGCAGAGGAAAGGTGTGCCCTGGAAGCAGCAGTAATGGTGCTGTCTATTCCCTGAACTTTCACAGTTTGTACTTTGAGAAACTGAACCTAACAACGGAAAATCCATTGACAGCAAGCAATTCAGACTCAGACGTGAGATGCTTTAAGATTGTCTTGGAGGAGATGCTGAAATCCAGAGGTCTGTGCTAGTTTGGCGTGGCAACTCAGCACAGAGTGGCAGGCTTTCGGCTGGTTGGTTTTGCCTGATGTAAATTTTTCATTTTTAAGTGTGAGGCTGTTGAAATAGGTTCTTTTTTAATACACTGCACTGAAGTAAAGAATATTCTGTGCAGGTGCAGCATAACTGAAGGGTGTATAAACAACCCTCTTCTCGGCAGTATTCCAGTCTTCCCTTCACCATTTTTTGTGAAAGGAGCGGCCGATGTACAGCGATGTTCCAGGCAGGAACAGTGGGAGAGCAGTCCTGGTAGGAGAGAGATTCCTTTTAAATAGGAAATCAAAAATTCCAGAGTTATCCAGTGCTTTTCTGAGGCTGCTTTCAGTGGAGGTGGCAGCAGGCGGGGTGGACGCAGCTGCAGGGGCACAGCCCAGGGTGACTGCAGCGGGCGGCTGGGTGAGCATCTGGTGGGGGGATCCTGCAGGGGGGCTCGGGAGAGCAGCAGGGGCTTGGTCTGTGTCTGGAGTTTGCAGTCAGAGATGGGTGAAAGGCGTGTTGGTTTGCTTGCACTGCTCTAGAGAAAGGTTTTGTCTGAATTTCTGTAAGTCATTCGTTGTTTTGTTGGAGGAGAGTTACTGAGGTCTTAAGCTGGAATCCCCTCGCTGCTGTGATGGGCTGGTGCGGTTCTGAGTCTCGTCGTTCTGCCTTGGGGAGGATGCAGTTGTCCCCAGGTCTTGCAGGTTTGAAAAAATGTAGGCACAGCATCTCCTTCCCCAACTCCACTAGACTGCAAATACACTCTGCAGAAGTCCCTGGGAAACCCACAGCCTCGAGTCTTCCTGAGAATTCTCGAAAATAAGATTTAAATCCCTAGTCTGAAATGTAATGCTACCTGAAATCATTTCCTCTCTTGGAGAGAAAAAAGCCATCAGCTCTCTGCTGTGCTGCTAGGGGCCTGTGCAGGGTTTATGGGGGGGAATTCAGCATCCTTGAGGTGTGTTCCTAATGAGCTCCATTACGAAACTGAAAAGAGCTCTCCAAGTGCCAGTAACAGTTTGCAGAAGCTGATTAACATTTTTAATTTTCTGTAGTAATATATTTGTGTTTTTAAATGCAGAAGGGTTTAGAAATGTACCCTTCGGGCCAAGTAGGACATGAGACTGGGATGTGTAGGGGAGAGCAAAGGACAAGGAAAGGGGGAGGCTTGAGTGACCCTGGGAAACAAGGGATAAAGCGACTGAAAAGGGCAGGCCACGTGTAAATAGCTGCGGGTCAGTGTGCTGATCCAGCCCTGCCCTGCACAGCCTGCCTTGCCTTCTTTCCAGATCTGTTTCTACACCTTTCCCTGGCCGAGGCACTCGGTGCAGGGGTGTGGGTACGTCTGGGTGCAGCAGCTGGAGCTGCATCAGGAGCGGGAGGTCCTGTGTGTCCATGGCCCAGCAGTGGGAGAGACCGGGCTGAGCATGAGCATTAATAAGGTTATGTGCCTAGGAACTCCCTTAAGGAGGCTACGGATGTTTCCCCTCACCCCTGGGAGGCAGGAGAGAGGGTTGTGTGGCCCTTTCTAACGGCCCACTAAGGGGCTGCAGTTCAGACAGCGAGTTTGTGCTGCAGCCATCCTTGGAAGGGCTTCAAGCCACATGCTAAGGGTGGTGGTCAGTGGAAAGGACCAGCTTAAGAACGATCTGAAGGAAAATCCTAACACACAGAACGCAGACATGGAGTCCTCAGTACTGGCTGTGCTAGTCTGCGTGCTCTGGCTCTGTGTCACCTGCTGGTTGGGACACAGTCACTGTTACTTGGTTTCTGTGAACGTTCCGGGCCGGTGTTTGGGTTGTTGGGATGACGTGCCTGCCTCCTGGAGCTTGGGCAGTGGAAGCTCATACTTCCACAACTGGAGCTCACTGTTTGGATTCTTGACATCAGCCATCTGTCTGCTGTGCTTAAAAAGCAGCAATGTTATTGTGGTTTTAAATTAAATATAAAAAATAAAATACAGAAGCAGTAGAAGTCTTACAGACGAGGTGAAGGGAGAATTGGTGAGAAATTCCAAGCTGACTCTGAATAGTTAGAGCTTGCCTATTGCTCTGGGCATCATCACTTCAAATTTAGTTAAATTCCCATTCCCTTCTATGTTGTGGGCTTCCCAGTCTAATGCCCATAAACCCTGCACTGGGAGTATGGTCCCAGTGGTCAGATTCCTAACTGGTATGGGCACAGGGTAAGGAATGGCACCATCAGTAGTCTTTGGTACCAGTTGCTGCCTAATCCTTGCGTGTTGCCAAAGAGTGGAATCGAGTTGTACTTTCTTCCGTTAACGCCCTGCTGGGGAATGGGCTCCTGCCCACATCTCCTTCCTAAAAGACGACCTTTTTGAAACTTTGTTCCTTCTTATTCCATGAAGACAGTCCTCTGGCATTGTTACTAGGAGGGTCAGGGAGATTCACTTCCAGTTCTTCATGGAAGGGAGCTGCCTTTTCTCAGGAAACTGCCTGTGCTTGTTTTGCGAAGCTGGTGCCTCCCACGCTGTGCTGTCCTGTTCTGTTGGAAGGGTTTCTGGTTCTGCACTGGCCAACCTGAGCCCTTACAGAGACCCTCATTTCCATCAAGCCTGCCTGAGAGCACCAGGGACCATTTGTCTCTTCACTTTGGTAATGTTGTCAAACTGCTGCTCTCCATCTCTTGCCAAGATTGCTCCTGCTGAGGCTCATGGGATGGCAGTGGCTTCCAGCTGCCTGGGGGCTGATGGTACCGGAGGTGAGCGCTCCCCTCGTCTAGAAAGGCTCAGAATGGTATTGAACTTGAAGAACGAGGGAATCTTGCAAAAAGAAAGTTTTACAGCATTACAGGTCCACACCTGCCATTCTTCGGTGAGCAGGATTCTCCAGAAGGGACGGGGGGTGCTTTGCTCCCATCACTGCTGCCGCAGTTGTCTACAGGAGGAGTGAAGACCACCGAGGAAACTCGTGTGGTGAACACAGAACCACCGTGTAACTGTACAAACCCGTAATGCATTTGCAAGAAAAGTTCTGGGCAAGTCACCCGTTGTTGTTCTTTCTGTTCATCATCTCAGATGTGGTACAGTTTAGTCTGCTAATGATTGCAATGGTGTTTGTTACTGCAGCCATGTCCCCAGCTTCCTGTAGCCAGGTGTACGTTCCAAAGTTTCCTCTTCCACAGATGTTACATTCTGCAGCTGAAAGTACTTCCAAATTGTTTTAAAAAGAAAGAATTTCTGCTAAAGGCAGTATATGCAATATACTTATTTTAAACTAAAACCAGACTAATTCTGACCATTTGAAACCTGGCTCAAGTTAAAGAACCTTCTTTAATAACATGCTTCAACTGGTAACATTTTAAGTACTGCTGTTTTTCATGTCACATCCTTCTCATTTCAGAAAGTGAATGGCAGTTTGGTTCTTTTTTCTTCCAGTGGATCTTCCCTGCTGGGAATAATTGCATTGGTATTTTTCTGTTGCAGTTTGTGTGTATTTAGTGTTGTAGGGGGAAAAACAATTCCAGCTCTCATCTTGCTTGCTTCCCACCTTGCCCCGCTTTAGTTTTTTAGCTAATACCAAATTTTTCTTGCTAGGATGTGTGTTGAGTCACACTCAGCCCACTCCCTGTCTCCCCGCAGAAGGGAGTGTGCCAGTTGCATTTTCTGCTCCATGTGACAAGTACACTTGGGAAGCTGGGGGGGGCAGTTGGGTTGGTTTAGTTCCTTTGAAGGATAATCCTCCTCCTCTGCAATTTCTTGACCAACTGTCTTGCTTTTCAGCCAGCCAGGCTCTTGGAGACTTCCCTCACATGCAGCCTTTGGTGAGTTTTATCCCAGTAGTAGGTCTCTCTCTCTCTCTCCCTGAAGTCTTACTCTTACCTTTATTGTTAATCAGTTTTGACTGGTGTCAGCAGTTGCATTGTCAAAGGACTTTCACCCCTTGGCATAAAAAACAATGGGTTTGGTTGTTGGTTTGGGGTTTCTTTTTATTAGAATGTAATTTTTAAAAGAAAATTTCTCCCCTTCCTGGCTGGTTCTCTCCAGGCCTCTTCAGCCAAGGGAACCATCAGGCTGCACTTCACAGCTGCCATGAAGCCGACTGCTGTTTGTGCTGCTGGCTGTTCGGTTGAGAACAGGTAACTGATGCTGCCATGTGTCTGTTTCAGGACAAAATCTGTCCTGATTTTTAGCCCTCTAAAAAGATGATTGGCAAGAGTGATAAATAAGAGAAGCAGGGCTGCTTGGCTGCTTCTAACTGGGAGAGCCCGTCAGGCTAGAGGGCTTTCCATGGCTTTGGACATGGGGAGGAGAATTTTCACAGACCATTCACAACACGTGCTCCCTTTCCTGTGCACCCCTCACACAGAACACGTCACGGGTGATTGCTTTTGCACTGGCCCCTTACTGCTTGAAACTTCGAGGATGAAATGTCTGTATTGTGTGCTTGAAGTCTGCAGAATGAAATGTCTCTGGCTATGGACTGTGACTCCACTACCCTTAATGTGCAAAATGTTTCCTAAATTTTTACATGTAAAGCCTTTCAAAAGTACAGAGTGAAACAGAGCAATACTTTATACTGGGGAGCTGATGAACGGTTACAGATCTCTGCAGGGTGGGGGGCAAGGAGAAGGGGCCAGGCTCTTGTCAGTGGTGCCCTGGGACAGGACAAGAGGTAATGGTAGCAAGGGGAAACACAGCAAGTTCTACCTCAATATGAGGAAAAAATTCTTCACTGTGAGCGTGACAGAGCCTGGAACAGGCTGCCCAGAGAGGTTGTGGAGTCTCTTTTTCTGGAGACTTTCAAGCCCCACCTGGATCTGTTGCTGTGTGGGCTGCCCTGGGTGACCCTGCTCTGGCAGGGGGGTTGGAATCTGTGATCTCCAGGGGTCCTTTCCAACCCCTGCCGTTCTAAGATTCCAGGTTAATTTTCTGTTTGAAATAAGTTGCAACTGCAAGATTTCAGTGAGTGACTTGCAGAAGTAGATTTCTGTAAGGGTTTATGATGTCATCCTGGGAAGCAGCTAAACACTAGATATTTCTTTAATGAAATTGCTTGAGAGAAAAAGGAAGGAGGGTTACAAGACTAGATAACGATCCTTTCACTCAACACTGAATGATCTCACATCATCTCTGTTTAACTGTCAAAAGCTAGAAAGCCACTCTGGTTGGAATTCTTGAAACCTCTGCTTTAAAGAACACTTTCGTTACAACAGCCCCTAAGAAAACCAAGAAAGATAGAAAAAGAATTAAATCAAAAGCCGGTGATGGCATTTTGAAGTACTAGCTCATTAACTTCAACATGTATCAACATGAATTGCCTTCAGTGTCCATCCCTTAGACAGGCTTAAGAAGGCAACTGTGCCCTGAGGTGAATATCAACCGCCTTCAACGCTGTCATCTGTTTAGATCTAAATTAGCTTGAGTTTCTCATTTAGAGACTGATGCAGTGCTGGGTTACAGTGATACTTGCACGTGGTGACTGAGCTCCTGGATTCCATATTTGATCAGAAAGCCAAGAGAGTTAGAAGAAATCTTCAGGGTTGGGTTTTTGGTTGGTGTGCGGTTGGTTTGGTTTTCAGTTGGTTGGGTTTTTTTGGTTGGTTGGTTTTTGGTTTTTTGGTTCCTTCATTCCTGGGGTTTTTAGTTGCATCTACAGGTGACCTTATTCAAGTGGTATTGCAAAAATCAGCAGGGCTGCTCTGGGCACAGACAGGCATGCACTTGTGAAGCAGCTGCAGTAGTGTTTAAGGAGCTTCAACTCTGCTGCTGATTCCTTTCCTAAGATCCAAAGGCTCGGGCAGTGGTCTAGTCACTGGATCCCACCTGGATGTGTTCCTGTGTGACCTGATCTAGGTGATCCTGCTCTGGCAGGGGGGTTGGACTTGATCTCCAGAGGTCTCTTCCGACCCCTGACATTCTGTGATTCTTCAACAGCTGGTATCCAAG
>VWZY01008210.1:70238-88467 GCA_013399075.1 Chloroceryle aenea
GGTGTCTGCCCCGCCTCCCCGCTGGAGCACCCGCCGGAGACCCGGGAGCTTAAATAGCGGAGGTAGAGAGGAGGGTGTGCAGGGAGCGGGCGCCTTTCCCCCGTCCCGCCCGGTAGACCTCCGCCTGTACCTTGCCTAGCGGCGTGACTTGGGGCTGGAATTTGGGTCTTCGACTGTCACGCTGGCAAGGGGTAAATTCCCAGGATTATGGTTTGAGATGGAGGAGACCTGATGACTTGCTCCCGTCGGGAAAAACCTGACTTGTGGGTTGTCGTGTGAAATGTCTGAATCCTAGGGGTTGGAAGGGACCTCGAAAGATCATCTGAACACCCCTTAAATTACTTGTGCTTTTGCTGACGTTTTCAGTAAGAATGATATTGAAGAAAGTATTGAATTTTCTTTGAAAGCAAGATGTTTAGTAGGGAGGATAGTGGCAAAATAGTTTCCAGCATTAAAGTTGTGATGGCACGTAACTTCTCAACGGGACAGTAAGTCAGTGATGGAAAAAAAGACAGTACAAGCACAGATGCTGACAAACAGCTTTTGATAAACAGATCACATTGGTAATGCTGTCACAAAATGGAAAATTCAAAATGTGCAATGCTTTAAAGCAGAAGACTGAGACATTTATGGGCATTTCATTGTAGTTCTGTACTTCTGATTTCTAGAGAGGCAGGTTTCTAGGAAGAAGGCAGGAAAAAGCTAGTGGACTGAAACAGGACATACTGCAGCCCACCCTTCCCTCGATAAACCTACTCGTGTTGCTGCGATAGCACATATGATCAAAGATGGAAGTGTAGGTATCTCGCGTGAGTGAGGATTTGAAATGAAACCTGGAAGTGTTCTTGTAGAGAAAGTGGGAATGAGAAAGTAAAGACTGGCTGACAGAGATGTCGCAAGGCATTTTGGAAGAGATTAACTGGAAAGAGAACTGAGGAATGTTTGGAATGGGTATGTAAGAACTTACATTTCTGAGTCAACTGCTAAAGATCACTCTGGGCCAGTTTAATTTGATCTTAATTCAAGGTACCATCGATTGGTTAGGATTTTGTATGGAAGGAATGAAACGACCATACACTCTAGTGTATTGTTACTTCATTGTTATGCTTTTCAGTATGATTGATAAGACTGGAAATTCACCAGTGGAGGTGATAGAGGAGGAAAATCAGTCTGGATGTGTGTTAGCTCATCATGGCAGGGTTGAGAGCCACTGAAAACTAATGGGTAAAAGGCCACAGAGTATGAAATAATCTATGTGGGGAAGCATTAAATAAAACCTTGCCTAAGATATTAATGAACTCAAATCATAGTGACATGCAGAGTTAAGCATTAGCACTTAAGCCAATGGAAATTCTCTTTTTAGGTTGGGAACTCTGGATTCTTGGGTCTCTTTGAGTGTAGAAGTTGCTCTCAGTAAAAAATTAAATAATGAAAATTTTCTGGGATTTACAGTGAAGCAAAACAGCACAAAAGTGGTTGAGTAGGCAGTAATTCTGTAAGTAAAGCCTATGTACATTTGGTTGAATTGTTTTACTTAAGACAATTAATTTGGATGTCCTGAATGTTTTCTGCGCATGGTGGCTGATGCACTTGCAGTCTGACTGCACAGGCACTGGAATTTCAAACTGTTCTGAAAATAACTGCAAGTCTTGCCTTAAGAAAAAGTTCTTAAAAGTCAGCGTGTTTTATCATTGTTCTATACTTCTAATACTGTGGCTTTACAACAGGACTAAAAGTGTAAAGCCAAGCTTTTCAGTGAAGTGAATCACTGAACATGGTGGAACCAGCTCATCACTAAGCTGGGCTTTGGCACGGATCAGCTTATGTAACCTAGTGGAGAAAAACCTGCAAGATCCCATGTGTAGCCCTCAAATTGGGAAGATTTTTAAGTCATCTGGTCATATCTAAATCCTTCTCTGCAGTGGTTAAAAAAATGGGGGGGGCACCCCATTAATTTTACAGTTTCTTTCATTTCATTGTGTTGTAAGCAAAATTTGGTGTTGTCCTCATCTGTTACAGGCATTTTGCTCTGTTCTTTCTGATGATTAATGAAAACGTTCAGCAGTTACAGCTTCTGCTTGGGTTTCTCATCTTTCCTCTTCGGGGATGATAGAGTTCTGCATCAAAACACTGCTCGGTCCTGTGGTAGCCATTTTAAATTGTGACTTTCAGAGAAACACTTCAGGTTTTTGGTTTGGGATTTGTTAGTGGTTGTTGTTTTGTCCAGTTCTTTGACAATTTAAAGCTGAAATTTTCTTTTTTAATGTCATTTGGCTTTGGTGATGGTGGATTCTTTTGATTTTTAAATTGACTATCTTCTAAGGGCTGTAAGCTTTCAGATGAAAACCCTTGTAAACTATAAAATTATCAAGGCATTTATACCCAAGAGCCTTCCTGTTGTTTCGCTCAAAACCTATTTAGCAACTAGATATTGTGAAATACAGTTTTATCTGGGTGCTATCATTGGACAGTATTGGTTGAAGTTATATCAGTGTGATATAAAGTTCTGGTGCAGTTGAGCAGAAATCTGTAATCGTTAAATGGTCTTGTGTGTGGAATTAAAAGCTTCAAAGGAAGCCTCTCTCTGTGTTCCAATACACTGTTCCAAACAGTGAGGGTGAAAATGAGTATCCAAGAGTTGTGCAATTCATTTTATGTTGGCTGAGCTTAGCAGTGAAGGAAGGAGATATTTGGATGGTAGCAGAGCAAAGTGCAATGTTAAAAATGCCACTCTAGCTCCTGGTGTTCCATCGCTTCTTGTTTCCTGTTGATGTGTTTGTATCCGTGCTTGCTCTAGGAGTTCTATCTAGTCAGGCAAAATCACTCTTAATCATCGATCCTCAGTGAAGCAGCGTACAGTTTTGTTCTTAAAAGAAGCCAGAGTTCAACGAGCAGCTGCATGCACCTCTGCGTGAAAGGGGCTCCTGCTCCAGTTCCCTCTCCCACCTGTTCTTAACCGATTCTTCCACTTTCAGATTCTGTGAGATGATTTCATTTACAGAGGGGTAGAGTCTCTAATACAGTCTCTATTTTAGTGGGATTTTTGTTTACTTTACATTTTATTTTATTTTATTTTGCAGTTCCCCTGGGTTAATACATTGAATTGGATACACGCAGAAATTTGGCAGGTGCAATGCTGGTGCACGTTCAGCAGCAGCAATGTGTGTGTAAGCCCAAGGAAGGGGAGTGAGGTCTCCCTTTGGTGACAGTGGCTGTTCAGCAGTAGTTCTCAAAACAAAAACTTTTAATATTCTTTTTTTGCCTTCTGGGAAGGAAAAATTTCTCGCAGTCATTTGTGCACCAGAAAAATCATCCTGTTGGGCCATCGAGTGTGTGCTTTGGTTCAAGTGTGATAGTTAAGTGCTTTAAATATTAAATGTATTTTTCCCTCCCCTGCTTTTTCATAGGCTTGTCTTGTTGTTACCATGCAAAGGACAACTTAATGTGCCGTGATGTCTGTGAGCAGGTAAGCCGCTTTGAAATCTCCCCCAGAGTTAAAATCATGCCTTGAGACAATGATGTAGCAAGATTAGGGTTATAAGAAAATGATTTTCTGTGTGAATACTGTGTGTGAAATGTGAGAGGTAACACCACAGCTATTTCAATGCAAGCTTAAAGGTTTAAAACTGAAGTCCTCTTTCACTCTGGAAAACGGCTCTGCTGAAGTTGAGGAGAAACAGATACAAATCTGAGGTCAGGATTCGGTCAAAAAGTGATAAGCATTTTAGGAAGTGGGAGGGGAGAAGGTTATTTTACCCGGTTTCTGAACATTTTGGGTTTGGATCCCAAGTTTTGGGGAATTTCTAAAGAAGAAAGAGATGTTGCTACTGTTGTTTCTTCCTGACAGTTGTTGCTTCTTAGATAAACATAGGAGATGCTCAGTTATCTGGCTTAGTGAATCCAGACAAAATCTGCTTGCTTACTCTGTTCATAAAGTAATGAAAGAGCTTTTTCTGCTAAACTCAAGCTTGGAAAATATTTTTCCACAACTTAACGTTTAGACTTGTAGCCTTGGATGGTAGGTTACACAGCTTGGGGTGTGTGTGTATTTATATAAATTTCTATTCATGAAGATATTACATCAGCCTTTTTATATTTAACTTTTACATTAAAATTGTGTCCTTACATCATACCTGCCCCCTTTTCTTATCTTCTTTACCTGCTTTGGGGTCACTCAAACACTAAACGTGGTTTTGATTCCATTTATATTTATCCATGATTGTACTAGCAAAACTTTTGCACTTGTTCTTCCCTGATGTATTTATGGAATGCAACCAAATCCCCTTTCAGCTTTCCAGTTGTTAGGCCAAACAAGGAAGAGTCCAACAGTCTCTTTGCATAAGATGTTCTCTCCATTCCTATAATTATTCTTGCAGCCCTTCCAGCCTAAGTTTATGGTGTGAATACAGGTAAGCAAAACCGTACATGGTTTTATGAAGAGGAGTACAACATTCAGTCTTAAACATTGTGCTACAGCTGATGTGTAAGAGGAGGGTGTCTGTTCCTGCATATGGACAGATTTAATTGGCAGGCACTGAGGGGGCATCGGGAGTAATCTGTCCAATACTTTCTTCTTTTCCACTGGTATGAAGTTCCCAGTTTATTGTGTGAATTCCTGGTAGCTCTTCATGAAGGGCTTTGAGCTTTTTACTATCAGGTTTCATGCCACTTCTGATTCAACAATTCTAATTATTGTGCAGAGTTTTCTGTGGTTTTGTAAGATCTTCTCCCCTTGCCTCATCTGGATGATAGCTCTGCTCAGGTAGTCAGCATATTCAGAGTCTTTGCAGTAAGAGGTCTAGAACAAAGTGACACTGATGCCCCTCAAACTGTTCTATAAGGAGCTGGTTTAGTTACCTCCTGTCAGGCTGGAAGCATCATTTGCTGAGTCATCCTTTCCTATAGGGCAACAGTCTGCCTGAAGGGGCTGTCTGCTAATTTTCTACTGGTTTTCATGTTTCTTAACTATTTTGTGCAGCACCATTCAAATTCTTTGTCCTTGTTGAATCCATTTTGGAATGAATTAGTCGACACTTGCCATCTTGTCTTGAAATAAAATTTCTAGGATGAAGGCTTACACACAATGTGGGGACTGTGACAGAACAGTTGGCTGAATGATTTTCCTTTTTTCATCTTTCCAAATACCTTTTCTAAAATACTTGCCATGTGCTTGTTGCCTTGTCTGACATGATCATTTATTTAATAATTAACAAAATTTTTCCCCCTAGACTTGGTAGTCTGAGCCATAAAACATTCAAGTTTCTTACTAGGGATGGCAAGAAAAGAGAGCAGGCTTGTGCCCCTTATTTCTGTTTGTTTATTGCTTAGGATAGGCACAAAGAATTTGGGCACGAAGACAGCCATTCCTGTGGAGGGGAGCAGCAGGAGCTGCAGAGGTACTGCTTGAGGCAGTGTGCTCCTGCTGTGTCCATCAGGACAGTCCCTGGTGCTGGCTGGGCCAGCCACTCATGACACACTGGAGGTCTTGACCCCGAGGGACAATGTGTCCAGCGAAGTCTTGAGCTGCAGGGAAGGGATGGTGTCTCTCCTTGAGCCAGTGGCACTTAAACTGTGGGTCACACTCTGATCAGCTTTCAGAACTGTCAGGTAAAGAAACCTTAGGACAGAAGCAGTGCCTCGGTGTCCGGGGGGCTAGGCAGGCTCTCTGGGGAGAACCTGCAAGGGCAGCAGCCTGAGCGACACAGTGCCTGGGAAGAAGGATGGCCAAGGGCAATGCTTAGTGGAGACTGAAAGCTTGTGATTGACAGCAGGATGAAGTTTCTTGGCCTGTCCTTGTTTATGCACTTCCACCATAGATCTGTGGCCTCAGAGCAGGTGAGGAGGAAGGGACCCTGTCGGGGAGCCACCTTGGCCTGGCCAGCTGGTTGTAAACAGGGCTGGCAGCAGAAAGACTCCCTTCTTCTTCTGAAGGCACTCATCTGCCGATGACGTTTGCTGTCTAAGGCAGTTTGATTTTTCAGGGGCTTAAATCTAGGATGCTGCAGGAATAGCAAGTTTGATGGTGGTTTTTTGACCCTTCCACTATTACCCACTGGCTGCTCGTGTACATGGACACCAGCAACACTACCGAGGGAGACCTTGCATGGATGAATAGGTGTCTGTAGCCCCGGGGCTAGACTGAGAGGCACAGGGGACCTGGTGGTGTTCTCCTTGAACCTGCCAGTTAAGGAAGAAGCTTGATAAAAGAGTAAAGAATTCTGCTAACTAGTAATTCAGTTGCTTTAAGTAAGCCCTTTGAAAAAGAAGACGTGAATTACAGATTTGTCAGCTAATGTCATTCAAAGATCTAACTTTGCATTCTTAGTAAGTGTTACTCCAAGTTTAGTTGCAGTATCCTCTCCTCGTAATGACTTGGTTAAGTCTGTCAGGTTCTGTAGTGAGGAACGAGTGGGCCTGTCTTTATTTAACTGACATTTTTATCCCAAGTTTATTTTTGGGGAGTTTCACAATTACAAGGTTGCTGGCAACATTCATCTCCGTACCACTCCACAGATCTCAGTCCAGATCCTCTGCCAAGCATAAGAACAGTCCATCCCAGTCCTCAGGAAAACATGCTGATGTTTCAGCAGGCTAGCTTGGCTAAACAGAGAAGTCATGAACAAGTTTCAGTGCAGAGAAGGTGGAAGCAGGGAAAGGTGGTAAAAGAGGAATTTAGAAAGTTTGCCCAGGCGTGTTAGGTTATATTGGGAAAGACCAAACTCAGCTGGAGCTGAGACTTGCAGAGGATGAAGTGCAACAAGATGTGCTGTGGCAGGAGTTAAAGGCTGAAGAAGCAAAAATGTGTGACTGTTGCTGAATGCAGCACGTGATTCAGTGTCAGCAAGCACAGATAAGGCAGAAGAACCGATTGCCATCTCTCCTGAGTCTGTTAACAAGGTCTCCCAGTCCTCTCTGCACAGAGATGGGGTTCAGGGAGGAGCATTCCCAGTAATAGGTAGTGGCTGAGTCAGGAGTTGAGAAAATCTGACCCAAACAAGTTGATAGACTAAACAGACTGTATCTGAGGGTGCTGAGAGCTGTCTGGGCTCACTGCAAGGTTACTCTGTCATCTCTGAAAGGGTGTGGTACTTGGAAGAGGTCCCTAATGACTGGAAGAGGACAATGTACCCATCTTAAACAAAACCAACCAAACAAAACAAACGAACGAAACAACCACACGCACAAAGTAAAAAAAACAAAAAAACAAAAAAAAAACCACACACAAAAACCCACAACACCATCAAAACCCACAAACCAAAGGATGGTTCCCAGTCCAGCAAACTGCAGACACTAGTCATCTTCTCTTAAATCCTGTAGAGTCCTCTCAAAACACATTTCTGACCGTGCAGGGGGTAAATCATGTCAGACAAACGTGTTTGCCTTTGACAATGAGGCTGAATTTCTGGGTGAGGGGAAAGGAGTCATTTGTGTCGACTTTCAGCACTACCTCCCTGAATATTTTTGCATCTGCTTTAGCTTAATACGGTTTTGGTGGATGGACTCTTTTTTTTTTTTNGCCATCCCTCCTGAGTCTGTTAACAAGGTCTCCCAGTCCTCTCTGCACAGAGATGGGGTTCAGGGAGGAGCATTCCCAGTAATAGGTAGTGGCTGAGTCAGGAGTTGAGAAAATCTGACCCAAACAAGTTGATAGACTAAACAGACTGTATCTGAGGGTGCTGAGAGCTGTCTGGGCTCACTGCAAGGTTACTCTGTCATCTCTGAAAGGGTGTGGTACTTGGAAGAGGTCCCTAATGACTGGAAGAGGACAATGTACCCATCTTAAACAAAACCAACCAACNGGTTTTGGTGGATGGACTCTTTTTTTTTTTACTCTAGATGCATAAAAAAATTGTTTGGATAATCGGGCTCAAAGATAGAGGTTAGTGGGTCCTGCTCTTCCTGAAGGCTATCAAGAAATGAAACATCAAAGGGGTCTTTCCTGGGACCTGTCCCGTTTAACATCTTTATTAATGACCTGGAGGTGGCGACAGATTCCACTCTTGCCAAGTTTTCAGGCAGCAACAAGTTGGAATGAAGAGTTGTTGGTGGCTGCCATCCCAGAGGGACCTGGCCAGATGGAAGGAATTGGCCAACAGGAACGTGATGAAATTCATCAAGAAGAAGTGCAAAGCCCTGCACCTGGGAAGAAAGAATCTCTTGCAAAAATGTGAATTGGAGTTTGATTTGCTAGGGAGCAGGAGGGCTGAAACAGGAGACAGCAAGCTGAACATGAGCCACCAGCGTGTCCCAACAATAAAGAAGGCATCTTGGGCTACGTTAACAGGAGTTTAGCCAGTAGGTGTAGAGAAACGATTCTCCCCATTTAGTCAGCACTGGCTGACCACATCTGTAATAATGTGTCCAGCTTTGTCCTCCTGTTACACGGGAAGATAGCAGATACTGGAACAACTTAGCACAGAGTCACCAAGGTGATCAGGGGCTGGAGCACCTGCCCTCTGTGGGGAGGCTGGGGAACTGCCTTTTGCCCCGGGGAAGGGGGAGTCCCTCGGAGTAGTCTCCTGGTATCTGTGATAAGATTGCTCAGAAGACAAAGCCAGGCTCTTCCCAGTAGTACACACTGGGAGGATAAGAGGGAGCAGTCAGATTAAACCTAGAGTTCAGGATGGTTGCAAGGAGGAACTTCTTCACCATGGAAACAGAGCTTATGCATTCTCCATCCTCAGAAGTTTTCATGACCTGATTAGATAAAACCCTGAGCAGCATGGTCTGGCCTAATAGCTGACTGCCTTGAGCAGGAGGATGAAACAAATGATCTTCTGAGATCCCTTCCAGCCTGAATTATTTTATTATTCGATGACCCCAGAAGACCCCAAATACTACTGCAGTTCTGTTCTTGCTTTCTTTTCTGAAACCAGAAGTACTGTTCTCTTATTTTTCTTTTCATGAGTTTATTGTGTTGCAAATTTAGAATAGAGCTGTAATGTATTTTTCCTTCTTAAAGATCTGAAGTGCATCCATATTTCAGGTGTTCCTGTAATTTCCAGTTTCACATCCCACATCAATAGATCTGTTTCCATTCCTTTTGTTGTCCAGTTTCTTGTTTTAATTTATGTCTTTTACTTAATTGGATAGCTAAAGGAACAAGAACTAAAAACATTATTAATGTGGGACCAGAAAACTATTTAAAATATGCTGAGAGCTCAAGCTACATTAAGGCTTCTATGATTTTTTTTAAAAAAATTGAAACCAAAACAATGACAAAATGGTTGATAGGGTAAAGGCATCTTGGAATAAACTGAAAACATTGCTACTGTAGTAAGGAAATGAGATGAGCAGCACTACAAAATGATCTGAAAGACACCTCTGTACCCTCTCCAGCACCTCAACATCCTTTCTGTAGAGAGGGGCCCAAAACTGGACACAGTATTGGAGGTGCAGCCTCACCAAAGCCGAGCACAGAGGAATGATCACCTCCCTGCTCCTGCTGACTACACTGTTCCTGATCCAGGCCAGGATGCTGTTGGCCTTCTTGGCCACCTGGGCACACTCTGGCTCATGTCCACCTGGCTGTCAGTCAACACCTCCAGGTCCCTTTCCACCAGGCAGCTCTCCAGCCACTCCTCCCCAAGCCTGGAGTGCTCCTGGGGGTTGTTGTGGCCCAAGTGCAGGAGCTGGCATTTGGCCTTGTTGAAATTCATGGTACTGGTCTTGGCCCAGCGACCCAGCCTATCTAGATCCCTCTGTAGAGCTTCCCTACCTTCAAGCAGATTGATGCTTCCACGCGGGTTGGTGTCACCTGCAAACCTATTAAGGGTGCACTCCACCCCCTCATCCGCATCATTGATGAAGTTGTTAAGCAGGAGTGGCCCCAGTACTGAGCCCTGGGGGACACCACTTGTGACTGGCTGCCAGCTGGATTTAACTCCATTGACCACAACTCCTTGGACTTGTCCATCTGACCAGTGTTTCACCCAGGAAAGTGTGTGCCCACCCAAGCCAAGAGCAGCCAATTTCTCTAATAGAATGCTGTGGGAAACGCTTGTCAAACGCCTTACTCGAGACAGACACCATCCACAGCCTTACCTTCACCCAGCAAGTGAGTCGCTCTGTCACAGAAGATCAGGTTTATTAAACAGGACCTTTGTAAGCCCATCTGAACAGCATGAGTTTATAAAAATTCCATATAACAATTCCATCTTCATAAGAAGTGCAGCATTTTTGAAGGAGCACAGATAGAAGAAAATCTTAACTTTGTATTGTTTACGTATTAACTGTTTGCTGAAGTTGTCAAAGGGTAGGAGAGAGTGAAACTGAAACTGGTTAAATCAGTTGAAAAAGTATTCAGTGTGTAGACATGTTCTGTATGTTATAAGGTATGTTTTGTTTCTAACAGATCCTGTCTTCCAAGAGCGATTCCCGTTTGAAGCACTTACTGCAGCGAGCACCTGAGTATTGTCCAGAATCAATGGTAAGGATTGCTGGGCTTTAATTAAAGAAAACATCTTTAATTAACAAAGTTTTGCTTGCAAAAATAAGATTTTTAAATTACTTATATTATATTTACTCACTGCATTTTGAGCTGGTAGAACATGTGTGTCTATCTTCAGGCTTTTTCTTCCTTATTACAAGGACTAGAAAATTTCTCAATGACATTTGATTCTCCAAGGAGGATTTTTTTTTAAAGCCATTTTTTTAAATGTTCTGCTACGTGCAATAAAATGGGACTTGACAATTTTGCTCCGTGTCCTGGTTGGTTAAGCTCTGCAATGTGATGGAAATCTGACCTGTGATGTGAAAAATGGTGCTGGGTGGTTGTCACTTGAATGTTGATGGGAGCAACTCATCTGAGTGGGCAACTCCCACAGCTACAGAGGAGGGCAGTTTTAGGTCATTAGATGCAGCTTTAGAAAGTCATTCATTCCTGTGATGACACAATCATTTCATAACAAGGGGTTGCTGTTGCAGTGTGTTGGAATTAAACTTTTCCTTTTGTTTTAAAGGACATGTTCAGTGAGCATTTAAAGCTCCTTGGGGTGAGTTAACCCTGGCTGTAGGCCAGGTGCCCACAGAAGCTGCTTTACCACTCCCCTTCCTCAAACAGACAGGGAGAGAAAATATGATGAAGGACTCATGGGCTGAGACAGGACCGAGAGAGATCACTCGCCAGTTGCCATCACAGGCAGAACAGACTCAGCTCAGGGAAATTAATTGGATTTATTGCCAGTCGAAATGAGAGCAGCATAATGAGAAATAAGAACAAATCTGAAAACACCTTCCCCCCACCCCTCCCTTCTTCCCAAGCCCAACTTCACTCTTGACTGCTCTACCTTCTTCCCACAGGCAGTGCAGGGGGACAGGGAATGGGTGTCGTGATTAGTTCATTACATGTTGTTTCTGATGCTCTGAAATTCCTCTGTCTGCTCTTCCATTGCTCCAGCGTGGAGTCCCACCCATGGGAGACTTCTCCAATGTCGGTCCTTCCCATGGGCTGCAGTTGCTCAAGGGTTGCTTCAGCATGGGCCCTTTTCATGAGGTGTAGTCCTTCAGAAACTGTTCCTGTGTGCGTCTCCTGCCGGGCCCCAAACCCTGTCAGGAAACCTGCTCTGCACAGGGCCACAGGTCCTGCCAGGAGCCTGCTTCAGTGTAAACTCTCCATAGGCAGCATCTTCCTTCAGGGAACACCCACTGCTCTGGCATGGGTTCTCCAGGAGCTGCAGTGTGGATAGCTGTGGAACTCCACGGGCTACGAGGGGAAACAACCTGCTTCACCATGGTCTTCACCACAGGCTGGAGGGGAAGAATAAAATCACTAAGGTTGGAAAAGACCTCCAAGATCATCACCTCCAACTGTCAGCCCAACACCATGACCACTAAACCATGNCTGGAGCACCTTCTCTCCCTCCTCCTGCACAGGCCTTGGTGTCTGCAGGGTGGTGTCTCACACGCTCTCGCTCCGCTTGCCCAGCTGCTCTTGCACTGCTGTTTTTACTCTTTCTTAAGCATCTTACTGCAGAGGTGCTACTGACATTGCCAGCTGGCTCAGCCTTAGCCAGCAGCAGGTCCAACTTGGGGCCGGCTGGAACTGGCTCTGTCAGATACGGGGGAAGCTTCTGGCATCTTCTCACAGAAGTCACCCCTGCAGCCTTGCCCTGCTACAGAAGCTTTGCAATGCAGACCCCTTAAGAACTGTCACTTGTCTTAATCTCACAGAATTTTCTTCTGATTTCATCAAATTAAGGTTTACTTATCTTAAAAAATGCTGAAACCAGTAACATTGTACTAAAATACACGTAATCCTTCAAGGCTTTTCTGTGTTCTTGTTGCTTTAAATGCTGTACTGTGATCATATTGGCTAAGCATTCTAACTCTCCAGTTGCAGGATCCTAAACATACTGGGTGTAGCAGCTCCCGTAGCTCTTAGTTGTTCAGGCTTCTAACACACCTCACCTGCTGTAACCTGTTGTTTCTGACAGTTGAACTGAAATTCTTACCTTGGATGGAATTCTTCCTCTGGAAACCTCCTTCTTCCAGTATGTTTGTGACTTTTATTGGGTGGATAACAGAAGTAACTGTGGCAGACCAGTTTTCTTTTACATAAATAAAATCTGTATTATAAAGATTTCTTTTATATTAGAGCATAGAATGAATCATCAAGGTTGGAAAAGACCTTTAAGATTATTGAGTCCAACCATTAACCNAGCAAGCAGCTCTCCCCTCAGCCTCCTCCAGACTAAACAGCCCCAGTTCCCTCAGCCTCTCCTCCTAAGAGCAGCCCCAGTGCAAAGAACCAGCCGTAGTCAGCTTGGCTCGTAGACTAACGGGGAGAGAGACAGCAGCTCTTCAGAAGATTTTTACCTTTTTCTTTCTTTTTCTGAAAGGAACACTTATAGAATTCTTCAGCCTAATCCCATCAGCCACTTAGGTCATTTAGCAGGACCTCTCTTTAGGACCAGAAGTGCTTTGCAGTTGGGGTTAACCCAACAGATTCCTGTTGTAACTTTTCATGTTAGTAAACTTCACTTGCACAACTCTTTCTTCCATGGATCTATCTTTCCCTGAAGCTACATTTCTGTGGTCTCTGGAGTACCTTAAAACCTCTTTCGTTTGTTTTGTGTGTGGTTATATGTGCTGTTTGGGGGGTTTTAAGCTGGTGGAAAGGAGCTTCCACAGGTTGCAGTCCTAGATAATTTTTTTTTTTCTTTCACTAAACAGTTGCTTCTTAGTTCTCTAAACACTGGTGGAGAAAGTTGACTAGTTAGCACATTCCAGGTATGGATACACCTACAAAAATGCTGCTCTTTATTCCATACTCCATAGGTAGCAGCCTTCTCATCAACGCAAGTGGTACTCAATTCACAGCAAGTAGTGTTTGTCCAAAAGGTGTTTTAGAAATAAGAAATAAAATTCTCCCAATAATATATTTAGAACCCAGGTGAAAGGTGCTGAAAATGCAGTTTTGTGTCTGCTAGAAACTCTTATTCTGGAGACATCTGCTTAATTGTGTTTTACTTTTCAGGGAGGAGTGTGGGGTTGTATAAATTCTTCTTTGCCAGGTAAGAAATACAAGTTTACTACTGAATTGTGTTGTTCTTTCCTCATACACATGGTTTGATGTTGTGTCCGTCCCTGCACCTATAGATTTAAGGATAATTCAACTTTCATTATGCCTCCATTATAAACTGTATTTGGTGCCTAGTTTCCTTTGCATTTTTTTAAACTTTTTATTTGTTATCCTAGTTAGAAAGTGTTTCACAAGTTTGTATAATTAAACCTGTGTGCTTCTGTGACACATCCAAGGAATAGAAAAGTTTCTTTCCTTTAAAGGTTTTCTATTATTTCTAGTTGCAGTGCACCTCAGCCTCTGTAAAATCATGGATTATTGCAGCTTAGCTCTAAATGCAGCTTAATTTGGAATAACACTGAGGAACAAGGGGAAATGGTAAAAACTAGACAATGTAAGAAGTGGAGAGGCTCAGGTCAAGAACCAAACCGGAACATCCAGGTGGGTTTAGAAAGTTAAAGCGTAAATCACAAGACAGGACTATTACGTTAAGAGATCAAAACCAGATTAAATTGGACTTAACTAGTAGTATTCTGTGTTATTTCTAAAAGAGTTTGAGTTAAATTGGGGAAGTTGTCTGGAAGGCTGTCTGGTAGAACAGGACCTGGGGGTTCCAATTGCCCAGCGGCTGGACACGAGCCAGCAGTGAGCCCAGGTGGCCAAGAAGGCCAGCGGCATCCTGGCCTGGGTCAGAGATGGAGCGAGCAGCAGCAGGAGGGAGGTGGTTGTCCCTCTGTACTCAGCACTGGCGAGGCCACACCTTGAGTGTCCTGTCCAGTTTTGGGCACCTCAGTACGAGAGACATCGAGGTGCTGGAGCGAGTGCAGAGGAGGCAATGAAGCTGGTGCAGGGCCTGGAGAAGAAATCTGATGGAGAGCGATTGAAGGAGCTGGGACTGTTTAGTTTGAGGAAGAGGAGGCTGAGGGGAGACCTCCTCACTCTACAGGTGCAGGACATTGTAGAGAGGTTGGTGCTGGTCTCTTCTCACAGGTCATTAGTGACAGAACAAGAGGGAATGGGTTCAAGCTGCAACAGGGGAGGTTGAGACTGGACAGTAGGGAAAAGTTTTTCCCAGCAAGAGCAGTCAGGCCCTGGAACAGGCTGCCCAGGGAGGGGTTGAGTCACCATCCCTGGCTGTGTTTAAGGGTGGTTTAGATGTGGTGCTGGGGGGCATGGTTTAGGGGTGAACTTTGTAGAGCAGGGTTAATGGTTGGGCTCCATGATCCCAAGGGTCTTTTCCAGCCTGAATGATTTTGTGATTCTAAGTAGCATGCTATAGGTGAAAAAATGGCACTGAAAAATGGCTGCAGCAGTGTTATGGCATCTGCTCAGACTCCTCCCCTCTCTCCCAGCTTCAAAGCCAAATTGTTGATTCTAGTGCATGCAAATAGATTTGCTGTCTTTATATTTTGCTAGTGTTACTTAACCAGTAATACCATTTAGGGCTGCAGTTCTCTGTCTCATCTAAAACCTGATATATCTTTACTTGGAGATAGAACATAATCTTCCTTGAAGCTCATTAGCAATATGCAGATGAGTGGCAATGCTTTTACTGCAAGTGAGAAGCACATATTTTATTTTGAATGTTAGGTTTGTGTAAGAGAAAAAGCATCAGAAATCTTTGTTAATGAGCCATTCCCAAATTGTCTTCCTCTGCTTTCTGAACTGGTGTGACTCCTCTTCAGTGCCTTTGTGGTAGGTTTCTGTAATTCTCTGCTTGATGGGGAAAAAGGCACTTCTTCAGTGGTGACAGAAATCATAGTTTAGTCCTGTGATAAAAGTGAAATCCCCCTGTAGTATCCCAAGCTCGTATCCTTGGTGTCTGCACAAAGCCAGTCACTTTTCGTTTTCTTTGCATGTGAGCTTACATTGTGGTTTTTTTCTTCTTCTTTGATGTCTTTTATGTATTCTCCAGTGATTGCTTGCACTGTAGGGTTTTGTAAATTAATGGTGTGTATACAGGGGAAGCTCTTACTCCTTTTTTGGGCAGTGGGGACAAGGAAGAGCCTCTGCGAGTGCCTGCGCTACTGTGTGCAGCATGGGCAGCAGCTGGCAGGAGCTCGGAGTCTGTGCAGCTACAGGGCTGTGGTTTTATTGGGGTCACAGAGACGGGGCAGGACAGGCCCCTCAACAGGAGTGCTGTGAGGGGCAGATACAGAAAGGGGAGGAGGGGGTTGCCCTTCATGTGAGAGTGTAACTGGCATGCATAGAGCTCTGCCTGGGAATGGATGATGAGCCAGCTGAGAACAGGACATGGACATCTGAGTGGCATAGTGTGGGCATGTCAGCCTATCAGTGAGGGATCCAGCGTGGGTGATGTCGCAGGTGTCAGCTACAGGCTGCCTGATCAGCAAGAAGTAGTAGGTGAGACCTTCTTCATACAACTGGAAGAAGCCCTGTGTTCGTAGCCCCTGGTACTTACAGGCAGCTCTAATCACTCTGGTCCCTTCTGAAGAGACAACACAGGACAGCACTGGCAGTTCGCTTGGCAGACCATGGGATATGTCCCTAGAGAGAAGAGAGATTGGAGAGAGCTAGCTGATTTTCAAGAATCACCTTAACCCAAGCTCTAGCTTTGCATAATGGGGTTATAAAAGCCAGAGCCTGTCTGGGGTGAGGTATGTGAAGGGCAGCCAGAAAGCTGCCCCTTTTCTTTAGTTACATCAGCAGTAAAGGGAGAACAAAGGCCTGCTGGTGAATGGGGCAGGAAACTTGGTGACAAATGACATTAAAAAGGCTATGGGCTTCTTTGCCTCCGTCTTTACTGCCTTCAGGAATGCCAGATCCCTGGGATCGGTGCTAAAGACCAGAGCAAGGAACACTCACACTTGATAGTGGAGGATCAGGTGAAGTGAACTAAACACAAGTCTATGGGACCTGCTGGGTACCCTTACAAGTGCTGAGGGAGTTGGCTGATGTTATTGCAAGGCCACTCTCAATAATCAGAGGATCATTAAGGTTGGAAAAGACCTCCAAGATCAAGTCCAGCCTTCTACCCACCACCTCCATGACCACTAGACCATGTCCCAGGGAGCCTCATCTACACATTTAGAACACCTCCAGGGTTGGTGACCATCACTTGCCTGGGCAGCCTGTTCCAGTGCTTAAACCACTCTTTCAGCAAAGAAATCCTTCCCAATACCTCATCTGAACTTCCCCTGGTGCAACTTGTGGCCAGTCCTTGAAAGGTCGTGATTATTGAGAGTGGATGCTGAGAACTGGAAGAAAGCAAATGTAAATCTTGCCTGTAGAAACTTTCTTTTATGGCTCATCTTCATAAAACAACACTGTAGGTCATGTTTTATTGTCTTTGCCAAGACAGTGTTGTAAGCTTTAAGCATTTAAAGACTAGATATTCAGCAATATTAAGTGTTCTCTGAAAGAAAATTACTTTTCCATGTTTTCTGAAGACAAGTATCATTAGCTTGTCCATATTTGTTAATTAAATCCAGTAGGATTACAGAATATGTGTTGGTTTTTGGGACTGGTCTAGGAAATTAAAATTTCTTTATGACTATGCACACATGATACTGTTCAAGAGACTGCTTATGAAAGATGATCAAAGGACCCCCAGCTGGGGTGGCAGGGGGGAGGGCAAACCTCAAACTATAAATCTAGATGATAAATCAGCTCTGATTTTAAAATTTTAAGCTTTCTCATTTTCTGTAAGCAGACAGTAGAAGACTTCAGAGACACAACAAAAGTCTGACCTAGGCCTAGGCTTTCTTGCATGCTTCTTGAGGCATGCAGCTCTTGCACACAAGAAACCTGGCTGTTTCTCACTTTCTTCTTTTTCCACCTTCTTTGTTTTCCTCCCCATTTTGCACAGGATCATGGTGATCAGCACTTCTTAGATATTTTCAGAATGCAGAATGTTTCTCTCATCACAATATAAATGTATCAGAGATGACATTCTAACTTTTCATGTATATGCAGCTTTTTACCTCTGTTTCTGACTTAAGTACTCTCATGGAAACTGCAGCAGAATATCTATAATAGGGAATTAAAATGTGTGTGTTGTACGTCATTTCACTGATAGGATGTTGCTGCTGGAAACTTTCTGGAGGACACATGAGGAGACAAGAGCCTGTGTTATGCAGCTAGATGATCTCTACAGTTCAGGGATCTGTATTGTGTTTTATCAGTTAATTTGGTGAATAATTAAAAATACAGACTTCAGTCAGTTCCTTGTGCATTGAAGGTATATTTTCATCTAGAAACACATGCATTTTAATTACCTTGACTACAGAATTCTTCAAGTGCTTTAGTAAAATTGCAATTCAGCGGATTTTTGATGATATGACATGATTTTTTTCTCATAAGCTTGTCTGCTACTTGTAAATATCCTGGGGAGAGTGCCACTTACCAAGAAAAGGCTAACTATGGCTGGAGCTTTCCAGCTTTCTTAACTTGCCATGTGCTTGTGGCTTGCCTCACTCTTTTAGCACAGTTTAGTTCTCGTAACAGTATGTCTGAAAACCTATTGCACAAAAGGTGTCTGCTTGATTATCCAGCAGTGGTTCAGTGGGGACATTGCCCCTAATGCTGTTGTGTCAGGTCTGACTGAGCTGGGGTTAATTTCCCCCCCAGCAGCCCTCCCAGTGCTGTGCCTGGCACTGGGAGCTGGAGAGGTGCTGCTCACACCCCGCGCTGTGGCTGCTGCTGAGCGGGGCTGGTTTCCAGCATCCCCCCCACTGGGACAGGGGG